>JZKD02S2021075.1:1182774-1223623 GCA_000966675.3 Picea glauca
ATTTTAGTTAAGCGTTGATTTTAATGGCTGTTGTTTACTCAGAGGGTGTACGAAAGTGAAACTGATGGAATGATGACTCAATTCCCAAAAATATGCATGAAATATGATAAGAAATTTTTTCTTTTCAATGAATACCTATTTAAGGGAAAGAGGAAGAGTCGTTTTCACTATCAAACACCTGACAAGGAATGCCCTCAATCAATTTTATCCTCAATCAAATCCAATATGATGCTACAACATTTCAGAAATGCAAACTAATATGCAAGATAATCATTAAGATGCACTTTTGTCGTTTGTATGCGAATGATAATCAATTCAATGAAAAATTTCTCTTGCCAACTACCCTTTCAGATCAAGGAGATTCAGACAAGCATATGCAAATTTTGCACAAACAACACACCCTTTTGCAATCAAACAAGAGAAAGAAAATTGAAAACACAAAAGGAAGGAGAAATAAATTGGATTAGATGACCTCAAAAAACCAAATGAGAAGAATTACACACTTCAAATGTCCTTCACTAGAGTTCCAGCTCAGTCGGATAGGAGAGAAGAAAGCAAGGGATTGATTTCAAGCTCTCAACAACAAAAACTCAAAAAGAATGAAGAAGGGCATAAAATATAAGAAAAAAAATGTTTACTTCTCAAGATGAAGCATGTCAAAGATCGAAGGAAGAATGATTGAATCACAAAACAACTCAGCAAGTCAAAAAATAGGGTTTTGATCTCCAAAAATTGCAATTTTTGAAGGGTTTTTGGGCAAAACAGAGTTGTTGCTTTGGTATAAAGGCCACCAGAGCATTATAAAGCTCTATCCATCAGCTTAAGGGAGCGCTGATGCTCTGCTAACAAGGCAGGGGAGCGCTGGAGTCCTAAAGCTCAGAAAAAAGTCCAAAAAACCCAAAATTCAGTCAAATTTTGACAATCAGGCTGAGTGTGATGGAGTGAAGAGTCAATAAACAAATGAAATCAGATAAATGGGGTGAAAAAGGTCTGAAAACAATCAATTAAGACAAGTCTAATGAGGAAAGACAAAACTAAGAAAGTTCTAATTCGATCCCCAGTGGAGTTGCCAGTTTCTGTTGTTGGTAAATCTCCCTGCGGACAGGTAGATTGCCTCTAAGAGCTTGACCCTAACTCTAAGACAGAAAATGATTAACGTGGACACTGAATTCCTTTCAAATCTATCCAAACTGACACATGAGAAGGAAAGAGAACATAAGTACCTCTTTATCGATGTGTGTCCCTTCACGCTCCGAGTTGCGCTCCGATCCTTTGCTCCTCGCTGAGTCCTGTAGACAAACAAGATACGAACACTTCCTACTCTATTGATATTAGCTTGAAAATAGATCTATCTATCAAAGATAAGTTCATGTAACATCAGACACAAACTAGAAAGAAACAGGCCAAGCATGTCATATTAATGAGAATAATGACAACAGTACTCACAATCGTAGATGCGAATGTGATAGCTTCGTCGAGTCTTCTTTGTCTAACCCTTGCTCGAAAGATCCACAACCTGGATAACAGTAGCTTCACTGATCACTCTCCTTTGGATGAATGTGTGTTTCCTATGAGATCATAGGTTTCATGCTAGAAATTCTTCCCCCAATCAGCTTTGTTCCAGCAACACTTATGAGATCATAAGTTTGGTGTGATTCTCCGTTTCCAATCCCCTTTCACCATTAGAAAGCTTGCTTATATAGCCTTGGATAGGCTTTAACCACTTGAGATATCCTTGGGGACGTTGAGGATTTTCCTCCTTCAGTTGAGGATCAGCCCTAGGATCATGGTTGGACTAGCGATTCAAATCCAACTGCCTTCCAAGAATGAAAGGATCCTTCCCCCATTCATATCAAAAACTTAACCACTGCCCAGAATAGGGAGCGCTCCCTCAAAAGGGCCATCAGAGCGTTGTAGCACTCCCTAGTAGGCTTTAGGGGGGCACCAGCGCTCTCAAAATCTATAGTGCTCCCTCAAAAGGGCTAGGGGAGCTTTATAACGCTCCCAAACAGTGTAAGGGGGAGCATCGGCGCTCCGAGAAGAGGTATAGGGGAGCACTCTCCTCCAAAACTTAGTTTTTGAGGTGCTTTCAGATGGAAAAAGGTTTGCAAGCCTGCTGACTCATTTCTCCTCTTCCAAATCAAATGTTTGATGTGTTTCAAGTCTCCTTCTCATGTCGTTTACAGGAACGACATAGGCATCATGGCAGCATGATTTCTTTGACACATGCGACACTTTTGAGCGACATGCAACACTTGCGACCTTGTGAGAAAAAAGCGACACTTGCGACCTTTGTAATGATGACACTTGCGACACTATCAAAGTGAGCATTTTTTATGTGTAACAACCCCTTCGAGTGGTAGTGCATCAGACAACACCTAGATACGGATCGGCCTAGATTTCTTGAAGCCCTCTTTAGATAAACCAATCGGTCGCTTGATTGTTATAGCGCCACCGAGAACAACACTTGGGAAGATACTCTCTAGTACTTGGGTAATCAGGTAGTATGGCTAAGGGCATGGTCTATCCTCCTTAGTTGGTGCCCTAAGATATTCGGCCGAGTACTACTGTTGGACCACACACGTATATCAGAGAGATATAGCACAGGGAAAACCCTTGTCTATAGAACCCTTGAATACCTAACTCTTGGGGATGGAAACAAAAAAAAACAAAATAGACAAGAAATATTGTCGTGCAATTGTGTCTCTTGCATTCTAGTTTCCAAATCACTACACATTTCTTTCTAATTAAGAAGTTGGGCATTTCATCAATGCAGTATTCTTCAGAAAGGAGTATAACTTCGTAGGTATATATATAAAAAAAAAGTCTAGATTTTGTTGCACCATTATTTGAGACCCATTCCATTGGCTTTATCTCTTCACCCTTACCACATTCATACCTATAATTTTTCAGCAAAATTTTTGACCCCACCCACCCCTTTTCAGTTCCCTCATCATCATGGTACATACCCGTATCCAAGACTTGGAATCTCACTTCAATACCTTGCAATCTAATTTCATAGAGACCCAACAAGATGTGAGACAACTCAGTGCCAATATTTCCACCATCAATAAAAACATGCATTCCTCCATTGCTGCCTCAATCGAGGAACTCAAACAAGACCTCAAACAAGACATTACTACCCATCTTGAATCTGTCGCTTCGATGATCTGCACCAAGATGCATATCCCTATAGATCCCCCTTTATCTGACCCACCTTTGCATACCGAAGCTAAAAATTCCTCTCATTCCCATAATTTTCAGCCCCATCACTTTCAATGTGACATATTCCTTTTGCGTGTAGATGTGACCAAATTTGATGGCTCAGATCCCACTAGTTGGGTAACTAAAATGGAACATTATTTCTCTTTGTATGACATTACATATGACTTGGCCAAACTCCGATATGGTGTTCTCCATCTAGATCAAGAACGTTGGCAATGGTGGCAATGGAGAAAATCTCTCCATCAAGGGTATGTTGCTTGGACACACTTTGTGGAAGAGCTTTATGAATGCTTTGACACTGACACCAACTATTTAGGTTGTTTGAAAAGGTTGAAACAATCTAGCATAGTGGAAGACTTTAGAGATTCTTTTGAACGACTAGCTTTTCGTACTGAGGGAATGTCTGATGCTTTTTTCCAAGAATGTTTTATCAGTGGCCTTAAGGATGAGATTCGTGCCCATGTCCTCATGGCTTAGCCTCAGAGTTGGGTGGAGGATACTAAATGATCTAAGGAAGCACAATAGGTTGTCTCTTCTCAAAACCGCAAACCCTCCTTTATTCCTCACACTAAACCAATAAATCCCATTCCTCCTACTCCACTAAAGATCCAAAAATTGACCAGGGCCAAAATGGCTGAACACCAACTCAAAGGCCTTTGTTATAATTGTGATGACAAATATTTTTCGGGACATAAGTGTAAGGAACAAAATATTTTTATGGCCATCTCAGAGGATGTTTCAGAAGAGGATGTTGAATCTCTCCTTGTGTCTGAGTCACCTGAGCCCACTGACATAATCCCTCCCTCAGACCCTCCCGACGTAGAACCGGTCATTTCCCTAAATGCTCTTACTTGATTCTTTGATCCCCATACCCTCAAACTAATTGGCTACATCAAGCATAGGAAGGTCATCATTCTTGTTGATAGTGCAAGAACCCATAATTTTATTCATTGCCGCATTGCCAAAGAAACTAATTGCTATATCCGTGCAGTCAATAATTTCCAAATCATGATTGTCAATGGAGGGTCCATGAAATGTAGAGGGCATTGTGAAAATGTGCATCTGCAAATTGGTGACTACCACCTGAAATATCATATGTTTTCTATCGACATGGGTGGTTGTGACATTGTGTTGGGTGCAGATTGGATAATGACTGTTGGCACAGGGGCAGACCCAGGGTTCACTCCAAGAGTGCACCAACAAAGCCCTAGCTACTGGCCCTTTCGGCAGCACCTATGAAGCAGATGCAGTCTCACCCGAAGCACCAATGAGGGGGTTGCAGGATAGAGATTTATACAACTAGGGGAATATCAAGTGGATCTTGTATAATATCAATCACAACATTCATATATCTCTTATTTGCTAGATCTACTCTGCACAACTATAAATCATATCTAACACAATAATTCATATAACAACACAACAATGAAAAAGATCTGGGCATCAATCACACACACAACACAAAATATGCGTGGTTCACCCTCTCTCTAGGGCTACGTCCACAAAACTATGCTTATGATATATTCAAGATAAAGCTTACAGTTCTTGTCTGCACTCTTAGCTAACAAATCTTTGTTCTTCTTTCTCTTTCTCTCCCCTTCCTGCGTACCCAGCTACATAACTTGAACTTCGCACACATTTGATGATCTTACAATACCATAAGGCTCTCTCCCTCATCACTTCTCTCTCACAATACAATAATCTCTCGTAACAACAATAGAGCTATATCTACAACAATATCATACCGAATTGTACCAACCCGACCCAAGTCCTCTTGACCTTTTATTATACATTACAATACCTCACCAACAGCCTTAGGCCAAAACCTAGGTGTCAAAACCCTTGATACCAAAACCCTAGGTGTCTAAAACCCTAGGTCAACTTGACCCACTTTTTCCGGGCTTCGCCAGCCTGTCTTTCCTTCTTCATCACACGATGTTCCAAAGTATCCAATGATGGCTCTCTCTACTTGCTGAGTTGTCCACGATCTTTCTTCCTTGCTGATCTGTCATCCCTAATATCCTCATCCAATGGATTTCTTTTTCATACTTCACTCTGGTTTTTCTGCTCTTTTGCTTACTTCGACCGAGTGACAGTCACTGTGTCTCCCACAAAGCTCACTTTTTACCTTTTCTTCCTTGTTCTCTGCTTCCTTCCATAACCTATGGCCAACAGGTCCCCAACACTCACCTGTGACTCATCCTGAGGAACTTCAGATCTGATCTTTTCATTTCACTTCGACTTTGGATTGCGCAGTGTAGCCTTTGCTTTATGCTTTATGCTTCCTTCCCATCCTTGTGAAGACTATCTTTTCTATGTCTGGTACCCAATTTCAACTACACCTGGTACCTGGACCCTTTTCCTCTTACTTTTATTGAGATATGTGAGGCATTTGGTTGTCATAATACAACTTCAATTGACTCCCATTCACCAATCCTTCCTTCCAGTCTCCCTACAATGTCTTCAGCTGCACGACTTCTCCTTCTGTAACATAGGCAATATCATATGGTCTGAGCCAATGCATTCTAAAATTCCCAGGGTGTTTGATAAACTTACTGTCATACACCAATACTAAATCACCTTGCTTGAATATCTTCTTCTTGATGTGCCTGTCATGGTAGGCCTTTTCTCGTTCCTTCTGAACTTGCTGATGGAATACTGCAATGAATCTATCTTCTTCTAGTTTAACCAACTGTGCTAGCCTCTCATGAACAATGTCGGTATCATCCATGTCTATAAATGCAACAATTCTTAAGCTTGGTACCAAGTACTCCATCGGGACAACAACTTCCTAACCATAAACCAACTTGAAGGGGGTCTGCATTGTTAATTTCTTGCAAGTGGTTCTATAAACCTAGAGTATTGCTGGTACTCTTAAATCCCAGTCATCCCTGTTCATGCTGTAAATATTTGTCAATGGTGTCTCCAAGATCTTGTTGAATTCTTCAACCATTCCATTTGCTTGTGGATGGTAAGGTGTACTCTTCTGATGGTGAACTGCAAATTCTTCAATCAAGACTTCAACTGTCTTATTGATGAAGTGTGTGATTTGATCACTCATAAGGATCTTGGGGCATCCAAAACTGGTTATTATGTCATCAAATATAAAATGCACAGTTGTAGTTGCACTACAGGCCTTGATTGCTCTAGATTTGGCCCATCTGGTTAAGTATTTTGTCGTAGTAATAATGTACCTTGCTCCTGTGCACTTTCCTAGTGGGTTTATAGGCCCCATGAAGTCAATGGCCCACTTCTCAAATGATTGTAGGGTCATCTACATTGCTAATGGAATTTCATCTCTTCAAGATGGTTTCCCAACTCGCTGGCATACATCACATGCTTTGGCATACTCTTTAGCATCTCTTTGTAATGTAGGCCACCAAAGGCTAGCTCGCATAACCTTTTGCGCAGTTTCTTTCCCTGTGTAATTTCCTCCTGCGATGCCTTCATGAGCTTCTGTGAGGATCAGCGGGTGCTCTACCTCCATCAAACATCTTCTTAGTATTTCATCAGGTCCCATTTTGTACAACTGTCCAGATATAAGTGAAAATTCTACAGCTCGCACCACTAGTTGTTTCTTCTGAGGAATTGTATACTCATTTGGAGCCATACCCGTTGATAGGAACTGGACTATGTCTTCGAAGTGGTCATCAATCTTTCTAATGGCGAGCAGTTGTGCATATGATAATGTATCCTCCAGACTGGTAGGTTCTTCGCCATGTTCCAACCTTGAAAGGTGGCTGGGTCCCTTGTTCATTCTTCCTGTCTTAACTATGATCTCAAAATCATATTCTTGGAACAACAGAAGCCATCTGCATATTCAGCCCCCCAACATTGGCTTGTTGACTAGGTAATTCAGCGCAGATTGATCAGTAAACATTTTAAAGTGTCCTCCCAACAAGTAGTGGCGGAATTTTTGCAGTGCATACACCATAGCTAGTCCTTCTCTCTCTGTAGTGGTGTAATTAAATTCAGCTGTGGATAGCTTCCTGCTAGCGAATGCTAGTGGATGATCAATGTCCCCTTCTCTAGGTTGTGCCAAGACTTCTCCTAATGCAATAGAAGATGCATTGACATGCACATGGAATTCTTTGCTCCAATCTGGGAAAACCAGAATGGGCGTTGTGACCATCTTCTGTTTTAGTGTGTCGAAGCTCTGCTGACGTTCGTCTATCCACTCATACTAACAGTCCTTCTTCAACAGCTTCTCCATTAGAGTTGTAATTTGGGCATATCCTTTGATAAATTTCTTGTAATATCCAGTATGGCCTAGTGTAGTGCGTAGTTGTTTGACTAAAGTAGGAGATGGTAAATCAAGTATAATTGCAATTTTAGACAGGTCAACCAACAATCCCTTCTTGCATACAATATGACCTAATAGTACTCCAAATGGTGAGAAAAAGATGCATTTATTCAGATTCAAAGCAATTTGACACTGTCTGCATTTGTCCAACATTAGTCTTAGACATTCAATATGATTTTTTCAACAAACTAAAAATAGTCAAGTCATCAAAGTATGCTTCTAAAAATTTATGCAAAAATTATTTGAACACTTCGAACACCACCCTGGAAAATATGGCTATGGAATTCTTCAATCGAAATGGCATTATTGTATATTGGTAGTATCCCCACTCTATGGAAAACGTAGTCTTATGATGGTCCTCCTTGGCAATGCAGATCTGATGGTATCCTAAAAATCCATCTGTAAAGAATATACCTCTTGGCCTCCCACATTATCCAACACTTCGTCTGTGATGGTGTAGGGAAAGGATCATGCAAACAAGCATCATTCAGCTTCCCGAGATCTACACAGATCCCGATCTCGCATGTCTTCTTGTCTTGCACCACCATAGGGCTGATCCACTCCAACTCTTCGACAGGTTCAATAATCCCTTCTTCTAACATTCTGTCGAGCTCAATCTTAACTTTTTCCTTATATTTCAGGCTCAATCTGTAGGGTCTTTGTTTGACTGGATTCGCATCTGGTCTCAAAGGTATTCTCATCTCTCCCATGGGTCCTTTGATTCCCTTCATATTAGTGAACTTGGTCAGGAACAATTCCTGATATTCATGCAATAACTCTGTAATCTTTTCAATGGTAGTAGCGTCCTAATAATCTCCGACATTGGCAAGCTTCGGTGTCTCCTTTGTCCCAATATTGACATTATTTATTTTGATCGACTGTCCTATGAATGGCAGCTTAACTTCCGGTCCTTCCAAATTTCTGTGGCCTTCTGTCTTAGCAATGTTTACCTTCCTCGGATCATCGTTTTCATTGGCATTAATGTTGTAACATCCTTTCAATTTCTGGAATGGCATGGTACATTCATCCTCTTCTTGCTACAAAGGGAGGATGGATGCCTCCTTAAATACTTTCTGCCTCACAATCTGTAGTGCCTAATATACTAAATGAAATTCACTTTCAAACAAAAAGGTGGTTACAAAATTATGGATCATACCTTCCCAATCTGAAGTGACGAGACGCAGCACTGCTTGAAGGTACCAGTTGATAGGGATCATGTCCAACATTTTAATTAATCTGTGCACCCATTTTTCTTGAGGAATGTCACTCCAGGCCTTTTCATAGCTTCTCACATGGTCCTTTGGGAAACTTCGACCTGTGTACCTCACTTCACAGTTTCCTACTTGTGCTGAGAACTGCGTTGTCATCAAAGCTTGACATTGTGTCCAGTCTGTGATGTTCCCTTTGTGCGTTCCCCACCATCTTGCTAGTGTGGATTTCATGGCCTCATCCATTGCCAACAACCTCTATTGTGTTGGTACACTTGTATCAAAGTCTGATAAGAAGTTTTCTAAGGGGTTCAGGCCAACAAATGTGGGTAAGTTACTCACTATTGTGTCGATCCAACGAACTTCTCTGGTTATTCTAGCACATCTTTTTGTAGATACTTCATACATCTGGTTTTGGCAGTTATCCAACACTTCTTCTGAGTCTGATGAATATGTGTTTTCACTTCGCCAACTCAGGTTTCCATCGACAGTAGGGTTGATATAATCCTGTTGTCTGGTTGTTAATTTGTAGATGTTTTCCATTACATATGCATGGTCTTATTCTCTGATAGGTTCTATATATCAAGGACCCTCATCTGGATCTAAGGGTTCAATGACCCTAAGGCCGACTCTCTCAAATGTCATGCGTCTTTTATTTAGTTCAACAACAGTAGAATTGTTGAACACCCAATCAATTCCTAGTAATGTAGGGTAAGGGCAGCTAGCATCAACAATTTCAATTACCTGAAAATATACAAAGGTCCTTACTCCATTGATGTCCATTGGGACATGCTCTAATCATCCAAATGGGATGACAACTTGTTGATTGGCCATGCAAAGCCTGATAGGGGAATAGATAAACTTCGGTTTTCCCATTAGTGCCCAAGTTTTCTTCATCATGACATTGACCTCTGACCCTGAGTCGAGGACCACATAGTCTATCTCATACTCTCTTATCTAAGCATTCAAGTGTAATTATTTATTTTTCCTTATATTCTTACCAATTTGGTGGATTTCCTTATTCAGTAAGGGGTCTATCTTTCCTATCTCATACCATTTAACTAGATTTTGCAGTTCTTGTATAGCTTTCCCATATTTAAGTAGTTCTATAAATATATATAAGAAACTGACAATATTAGTTACCTCTTTTCCCCCTCTGGGCGAAGCAGACTGATCAAATGCATGAGGCATTCCATATTCTCTTATTTATGGTTGTGATTTTGAAGAAGACCCTTGATCTGCTTTGAATTCTTGTCTTGCCTCTTCAAATATTTACCTTTCTTTCTTTGCATGAAAAATATGGGTCTTTTCTGCAGCTTTTCTGACTCATGAGTCTTCTGCAATCTTCTCTTTGGTCACTGTATAATGTCCCGTAGCAGTTCCTCCTCTTGTAATAATAGTGACTCTAGGATCAGCTTTGTGAGGTTCCTCTTTGATTAATTGGATTTGTGGGTTCTGCTGAGGTCCTCATCTTTCTTGAAGCTTAGCCAAAAACATAGGGCAGTCCTCGATGTCATGCTTGAAGGAATTGCAATAACTGCATGTTGTGCAAGGGTTCTGGCAGTCCCTCACTAAATGTCCTAGCTGTGTGCAATTGTAACATATTATTTGTCCTCGACCTCGACCCATACCTCCTCCTTGTCCTCATCCTCTGTATCCATTGCAAGGATTGAAGTTTCCTCTCATTGGAGAGTTGTACTATAGAGTGCTTCCTTCTTTCTATACTTCGCCTTGTTAGGGTATTGAATTTTTGATCGAACTCCCAAACAGGTTTTGATACCTTTTGTTTGATCTATTTTAGATCTGTAATACATTGTGACTCTGACTTAGGTTTTTTAAACTCTACAATCAATGCATTCTTTATCTCATTCAAGGGCTTAGGCTGCGCCAGTCCTTGGATAAGTTTCATGTACCAACTCAGCGCACGGTCCCTTAGTGTAGTGTTGAACTGGGTTCTCTTGATGTCTTCTTCGGTGATACTTTTAATATTCCACATGGCCTCACACAGGAACCAGTGTTGATTGAGATTCTCAGATCCATCTCCCCTGAAGATAGAGAGCCTCATCTCATCTGCCATAGAGTTCCCTAGGATTCCTGTTTGAGTATAGGCTAAATTGCTAGTAATAGTATTCTGGTGGTTCTGGCTATTCTGGTTGCTTAATGCTATTGAAACAACAGGATGGTTAATGTTACTTTCTTTAGTAATCTGCACAGTTCCCGAGGTTTATGGCTCACTTTGGTGAATTTCTTCAGCTTCCTCTTCCTCTGCTCTGGTGGGTTCTGAATGTTCTTCATCTGTCGGATCTTCCTCTTCTCCACTGTAGAAACCCTCGTCTCCGTAGTTTTTCTTGAATAGGTTCTTAGGGTGAATCCCTTGAAATACTTTCCCACTATGCGTATGTCCACCTTTTGTGTCTCTGTCACTATCTGAATTCTTGAACATTATCCTTTTTAGATCCAACCAATCTACTGTATTTTCAAGACGTTCTTTTCATGAAACAACATCTTGATTCTTAGCTTCAAAAATTGTAAAAAATTTCCGCTGGGTCCTTTGAAGAAGTATCTCTCGGCATGTCTATATGATTCTCTTCTGTCAACAAAAAATTTGGTGATATACCCTCCAATGGTACTATCAAACTAGTGATCTGCAACTCTAGATATAGCATTGTCAATTCACTTGACCTTCTGGATCAACGTTGGTTTCTAAACCACATGAGGTCTAGATCTTATCTCGATCTGGGTATCAACTAACCTAGCCAACCACTCATATAAATCTTCATGGATTCCTACAAAGAATATCTCATGAATATCGGTGAAGATGTGTCTCTGCAGCCAATCTTCAGTACTCAGTTTAGGGTTCTTGTTCTGGGCTTCAAGGAAGTCCCTCTCTTGATCCTGTATCCACTTTTGAATCTCTGTCTTCCATGGGAACGACCTTGACATTCCCTTACACAGATTCCAGTCCTAGAAACAGAACCATTTGTTGGCACAAGGGAAAACCCAGGGTTCACTCCAAGAGCACACCAACAAAGCCCTAGCTACTAGCCCTTTCGGTAGCACCTGTGAAGCAGATGAAGTCTCACTCGAAGAAACTATGAGGGGGCTGCAGGACAGATTTGTCTATAACCATGGGAATATCAAGTGGATCTTGTATAACAACAATCACAACATTCATATATCTCTTATCCACTAGATCTACTTTGCACAACTAGAAATTGGATCTAACACAATAATGCAAATAAAAACACAACAATGATAGAGATCTGGGCATCAATCACACACAAAACACAAAATATATGTGGTTCACCCTCTCTCTAGGGCTACGTCCACAGAACTGTGATTATGATATATTTAAGATAAAGCTTACATTTCTTGTCTACACTCTCAGCTAGCAGATCTTCGTTCTTCTCTCTCTTTCTCTCCCCTTCCTGCGCACCCAGCTGTAGGACTTGACCTTCGCACACAACTGAAGATATTACAACACCAGAAGGCTCTCTCTCTCAACACTTCTCTCTCACAATACAATAATATCTCGTAACAACAATAGAGCTAGATCTACAAAAATATCATACCGACTTGTACCAAACTGACCCAGGTCCTTTTGACCTTTATTTATACATTAAAATACCTCACCGACAGCCTTAGGCTGAAACCTAGGTGTCAAAACCCTAGATACCAAAACCCTAGGTGTCTAAAACCCTAGGTCAACTTGACCCTCTTTTTCCGGGCTTCGCTAGCCTGTCTTTCCTTCTTCATCGTGCGGTGTTCCAAAGAATCCAATGATGGATTTCTCTTCTTCCTGAGTTGTCCACGATCCGTCTTCCTTTCTGATCCATCATCCCTGATCTCCTCATCCAACGACTTTCTTTTCTGTACTTCACTCCAGATTTTCTGCTGTTTTTATTACTTTGACCCAGTGACACTCACTGTGTCTCCTGCAAAGATCGATTTTTAACTTTTCTTCCTTGTTCTCCACTTCCTTCCATAACCAAGGGTCAACAAGGAATTTGGGTCCCATTATCATCAATTTTAAGGAATTAACCATGCAATTCAACCAGGAGGGCTAACAATATAAGTTCCAAAGCATCATAGTCGGTTCCCCTGAGATCATTAGTTCCCATTGCATGGAAAATCTGCTAAAAAAAAGTCATTCGGGTGCTATTTCCCAACTCCATACCATACAAGCAACTGAGACACCCTCTCTGCCACAGGACCTCCAATCCATCCTCTCTAAACATCAAGTGGTTTTTTTCACTCCCCAGGGACTCTCTACTTCCTATGGTGTTCATGATCATTACATTCCCCTTGTCCCAGGAAGCCTTCCTCATAATATATGTCCCTATTGTCACCCCTTTTCCCAAAAAAATTAAATTGAGAAAATGGTTCAAGAACTGCTTAACACAGGTGTTATCCACCCTAGTATGAGCCCCTACTCTTCTCTTGTGTTCATGTTTATGAAGAAATAAGGTTCTTGGTGCATGTGTCCTGACTTCCGCGCCCTAAACAAACTCACCATTAAAGAAAAATTTCCCATTCCTGTCATTGATGACCTCTTAGATGAATTGAGTGGCACCCAATTCTTTACTAAAATTGATCTTCATTCTAGATACCACCAGATCCCTATGAAAGAGGCAGACATTCCTAAGACTACCTTTAGAACTCATGAGGTCCACTATGAGTTTTTGGTCATGCCCTTTGACTTGTGTAATTCTCCCTCCACTTTCCAAAGCCTCATGAATCATTTCTTCTGTCCTTTTCTCCGTCATTTTGTCTTGGTTTTCTTTGATGATATCCTCATCTATATCAAAACCTGGACAGACCATCTTGCTCATGTGGATCGAGTTCTCCATCTACTATATCAATACCAACTTTTCCTGAAAACAATCTAAATATGCTTTTGGTGCCTCAGAAGTCGAGTACTTGGGTCATCTTGTTGGCAAGGATGGCGTCAGGGTGGAGCCTAAAAATATTGAAGCTATGCAAGATTGGCCTCACCCAAAGACTCTCAAAATATTGCGTGGATTTATGGGCTTAACAGTTTATTATTGCAAGTTTGTAAAGAACTATGGAAATATTGTGGCCCCTCTCACTGCACTCCTTAAAAATAATTCTTTCACCTGGACTCCAATAGTTGCTCAGGATTTTTAAACCTTGAAGATGGCCATGTGCACCACTCTAGTCCTAGCCCTCCCTGATTTCACAAAGACCTTTGTCCTGGAATGTGATGCTTCAGGGAAAGGAATTGGTGTTTTCCTTATGCAAGAGGGTCGACCTTTAACCTTTACCAGAAAACAACTATCTGAATGAAATTTGGGAAAATCAATCTATGAAAAGGAAATGTTGGCTATTCTACATGTCGTTGATCTTTGGCGCCCTTATCTATTGAGGAAACGCTTCCAAATTAAGACAGATCACCAAAGCCTCAAGTATTTTCTGGAACAATACATGTCCTCCCCAGAGCAACAAAAATGGGTGACTAATCTCTTTGGATATGATTATCAGATCATTTACAAGAAAGGAAAATACAATGTGGTTGTGGATGCACTTTCTCAAAAATATGAAGATGAAGGGTTCCTTTTTTCTCTCTCCTTCATTGTACCAGGTTGGCTCCAAGACATTTTCTAGGAATGGCTACATGATCCCAAAAGTTTGCATCTGATACAACAATTGCAGTCCAATGCTCCAGTTTCCCCAGGGCACTCTTGGCTCCATTATGAGCTTTGCTAGAAAGGTCATTTGTATTTAAGTAAACAACCAAAACTTAAATCCACGGTACTTTTTGAGATTCATGCTACACCCACAGTTGGGCACTCCGAGTTTACCAAAACCTATGATAGGGTCAAACGTTCTTTTTTCTGGGATGGTATGAAATAGGAAGTTCATAATTTTGTGGTTGAATGTGATGTGTGTCAATGAAACAAGGGTGAAATAGCCAAATCTCCTGGAACACTACAACTGCTTTCGATTCCACCTGCTATTTGGAGGGATATCCCTATGGATTTTATTGTAGTCTTACCTAAATCATGCAATAAATTAATCATCATGGTGGTAGTTGATCCCCTTTCCAAGTATGCTCATTTCTATTCTCTTCAAAACCCATTTACAACATCCATTGTGGCTCAACTTTTCATGGATCAGGTCTTCAAGCTTCATGGCATGCCGCATTCTATTGTTTCTGATCGAGACCCAACTTTCAGCAGCAATTTTTGGCAAGAAATTTTCAAGCTACAAGGCACCCAATTGCATCTCAGCACAACTTATCATCCCCATAATGATGGTCAAACTAAAGTTGTCAACAAGTGTTTGGAAACATATTTGAGGTATTTTTCTTTGGAAAAGAAAAATCAGTGGGCTCAATGGTTACCACTAGCTGAATGGTGGTACAACATTTCATACCATACAACTACCCACATGACTCCTTTTGAAGCGGTATATGTATAAAATCCACCTTCAGTTATCTCATATTTACTAGGTGTCTCAAAGGTCTAGGTGGTTGACCAAACACTTATAGTTAGAGAGGCTATTCTCTATACCCTCAAAGAGAATTTTTTCATGGCCCAAAATAGCATGAAGAAACAAGCAGATCAAGGTCACTCTGAATGTCAATTTGCAGAAGGGGGTTAGGTGTTTCTTCGACTGCAACCTTACAAGAAAAATTCCCCCAAGGATAGCCATCATCAGAAACTGGCGCGCAAATTTTATGGTCCTTATATCATTCTCAAGTGTGTGGGATAGGTGGCCTATCAGTTAGCTTTTCCCAGTCATTCTAAGCTACATCCTGATTTCCATGTTTCCTGCTTAAAGAAGGTGATTGGAACTAAGTGCCAAACTCAAACCAACCTTCCCAAGTTGGATGAAGAAGGCTTCATTTGGCTACAACCAGAATCATTTTTGGAGCACTGTGAGCATCGCCTTCATCATAGAATCATCAAGGAAGTTTTAGTCCAGTGGAAAGATACAACCAACATATGCCACTTGGGAACCAACTACCATTTTGCAACAATTTCCACATCTCAAGCCTTGAGGACAAGGTTTTTTTTAAGGGGGAGGACATGTTAGGGACCTAAACCCTCACATAGGTAGAATAATATATTCCGATGTAATAAAGGCCAATATTAAGGCCTAGCAATAAGGAAGAACAATTTGAATGTAAAAATACCTAAAAGAAGGTTTCGCTTCTAGAAGGATCTTACTCTAGATGGTTCCTTTAATAGACATATTTATTATAAATAGGAGTCGAGGATATGAGAACTATTGTCTTGGATATTATTGTAATAGATCTTTACTCTGTTGAAGGTTTCCCCCTTGAAGAGGTAAGTGAACATTTCTCTCAATAATCTAAGTTCTCTTTCTAGTGTTATTCTGGTATCATTTTGATACTATTGCAGTGTTGTTCTGGTTATATTGTTTTTCATTTGCCATTTCTAGCATTGTATTTATGTTTTTAATACTTTTTATATTTGGAATATTACAATGTGATGTTAGCTATAGATATCATTGATCTATTGAGGCACACTTTTGGTACATGTTTAGAGATACTATTGATTGATTAGTACTTGTTGTAGTGAATGGTTTTTCAGGAAGATCTCTCATGGTATATGGTTGGTACATGTATGTGAGCTCCATTGATATATATTATGATGTATTGTTAAAGGAATATTTGTTGGATGTCTTGGTCTATGAATTTGGCATGTGGTTGAGCTACATATTGAGACATGTAGTTGATGAATTGATGAGGTGATTATGGTGTACATCATTGATGAGTCATAGCTTGATCTATAGTTTATGCATGATTGGTACATACTTGGTACATTAGTTAAGGAACTTACTATCAGTATGATTGGCACATGTTTTATGGTTGATATGGAATACATATATGGGAACACATCTTGACCATGGTTCATCTTGTTGAATGTTGGTGCATGATTGATACACTTTCTATGGTGCAGGTAGTAATACATGTTTGGTGCATGGTTGATGAACTTGTAGATGGAAGATGATTTTGGGTGATATTACTTGGTTAAAATACATCATTGGTATTGCTTTTTTAGCATATATTTTGATACATGATGTAATAGGATAGTTGAGACATTTGTTGTGGTGATTGGTTGGTACATTATTTGATGCTTGATAGTTGAGATACATATCTTGAAACATGGTTTGTGGCACTTGATTTATGCATATCATATGTGATATGACACTTTCTTGAGGCACATGGTTGGCATGTTGACGATGTTATTGGTACATTTATAGAAGCACTTGTTGATGATCCTGACATATGTTTGGTACACTTTCTAGCACATATTCTTGGCATATATACTTCAGTGATGAGATATTATTGTATTGCGTTAATGTGCATGGTTGGCACATGGTATGGTACAGGATGTACATTTTTTTATGTTTTGTTCACTATGTTGATTAAGGTTGGTTGTCATTGATGTCAACCCTTGAAGAAAGTCCTGTAGCACAAAGGTTTTGGTAATGTACCCAAGTTTGTTTGATGGATAATTGTATGAGTTTTGATATATTTGTAGGTAATACTATTATATATGGATAGTACATGTCATTCCATTTCCAGTGGTATGTGGAACATCACATAACTCCTCATGGTTAGAGAGTTATGTCCATGTGCAGTTGGAGAACCCTCATGAGTCATCTAGAAGCCTGAAAAGGTCAAAGTAGTCAAACTGGCTTAAGAGATTTTTAGAAAGTAAATAATAAAGTGAAGTGATGAGTGTACTATAATTCAAATTTAATACAAAGGAAATTATTTAAATAATAAATTTAATGGAGAAATTAATAAGTTGACAAGTGGTTAGAAGTGGGTTAGCCCTAAAATAAGGAAAGTGGTTTAAGATGGTTATAAGGTAACCCATTGAGGTAAATTGAAGTGATGAGTGCATTATAATTCAAAGTGGGTACATAATAAATTATTTAAATAATACATTTAATGGATAAATTACTAATTGAACAAGTGGTTAGAAGTTGGTTATCCCTAAAATAAGAAAAGTGGGTTAAGATTGTTAAAAGGTAACCCCTTGAGGAAGCTACATGAAAGTAAAAATAAGAGGCAAGGCTCTCTCAGTTTAAATCACACTTGAGCATATTGAATATCTACAGGAGAATGAGGTAACAAAAGGATATCTAAGCTGAATTTTAGAGAGAAGGTGAAGTAAAGAAGGCTGAAATTCAAGGGAGGATAAATTCTTTTGATGATGCTTTCTAAGGTGTTATCACCATAACAATTCTCAGATAGGATCCAAGTTTCAGATTTAGCAGAGGGATAGAGAAGCGTGGAGATGTGATAAATTTGGAGGACCAGATCACATCTGGCGGAGAAGGGTCAATATAGTCGAGGCATAGAAGTTGATGGGGCTTGGAGGGCTGCAGAACTTAAAACAACCTAGATCGATGGTCAGGAGTCATATCATGTGAGGAAATAGTGCGATCGATAATTTCTCTAGAGCAGGCCGAGGAAAATACCATGGTTTCACCTCGAAGACATGTGGCACCACCAGAGGCATATCGGGGCGAAAAGCGGTCAACCCAAAACCATTTTGTCTCGCCCTCGATATCGAGAAGTGTGTATAAAAAGAGGGCCCTAGTCGTTATTTTATGATATTTCAAATCATTCAAACGTTTGAAAATTGGCACAAACACTCCGTTCGAAACTAAATTTCAACAGTGAACCAGCCTCGCACATTCCCCACCAATTCATAGGTATTTTTCATCATGGCCATGAATCCTATTATTTTATCTATAACAGAGCAAGACCCCGCCTCTAAAGAGGAATCTCTAATTGACACGGACTCCGATGTATTTGACATAGAAATAACAGTATCACCCATTTCTATATCCAGAGCCAATTTGTTAGACAATGTCGGAAAAAGAATACCCTTCCTCGAAGAGGCCCAAGCCTCCATTACCCCTTACGTCTTCGAAGTCGCTTTCCCTTTCTCAAAGTTTATAAGTTGGTGTGCGGAATAGTATTCACACAAAGAAAAATTCATTTTGAATAAGTTAGGGTTAGAGGTCTTATGCAAAATATATAGCCCGTCAATTCGACACGCCCTTAGTATACCAGAGTCTTTCCTCATAGTGTCAGAGCCTTTCGAATAAGAGAAACTAATCATAGTCTATCGAGAATGTCCCTCTGAAGTCAAAATCCTATTTTTACAGACCATTGTTAAACTCAAACATCATTATGAGAGTCTGTCATTACCTATCAGTGTAAGCATCATGGTTATTGAGGTCCAATGTGCCTGCTCCATACTTAGTCAAATTCTAGGATTGGATAACGATAAGTTTGTAGTAGAGGTCATGTTGGGTTTCTTGTTGACCTTTTCTTAGATAGAGTCCAGTCAGTCAGTCAGTATCAGCTTTGAGGAGTTCATCATCGATAATGTACACAATCAGTTGGTAAATTTGCAGTCACTAAGACACTTCAGGTATTACACGCATTTGCTGAGAATGTTCTTGGAAACATGTAAGACAAAATTCCCTTAAGTTGCATTCATCTTGACTGAATGCAAAAGGATAATAATTCTTATTTTTATAAATAAGATCATGTCCAGGATTTATAGCCTAATCTTCATCACGGGCCTGCCAAGGGTGTTGGAAGAAATGAAAATCTATTTCCAACCCAATCTAGAGAACAGGATAGGAGATTGGATGTTGTTCATGCATTCTACTATAATTTGGGTATATGGTTATAAAGAGGGACCTTACATTTTAGCTGTCTTCTTGAATCTTAGAGTATTTTCACTAGAATTCATCAGACAAAGGATTATTTCATAGACAGAGCAATTTATGAAGATGCATAAAGCGTTTAACTTAAACTTTCCCTTCATAATAGGAACCTTCATGGTAAAGACTAGATCATGTTTGCCTCAGATCCATGCCAAGCTCAATGAATTTGGGTTTTCACAGTTACAAGGGAGGAAATATGATCCACATCAAATCATATCTAAGAGAAGACTGATAAGAAGACAAGTCCCCTATGAGCATGAGCACGTTGAAGGTTTTGATAAACTAGTAAATATGGAAACTTCTGCAGATATGGAAGTCACTTTGCAACCTGATTAGACACAACAAATAGAGTCAACCCCTCAACAAATCCAGACACAGAAAACTTCTACAAGATTGATTATTAAATCCCCCAAGATGAGTATTTATAACAAGAGGAGCAGTTCAAAGACCTTAGGCACCATTGGCCAGCAAAATGTTCTCAAGAAGGTGAAGATCACATAGTCCCCACTGATAATAAACCTGGAGGAGGAAGAACCTAAGGAGAAAATGAGCATGGAAATGGTAGAGAGAAAAAACAAAAACAAACAAGCTAATACAGAGAGCATGCCACAGAGTGAAAGAATCTCAAGTGCTTTCAGCAACAAGAAACATGTCTTTATCAAGACACCTGGGGCAACCTACCAATCCAAAGAAGATTTATCAAATCAGTATGTGGTGAAAGGAAGTATGGCCAATAGTGAAATAAGATTTTTTTTACTCGAGGTAGAAAGAATCTCCCAGGACAAGTCTTCCCTATTATGATTCAGGGATGTAGAAATAAATACTTTTAACATAACAATGGCAGATGAGGATAAAGTGTCTGATATCAAGCTGCATTATGAAAATATTAGTGCCCCAGACAAGGTAAAGTTCCACAGAAATTCCAGTGACATGCTATATTCATACTACATGAGTCTAAGTCTAAGGGTTTCAAGACTAACAACCCATACACTTAAATTAGATGGACAGTTGAAGTAGGAGAAAGCATCCAGCAAAGCCTGGCAGAACCAGGTCAAAAGATTGGAATCTAAAGGCCCTCAAGGGGTAAAAGCTTCTTTAGATGAGAAATAGAAGAGTATCCAAAGCCTAAAGAAGAAGCCGAAGATGTCTACCATAGAGCATCCACAGAAAACAGAGCTAGTTGCTCTAGAGAAAGAAAAGAAGGCATTCAAACAGGAAGCACTAAATTACAAAGGCAAAGTATTGCAGTTGGAAAATAAAAAATGAAGTTGGTCACAAGGATAGGCAGAAAAATCAGACATGATGGCTATTGTACTTTCTACTACAGAAACTGGATCAAGTGTTGATGGATTGGTTCAGGCTATGTTTCAAGTAAGCTTAAAGACAAGGGAGATCAAGATCCTTAAGGAAGTCATAGAAAAACTGCAGCAAGAGATGAAAATGAAAGATGAAAATATGGCCCAATTCCAAAAGGAGAATCAAGATTTGCAAGAAAGGGTCAACAAGTTGAAGACAAGGTTGAAGGTAAAAGCATTGTTGCAAGGAGATAAACATGTAATATGGGATGTTGTTGTTGTTGAAGATGCTAAGTTCAGGTTTTATCTAAATTTTATAAATGACAAAGATAGTATGGCCATCACTGCCCGATGCAGATGTATTGTTGTGAATAAGACACTGGCGAAAAAGCCCTCGAATGGGCCCAGAACGCTATTAATTTGATAAATTTTCTGCCCACTTCTAATCTTAAGACCATTGGGTTAAAAGGCAAAACTGCACTGATCATTTGGGCTAGGAGGATCATTGCTAAGAACAATTTTCTCAATTTGGTTCAAACCAAAGATGTGCAAATGGAACAGAGTATACAAGAGTTTAAGGATACATTTGAACAATTGTTTATCAAGGGCCTCCCACCATTTTGGGATGGTAAAGGGAAATTATATGATCAAGAGGAATACAATTCTCTCCTAACTCAGTGCAGGATGGATCATTCAAAATTTGAAGGCCTGGAAGAGAACCGAAAGGGACCCAGTTTGGTGGGATATTTGGCCATGGACTTTTATATTTTGAATCAATTTAAGAAAGTTAAAATTGGGCTACCAACTATGTCTGACACTACTTACATTGATCTGGATATTCTGATAAAGGAAATGATGGATTACAATATTCCTTCTGACTCACAGTGGAAGAAGATCGTGCAGCTGGGCAGAATGAAATGCAATTTTCCAGGGACCCGTAAGTAATCTCCAGGTGTCACCAAACTATCAAGTTCAACCAAATATCAGAGCAAGACAGATGGCATAAGTGGAAGTCGAGCAGTCAGAGAGATCCATCCCAAGTTTATGAAACGGTTTTTGTTTAAATCATTGTAAATCGGTTCTCCTAGTGAAATCGTTGGCTTGTAATCATTTTAGTCAGTTTTAGAAATTGAAATTATTCGGTTTCAACCATTGTAATAGAACTGTATAAGTACTAGGAGTTTTTAATGAATTAATGTTGGCAGAAGTGCAAGGGCACATTTTTTTATTATTATAAACTCTATTGTAATTTTCTGGAGCTAAATTAAAAACATATGCATAAGCTTTTGAAGTCTCTATGAAAAGATTCTAATGGTGGTGATATGAGTTTTGTCTCCCTTGATTGTATGTATTTCCTATGTTCTTTAATAATTCCATTTGCATTTTCTTCTGTTTAAATTAGATATTTAAAGTCCCATAATTCAGCTTATGATGCTTTTGGCTTAAGCAATTTAAACTAGGTTATTTTCTTCTTAGATAATTCAGAATTCATTTCAGTAATGCTCTGATGCAATTATTTGTTTCCTCCTTCTTCCTACACTCTACATAAATTCAGTTTATAACTCATATCTATTGCCTCATTTAGCCTTTATCCTTTGGAGAGTTATACTAGCCGATCATTGTTTTCATTCAATTTTAGAATTTTGACTCCATAGCCCTGAGTGTCCCTCCCCTTTCTCACCAACAACTTTATAAAAAAAACCCAAAACAAATCAAATCTAGCCACTGATTGTCAAAGAAATATCAAGTGATACGAAAGATCCCTCTCTAAGTTGAGTAGGCTAGTGCCCAATCTAAAGTAGGTTGAAACAGTTACCTCTGTCGTTTGTCTATCATTCGGAAAAAAATTACAGAGTGTTAACATTCTGGCGCCGCTGTCGGGGACGAAATTGAAAAATCTTACCTGGGAAAAACAACTTAAAGATTTAGTTTGATCCCTGAGGGTGACAGTGGATCAAATACCTTATTGGCTGAGTTTATCTTTTCCATGGAGACACCATTACCAGGAGACCAGTTGCACCAAACAAAGTGAGATAGAAATCCTAGCTCCCAAGAGAATTCACACCAGGAGCAACCCAGACCCAGAAGCCACAATCCCTGTGTCTAACCCCAAAAATATTGTGCATAAAAGAAAAGAGAATATAGTAACCCCAGTGTTGTGTCCAAGCCAATATATTTCCTTACCCAAGGATGAAGTAATGAGCATTGAATACCTTGAGTTTGACATAAAATTTGAGCAAGCTCTATTCAGAACTAAATTTGAATCTTTCTTAAGCGAGACCATCTTTGACAAAAAAAGATTCCAAGATCTGATTTTAGCCGCATCTTCCAGGCCTGTAGTGATCCCCACTCAGAATCAACAGCCACTCCGATCCCTCACAACAGCCATGGTAGCTATATTTTCTCCCCTCATACTGCCCACCCAACTACATGATTTACCACAATATTATAACCTAAGAATCAAACTATATAATGTTGAAGGCAACATATCATCCCAAAAGCATCTATACTAGTTTAATGATTTCATAGACTTGAAAGAGGTGGACTTCAAAGATGTGAAAATAAGGTTTTTTACACAAAGTCTTGCAAGAGAAGTGAGGAAGTGGTTCAGAGCCCTTCTACCAGCTAGTATCATAGATTTTGAGGCCTTTGAAACCAGCTTCCTTGCAAAATGGGGAGACAAAAAAAATCCCCTTCAGTTGTTGATCTAGTACAACAGCATGAAGAGATCACCTAACGAAACAATACAAGAGTTTTCAACCATATTCATGAAGGTCTATAATTTGATTCCTACTTAAGTAAAACCTTCCCCTAAGGCTGCTCAGCTCAGATATGTTGATTCTTTTGAAAGAGATTTTTCTTTATTATTAAGAGAACAAAGATCTGCTACATTGGATGATATGATGATTGATTCCATAGAATTCAAAGTGAACCTAATAGCTTCAAGAAATATAAAAGCTAATTCTGGCAGAGACATGAACAAAATTCAGGATAAAGCACAAGTTTCAACATGACAAACATCAGAAGAAAGGTTTGAAGAAATGATGAGAAACATGGAGAGATGATGGAGAGAATGGCCCTGGGTAATAGGTATAACCCCAAATAACAGGCTGATGGTCCACCCAGAAATCCAAGGAGATTAGCAATCCCACAAATTAGTCAAAGAGAACTAAGAAATTAGGGGAATCGGGAAAATCAGGAAAATCAGGCGAATCAAGCAAATCAGGTGAATTAGGGAAAACAAGGGAATCAGTGAGAACAACAAATAATGCCTCCTTTCCAAAATAATTATGTAAATGAGGATTATGATGGGTATTTCGAAGACAACATGAACTGTTGTGATGATAAAGAAACATAGGTGTTTTTGACTAAACAAGAACATGACCAGTTCATGGATGCAAATGAAATATTTTTGCAAAATGAGGAGGAAAGGTTATCAGTAGAAACGAAAGATTACTAGACAGGATTGCAAAATGACATCA
Source organism: Picea glauca (assembly GCA_000966675.3). Lineage (NCBI taxonomy): Eukaryota > Viridiplantae > Streptophyta > Pinopsida > Pinales > Pinaceae > Picea > Picea glauca. The sequence goes on from JZKD02S2021075.1 coordinate 1,207,037, forward strand.
TGCAAATGCAAAGACAATATAATCTTCGAAATCAAAAAGTACCTCCAAACCTTCCAAAGGGAAACCCCACCAAAGAAGTGCAGAGTAACATACCTTCTTCAAGTCAGCCCAAAAATGATTATTCTACAAAGGACTCAGTTGCAAAAGACTCTGCTGCAAAGGGTACTGTGGACAAAGGAAAGCAGAAAGAAGAACCCCAGAAGAGAATCTTGGAATCAAGGAAAGAAACGGTCACCAAAGAGGTAGAGAAAACATCATCCTCCTTTAATTTTGAAAGTGAGATGGCCAAGATTAAAATTTATGTACCTTTCAATGAATTAATAAAAAACACTGAGTATAGAAATTAGATCATCAAAATGTTGAAGATGGAACAAACTTCTGATACCCTAAACATACAGGATGATCACCCAACCATCTTATTTGGTCCACGCATGGAGGAAAATGGTGATACTGAAGAAGTTCCCCCTTTTTATGTCAGTCTGAAAATCCATGACATGAATCTGCACAATGCTATGTTGGATTCTGGAGAATCTCACAACCTGATGCCCAAAGTGGTCATGGACCAATTGGGCCTGGATGTCACAAGACCTTATAAATATCTATTCTCTTTTGATTCAAGAAAGGTGAAATGCCTTGGCCTGATCAAATATCTGGTGGTGTCTTTGGCACAAATCCTAGAAAAGAACATGGTTATGGATGTAGTGGTCACTGATATCCCTCTAAAATTTGGCATGTTTTTGTCCAGTTCATGGGCTGCAAAATTAAAGGGAACTCTCCAGATGGACATGCCATACGCCATTATCCCTATCTTTGGTCAAGACAGAAGATTGTACAGAGAGGTTTTGCTTAAATACATGGTCAGCAACAAATCACAACCTAGAAATCATCCTATCTATTCAGTGGAAACTGAGTTGGGGTCTTCCATTTTCTTCAATGACCTATGTTCCGAAGAAAAGGAAACATAAATCATTATGGCTGACAAAGAGAAGTCTGACCAACAGATTGAGAAGTTTTCAGAGAAGCAAGATGATGCAGAGGATCATATATGGAAAATGAATTTTGATGGAGATTCCTACAGAGAGGGAGCTGGAGCTGGTGTATGGCTCAATCACCCCAAAGGAGACTCAAAATTATGTTCTTACAAACTTGTTTTTGAATGCACAAATAACATGGACGAATATGAAGCATTAATATTAGGGTTGAAAGTTTTGGAAGAATTGGGCACCAAAATAATTGTTGTACATGGAGACTCTGAGCTAATTATAAATCAAATCAAAGGCATATACCAAGAAAAACATCCCAGATTGAGGGCTTATAAGAATATGGTACTAGACCTCCTTGATAAATTTCTAGAATATAATCTTTCAGTAATTCCAAGAGAATAGAGTCAGGTTGTTGATGCCTTGGCTACTTCAGCAACAGTTTTCAAAGTTCCAATTTTCCCTGACAAAATATACAAGGTTGAGGTTAAGTACAAGCCAGCAGTACCAGTATAGGAAGCACTGGCAAGTTTTTTAAAATGAAAAACAGATAGAAAGATTCATCAAGATGGAGAATGAGGTTGAGAATTTAAACATTGGTGATGAATACTATGACGATGAGGTGGATGCAACTGCTTTCATAAAGGAAGGGTATTTTGACAATCAAATTGCGGGCATAGATATTGTTCAACTAAAAAGCAACATCATTCCCAAGGGTCTAGTCCTATTAGAGAAAATTTTTGATAATAATGGCATGGCCAGAAGTCCAAAGATTATAGTACATGAAGGAGATGTGGAAGATTGAAATATTGGGACTCCAGAGGATCCAAATACCATTAAGTTGTCTAGAAAGCTTAGCCTTGAAGTCAAAGAGAGGCATGTCAAATTAATGAAAGAATTTCTTGATGTTTTTTCTTGGAGCTATGATGAGCTGAAAGTTTATGTTACCAGTATAATCCAGCATGTTATCCCAATAAAGGAAGATCACAAACCATTCAAAAAGAAATTGAGATGAATAAACCCTATACTATTACCCTTGATAGAGAAAGAAGTAAAGAAACTATTTTAAGACAAAATCATAGTGTCCCTAAGATTTTCCAAATGGGTGGAAAATCTGGTGCTAGTCAGAAAAAAGAGTGGAGAAATCAGGTTGTGTGTAGATTTCAGGAATCTGAACAAGGTGTCTCTAAAGGACAAATACCCATTGTCTAAAATGGATCATATTTTACAGAAGGTGGTGGGCTCTCAGAATATGTCAATGTTAGATGGCTTCTTTGGATACAATCAAATTATGGTGCACCCTGATGATCATGAAAAGACAGTGTTTACCACACCATGGGGAACATTCATGTATGCCAAGATGTCGTTTGGGCTTATGAACGTGGGGGAAACATTTCAAAGAGCTATGGACATAGATTTTGCTGATGAAAAAGACAAGTTCATTGTTATCTACCTTTATGACATCACTGTGTATTTTGCCTCAGATGAGGAACACCGTGAGCATATCAGAAGGGCGTTTCAAAAATGTAGAAATTTCAGAATCTCTTTGAATCCTAATAAGTCAAATTTCATCATGGAAGAAGGAAAACTGTTGGGTCACATTATTTCAAAAGAAGGGATAAAGGTAGACCCCAACAGAGTTGAGGGGATCTTAAAAATTGGCATACCTAGAAGTAAAAAGGAGGTACAATCTTTCCTGGGAAAAGTGAACTTTATGAGAAGATTCATCCCTAATTTGGTTGAAATCATAAAACATATTACTAACATGCTCAAGAAGGGAAATGAAATAAAGTGGATTCCTGAGGCTAGAAAATCTTTTGAAGACATCAAGGTGGCACTAACCAAGGTTCCTATACTAGCCAGTCCTAATTTTGAAAAGGATTTCATATTGTTCTCTTTCGCTTCAAAACACACAATTGCTGGTGTTTTACTACAAAAAGATGAACAAAATTTTGAGAAGCCCATAGCATATTGCAGCAAGACATTGAGGGATTCTCCTTTGAAGTATGACATCATGGAGAAGCAAGCATATGCTCTAGTCAAGGCCTTGAAAGAATTCAGAGTTTACATCCTACACTCCCATACTACTACTTATGTACCCAGTATCTTAGTGAAAGACATCTTAACCCAGCCTGGTCCCGAAGGAAAGAGGGGAAAATGGATTGCAGTTCTATTAGAATATGATCTTGAAATCAAACCCAAAAATTTAATCAAGGGACAGGGGCTAGCTAACTTGATGGCACAGACCAATTGCGAACTGTTAGGAATAAATTTCATTGTATAACTTTCAGAGATTGCAGAAGAGGAGAAGGTGACTCCACAAATATCGCTAAAATTTCTCGATTCCAAATGGTATGCATACATCATCTTTGTGTTGAAAAATTTGCAGGGTCCTCCTGAGTTTAGTAAAATAAAGGACAAGTTATTGAAACTGAAAGCAACAAATTTTTATATAGTAAATGAATCTCTATATTGGAAAGATCCAAGGGGAATTTTATTGAACTGTCTGATAGAAGAAGAAGCAGAAAAGACCATAAGAGAATTCCATAAGGGCGACTGTGGGGGTCATAATTATTGGAAGACAACTGTGCATAATATTTTGAGGGATGGATTCTATTGTCCTAACATCTTTCCTGATGTTTATAAAGAGGTTTCAAAATGTCATGAATGTAAAATCTTTGATGGGAAAGGAAAATTGCAACCTCTGCCTTTAAAACCCATTTTGGTGGAAGCTCCTTTCAGACAGTGGGGCCTTGATTTTATAGGGGAAATACACCCGCAAACCTTGGCTCAACACAAATGGATCATGACAGAGACGAACTATTTCACTAAGTGGATTGAGGCAGTTCCCGCCAGACATGCGACATATGATGTTATCATCCAATTTTTAGAAGACAATATTCTGTCCTGATTCGTATGCCCGACCAAGATCATAATAGACAATGCAACGACTTTCAAATCCAATAAAATAGAGAAATTATGCAGTCATTACAATATCACCCTTGGTCATTTTACATCATAATACCCTCAAGGAAATGGGTTGGCTGAGTCTTCGAATAAAATCTTAGTCAGAATCATCAAGAAACTGTTGAAAGAAAATAAAAAGGTACAGGAAATTTTCCTACCGCATTGGGATTTCTAGTGATGAATTTGTTACAGGAGTAGGAGGAAAAAATAGACGTGAATCGAAGAAGATATGATGAACTAATCAACATACAACAAACCAAGGAAAAGGCTTTCCATAATTACCAGCTGTGCCAAGACAAGATCAAAGAGACTTTTGACAGACACACCAAGATGGATGATTTCAAACTAGGTGACTTGGTATTGAATTGGGATGCCAGAAACAAAGAAAAGGGAAAACACGAGAAGTTTGACCATCTCTGGCTGGGACTGTTCAAGATTGCAACATACCATGGAGGTAATGCCTACATACTACAGAAGAATAACATAGATATCATTGGAGTAGGGCCTATGAATGGCAGGTTCCTCAAGCATTACATTATTTAAACAATCATCACCCCTCCCATTCATTGTACATAATCATTTTTATGTTTTATTTTCGCATAAATAAGTTGGAATAAAAGAAGCATAGTTGAAGCCCAAGGTGAAGGCCCTGAGCTATACTGAGTCGATTTTGATTTTTTTTTAATAAAGACCAGCGGATTCAGATCACACGAATAGATCAAAGCCCAATGGGTAGGCACTTGGTATACGGCTCTTTGCTACCTCGTCGGGAGGATAGCATCCCCATTTGTAGCCTATGTTATCACCATAACAATTATCAGATAGGATCCAAGTTTTAGATTTAGCGGAGGGATTAAGCAATGTGGAGATGCAATAAATTTGGAGGACTGGGTCACATCTGGTGAAGAAGGGTCAATATAGCGGAAGCATGGAAATTGATGGGGCCTGGAGGGCCACAGATCTTAAAACAACCCAGATCGATGGTCAGGAGTCATATCGGGTGAGGAAATAGCACGGTGGATAATTTCTCAAGAGTGGGCCAGGGAAAATACCATGGTTTCACCTCACAGACACGTGGTGCCACCAGAGGCATATCAAGGCACAAAGCGGTCTACCCAAAATCAGTTTGTCTCACCCCCGATATCAAAAAGCACGTATAAAAGGAGGGCCCCAGTCATTATTTTATGATATTTCAAATCATTCGAATGTCTGAAAATTGGTGCAAATGCTCCATTTGAAACTGAATTTCAACAGTGAACCAATCTTGCACATTCCTCGCCGATTCATAGGTATTTTTTATCATGGCCATGAATCCTGTTATTTTATCCGTAACAGAGAAAGACCCCACCTCTAAAGAAGAAGCCCTAATTGAGAGGGACTCCAATGTATTTGACACATAAATAACCATCTCACCCATTTCTGTATCCAGAGCCAATTTGTTAGACAATGTCAAAAAAAGAATACCCTCGAATCAGCCCAAGCCTCCATTACCCATTATGCCGTTGAAGCCACTTTCCCTTTCCTAGAGTTCATAAGCTGGCATGCAGAACATTATTCGCAGGAAGAAAAGGTCATTTTGAATAAGTTAGGGCCAGAGGTCTTATGAAAAATAGATAGCCCATCAATTCGACACACCCTCAGTATACTAGAGTCTTCCCCCACAACGTTGGATCCCTTCGAAGAAGAAAAACTAATCACAGTCTACAGAGAATGTACCCCCAAAGTCAAAACCCTATTTTTACAAGCCATTGTTGAACCCAAACATCATTCTAAGATTTTTTTGTTACCTATCAGTGTAAGCGTCATGGTTATTGAGGTCTAGTGGGCTTGCTCCATACTTAGTCAAATTATAGGATTGGATAACGATAAGTTTGTAGTAGAGGTCATGTTGGGTTTCCTTTGACCTTCTTTTAGTTAGAGTCCAGTCAGTAAGTCTATATCATCTTTGAAGACTTCATCGTCGATAATGTACACAATCAGTTGGTAAATTTCCAGTCACTAAGACACTTAAGGTATTACACGCATTTGATGAAAATGTTCCTGGAAACAAGTAAGACAAAATTCCTTGAAGCTTCATTCATCTTGATTGAATGCAAAAGGATCACAATGCTTATTTTTATAAATAAGATCATGTCCAGGGTTTATAGCCTAATCTTCAGCATGGGCCTACCAAGGGTGTTGGAAGAAATGAAAAGATCATTACAACCCAATCCAGAGAACAGGATAGGATATTGGATGTTGTTCATGCATTCTACTGTAATTTGGGCATATGGTTATCAAGAGGGAACTTACCTTTTACCTGTATTCTTGAATCCCCAAATCTTTTCTCTAGAATTCATCAGACAAAGGATCAATTCAGAGACAAAGCATTTTCTGAAGATGCACAAAGCATCTAACTTAAAGTTTCCCTTCATAATAGGGCCCTTCGTGGTAAAGACTAGATCTTGTTTGCCTCAGATCCAGGCCAAGCTCAATGAATTTGGGTTTGCATAGTTACAAGGGAGGAAATATGATCCACATCAAATCATATCTAAGAGAAGACTGATGAGAAAATAAGGCCCCTACGAGCATGAGCATGTCGAAGGTTTTGATAAACTAGCAAATCTGGAAACATGTGCAAATATGGAGGTTACTTTGCAACCTGATCAGACACAACAAATAGAGTCAACCCCTCAACAGACCCATACATAGAAAACTTCTCCAAGATTGATTATTAAATCCCCCAATATGAGTATTTATAACAAGAGGAGCAGTTTGGAGGCCTTGGGCACCAGTGGCTAGAAAAATGTTCTCAAGAAGGTGAAGATCACACAGTCCCCGATGATAGTAAACCTAGAGGAGGAAGAACCTAAGGAGAAAATGAGCATGGAAATGGTAGAGAGTAGAACCACAAACAAAGAATCTAATATAGAGAGCATGCCATAGAGTGAAAGAAGCTCAAGGGATTTCAACAATAAGAATCATGTCTTTATCAAGACACCTGGGGTAGCTTACCAATCCAAAGAAGATTTAACGAATCAGTATGTGGTGAAAGGAAGTATGGCCAATAGTGAAATAAGAGATTTTTTACCAAAGGTAGAAAGAATCTCTCAGCACAAGTCTTCCTTGTTCTCAGTCAAGGATGTAGAAAGAAAGACTTTTAACATAGCAGTGGAAGATGAGGATAAAGTGTCTGAGATCAAGTTGCATTATGAAAATATTGGTGCCCCAGACAAGGTAAAGTTTCACAAAAATGCCAGTGACATGCTATATTCAGACTACCTGAGTCTAAGTGTGAGGGTTTCAAGACTAACAACCCATACACTTAAATTAGATGGACAGTTGAAGCAGGAGAAAGCATCCAGCAAAGCCTAGCAAACCCAGGTCAAAAGATTGGAATCTAAAGGACCTCAAGGGGTAAAGTATTCTTTAGATGAGAAAGAGAAGATGATCCAAATCCCGAAGAAGAAGTTGAAGATGTCTACCATAGAGAATCCACAGACAACAGAGCTAGCTGCTCTAGAGAAAGAAAAGGAGGCATTCATACAGGAAGCACTAAATTACAAAGCCAAAGTATTGCAGTTGGGAAAGGAAAAAGAATGTTGGTCACAAGGATAGACAGAAAAATCAGACATGATGGCTATTGTACCTTCTACTATAGAAGCTAGATCAAGTGCTGATGGATTGGTTAGGGCTATGTCTCAAGTAAGCTTAAATACAGGGGAGATCAAGATCCTTAAGGAGGTCATAGAAAAAATGCAGCAAGAGATGAAAATGAAAGATGAAAATATGGCCCAATTCCAAAAGGAGAATCAAGATTTGCAAGAAAGGGTGAACAAGCTGAAGACTAAAAGCATTGTTGCAAGGAGATAAACATGTAATCTGGGATGTTGTTGCTACTGAAGCTACTAAGTTCAAGGTTTATTTGAATTTTATAAATGACAAAGACAGTATGGCCATTACTGCCCGAAGGAGATGTACTGTTATGAATGAGACATTAGCGAAAAATCCATCAGAATGGGCCCATAATGCTATTAATTTGCTAAATTATGTGCCCACTATTGATCTTCAGACCATTGGGGTAAAAGACGGAACTACATTGATCATTTGGGCCAGGAGGATCATCACTAAGCACAATTTGCTCAAGTCAGTTCAAACCAAAGTTATGCAAATGGAATAGAGTATACAAGATTTTAAGGATACATTTGAACAATTGTTTATCAAGGGCGCCCCACCATTTTGGGATGGTAAAGAGAAATTATACGATCAAGAGGAATACAATTCTCTCCTCACTCAGTGCAGAATGGATCATTCAAAATTTGAAGGCCTAAAAGAGAACCTGAAGGGACCCACTTTGGTGGGATATTTGGCCATGGACTTTGAGATTTTGAATCAATTTAAGACAGTTAAAACTGGGCTACCAACTATGTCTTACACTACTTGCATTGATTTGGAGATTTTGATAAAGGAAATGATGGATTACGAGATTCCTTATGACTCACAGTGGAAGGAGATCGTGCGGCTGGGCATAACGAAATGCAGTTTTCCAGGGACCAGTAAGTAATATCTAGGTGTCACCAAACTGGAAAGTTCAACCGGAGATTAGAGAAAGGCATATGGCGTAAGAGGAATCCAAGCACTCAGAGAGATCTGTCCCTAGTTTATGAAATGTGTTTATTTAAATCATTGTAAATCAGTTCACCTATCGAAATTGTTGGCTTGTAATCATTTTAGTCAGTTTTAGAAATTGAAACGCTTCGGTTTCAACCATTGTAATCGAACTGTATAAGTACTAGGAGTTTTGAATGAATTAATGTTGGCATAAGTGCAAGGGCACATTTTTAGTTGTTCTAAACTCTATTGTAATTTTCTGGAGCTGAATTGAAGACATATGCAGAAGCTTTTAAAGTCTATATGAAAAGATTCTAATAGGGGTGATATGAGTTTTGTCTCCCTTAATTGTATGTATTTCCTCTGTTCTTTAATTCCATTTTCATTTTCTTCTATTTAAATTGGAGAGTTAAAGGCCCATAATTCATCTTATGATGCTCTTGGCTTAAGCAATTTAAATTGTGTTATTTTCTTCTTAGCTAATTTAGAATTCATTTCAGTAATGCTCTGATGCAGTTATTTGTTTCCTCCTTCTTCCTAATCTTTGCTTAAATTCATTTTATAAATCATATTCATCGTCTCATTTAGCCTTTATCCTCTGGAGAGTTCTACCGGCTACTCATTTTTTTCATTCAATTTCAGAATTTTGACTCCATAGCCCTGAGTGTCCTTCCTCTTTCTCGCCAACAACTTTATAAAAACCCCCAAACAAACCAAATCTAGTCACTGATTGTCAAAGAAATATCAATTGACATGAGAGAGCCCTCTTTGAGTTGAGCAGGCTAGTTCCCAACTCTAAAGTAAGTTGAAACAGTTACCTCTGTCATTTGTCTATCAGTCAGACAAAATTTACAGAGTGCTAACATAAGGCATGTTATTTACAGGTCATCTCACCATTTTCGCACTAACTTGTTTTGTAGAATGATTTAGACTGTGAAATTGAAAGGATACTGAGAAAACACATCCAAGTAGTTGTGGTACAAATTTCAGCTTGTGGGTCATTGTATTTTTGGAGTTACACTGCATGCAAAATATGGTTTTTGGTTAGTCCTGAAACTAGTCTAAAACAGGTGTTTCAGGTAAAAACGTCATAAATTCTTCATAACATATCCAAATTAAGTAAGACCAAATGTGTTGGTTAGAGTACATTCTGTATCATTTGTGTAAAATTTTGATATCCATACAACAAATATTTCATGCAGGGCACACTCTACAAGTTCGCTCTCTAGAATAATCCAGAATTCAACAAGGTATGCCATTTTTTCTATAAATCTTTTTCTGAGATGTTCCAAGTAGTGACACCTGGAGGAATTGCATAAAACACACTGAAGAACATTGTGTACTATTTTCAGATCTTTTTTCATTACAGGTACATAGTTATGATTATTTCAAGTTAGGGTTGTTGACTAATCCAAAACTAGTCATGTGAAACTAAAGAAAAGTTTGATGAAATTGCTAGTCTCTTGTTGTTAAAGTTTAGTAAGGTTTGTAGGTATGTGATCATATACATCAGGTCTATTACATAGTTACAAATAAGATTTTTATGATGAAATTGATGAGGGATTTTGGTTGAGGTGCATGTTGGGTACATCGTTGAGACAAGTAGTTGTATAGTTGGCACATACATGAGGTGTATAGTTGATGATGTTGGTACATATTGATGATTCATAGTTGATACATGATTGGCACATACTTGGTACATGGTTGGATGCACTTGTTTATGGTACAGGTTGATTACAAGTTGTTTGGTATAGGTTGGTGCATGGTTGATGCACTTGTTTATGGTACAAGTTCATTACAGGTTGAGGTACAGGTTGATGAATGGTTTATGCATGGTTCAAGTTTATTGGTATAGGTTGTTTGATGTTGGTTTATTGGTATAGTTTTACAACAATATATCTCAAAGTGATAGTGTGACAGTGGTTCCATCATTCTAATTATACGTCAGGGAGGTTGGATGGGGCAAGGATGGTTGGTTGTAGCCACCTTCCGGTTGTAGTCGGAGAACATAGGGGGTTGTAGCCTCCTTCTAGCTGTAGCCAAAGAATTGGGGAGTTGGAGATTCCCTCAGGTTGTAGCCTAAGAAACTAAGGGGTTGGAGCCTCATTCCAGTTGCAGCTGGAAAAAAAAGGAAGTTGGTGTTTCCAATGAATGTAATTCTTCAAGACATATAAGAAAAAACATTATGTGGTTTTCTCCCTCTTTGGGTTTCCACGTAAAACACTGGTGTATTGTGTATGCGTATGATTGTTCATTTGTTCATTGCTTATTTACTTTGCAGTTATTAGATGATAATGATACATTGATATAACACTCGGATTATATGGTTAAAAAGGATTACATTGCTCTATTACTGATTCACGCCCCCCCCCCCCTCTCAGTAATCCAACAATTGGTATCAGAGAAGGTTCCTTCATAAATCAATTTAACCACTGAAAGGTAGATCATGGAGAGAAACAAATTTTATAAAAATGGAATACCACAGTTTGATGGACAAAAGTGTGCATTTTGGAGCATAAGGATGAAGACATATATACATGCACAGGGATTTGAAATTTGGAAATCAATTGTAGAATGATACACAGTACCAACAGTTCTGCCAACAAATGAAAAAGCATTGAAACTCGGTCAGAATAATTCCAAAGCCACAAATGCACTTCTGAATGGTCTTGGTGAAATGGTATTCACCAAAGTTGCACATTGTAAATCCACTAAAGAGATTTGGGACAAACTTCAAAATATTTATGAAGGAGATTTAAAAGTCAAAGAAACAAAGCTTCAAACTTATAGAGGTCAGTTCAAACAACTAAAGATGAAGGAAGATGAGAATTTTGCAGCTTACTTCTTACGAGTCGATGAAATCGTAAATGCAATCATGGGATTGAGAGAATAAATTCAAGAATCTGTAATTGTTCAAAAGGTACTAAGATCTCTTCCTATGAGATTTGACCCTAATATATCAGCACTAGAATAAAGAGCATATCTAAACTCAATAAGCATGGATGAACTACAGGGAATATTCACAGCATATGAAATGATACCGAACAGAAAAATCCAAATGTAAAAGAAGAAGCCTTCAAATCATCCAAAAGATCAAAGAAAAAGGGAAGCAACAAGAAAAATAACAATAGTGACATCTCGGAAGATGATGAAAAAGTGGTCAACTTTGTCAAAAGACTGAACAAAGGAACCAACGACATGTATAGATGTAAGCTTCCTTTAATTTATTTTAACTTTGATGGTATTGGTCATTTTTCTAACAAATGTCCTCATAAGAAAAAGAGAAATGATGAAGGTTACTCAAAAAACAAACAAACATATAAAGGAAAAACAACCACAAAGATTTTTTTCAAGAAAAATATTATGGACCAAAGAATACATCTCATCATCAGATGAAGATGAAGTCGGTGACAGTGAGACATAAAGAGTTCTATTCATGGAAGTAGAGGACTCTGATAAACAAGACTCCGAAAAAGAATATGAAGAAGTCAAATAAGAATATAAAGAAGACTCCGAAGAAGAAATTGAAGAGGCAGAAGTTGACTACCGAGAAAAATTGTTGAGTTCCATAGAAGTTATCATATGAGAAAAGAGAAAAAAAAAGAAGCTACAAGAGGAACTAGACAAGAAAGAAGACACTTAGGAATTAGAACAAATGATCACAAATTTGAAGGTTCAAATTGAAAAAGATAAAAGAATTGAAGAAGCACTCAAAGAACAACTAGAAGGAAGAGACATGATCATTGAAAAATTGGAAGCAGAGATTGTCACATTAAGAAAGCATCTTCAAAAGAAAAATATGCAGAACAACTCAAAAGTTTTGAATGACATTATTAGTAGTCAAAGGCATCATCATGACAAGTCCGGACTTGGATACAATAAAAAAGAAAAGGGATCAAGCTCCAAAACAACAGAACACAAAACATATCCAAAAATCTATGAATAAACAATCAAAGGGGATAAGAAGGTCTACAGAGAAAATTATAGGGACACTCCTCCACTGAGAAGATTCAGATTTCAAAATAAACGATCGACAGAAACAGATAGGTCTCATGAAGAAGAAAGATTCATAAGAGCACCTCCTTTCAGAAGATCTTCAACTCCCAGGTAACAAACTATATTTTTATTTTTATTTTATGCATGTAATAATTTTGGACATAAAGCGATGAATTGCAGAGATAACAATAGGAACATAAACAACTTTGAAAGTCATACACAAAAGGGTTACCCAAGAAGGCCTAGTGAAACACAGAGAAGAATTTACAACATGTTTGAATCATTAAGCACTGAAGTGGAATGCTACAAGTGTAACAACTTTGGACACATGGCCAAATATTGCAGAATGACAATCCCTCCTAGACAACCACAACAAAACAACAAAAATCACAAACAGGAACCTTAGAAAAGGATATGGATCAGAAAGCAGAATTAATACAACAATGAAGAATGCACACTCGCTCTACAAGCTAAGCAGAAGAAATGTGGTTGGTATGTTAACAATGGATGTTCAAAATAGATGATAGGTGATAGAGACAGTTTTCTTACATTAAGAAAGGAAATATATTGATCAGTCTCCTTTGGAAATGATGATTCAGATAAAATCATTGGAAAAGGCACATTCAGAGTTGGGAACAAGAATACAAAAGTAGAAAATGTTATACTAGTAGAAGATATGAAATATAATCTTCTAAGTGAGTCAAATGTGTGACCAAGGTCATAAAGTTACTTTCGATTCACAAAACTACGAGATAAGAAAAGAAGTTTTAGGAAAATTGATTACTACAGCTATGAGAACTTCAAGAAACATATATGTGTTAAGTGAAATTGGAAATGAAAAGTGTTTTCTAGGAAAGGAAGATAAAAGTTGGCTATGGCACATAAGAATGTGTCACATAAATTTTGAGAACATTGTCAAAGTCAAGAAAAGAAAAGAAGTCAGAGAAATTCCCTAGATCACGAAACCAACCAACACTTTATGCAAGCATTTTCAACAAGGAAAGCAAACAAAGACAAGGTTCAAATCAAAGGGATATTCAACAACAAGACCACTGGAAATTATGCATATTCATGTAGTTGGACCAACTACAACAAAGGGTTTAAAAGGTGATAAATACTTTATGTTATTATTTGATGATTATACAATAATGACTACAGTTTGCTTTGTCAAGAATAAGTGAGGAGATTTTGAAAACTTCAAGATCTACAGGGAAATGGTTGAAAATGAAATGGAATCAAAAATCAAATTCTTGAGATCTAATAATGGAGGAGAGTTCACTTAAAAGAAATTTATGGACTACTGTAGCAGTCATGGAATAAAAAAAAAATCCTATGTTGCTAGGACACCAGTTGTTTAAAGAAAGAACAGGACAGTACAAGAAATGGCTTGAACAATGCTAATGGATTCCAAATTGATAGATATTTTTTGGACACAGGTAGTGCATACAACAGTTCACATTAAAAACAAAGTAATCCTCAGAAACAACACTGACAAAACTCCCTACGAGCTATGGAAAGGAAGACTAGCAAATGTGAAGCACTTCAAAGTTTTTGGAAGCAAATGCTACATCAAAAGAGAAGATGGCAGAATGGAAAGTTTGACTCTCGTGTGGAAAAAGAAGTACTTGTTTGTTACTCAAGTACAAGGAAAGCATACGAGTGTTACAACCTGATATTGAACAAAGTTGTGGAAAGAGTCAACGTAACAATTGATGAAACAGGTAGACAAGAATTAAAGGAAGAATAAAATGAATCAATGGAAAATATACAAAGAAGAAACATAGGATTAAAAAGAAGTAGAAGGGGAAGATGAAGAGGATCCAATAGAAGAAGAAGATCAAGTTCAACAAGTGCCTCGAAAGACACCTAGCAGACGAGTACAAAAGAATCATCCTTCAGATCAAATTATCAGAAACAAAGATGCAGGAGTTGAGACTAGAAGAAGAATATTTTCACTAGAACAAACACACCTAGCAATGTTATCTACAATTGAACCAACCTGTTTTGAAGAGGCCAGAAAGGATGAAATTTGAAATAAGGCCATGGATGAAGAATTGGATCAAATAGAGAAACATGACACTTGGGAATTGGTTCCAACACCAAAGGATAAAAATATGATTGACACAAAGTGGGTATACATGAATAAATTCAATGAAGATGGACATGTTACAATGAACAAAGCTAGGTTGGTATGTAAACAATATGCATAGGTTGAAGGAATCGACTTTGAAGAGAAATTTGCCCGAGTTGCCAGAATGGAAGAAATCCGATTGCATTTATATTATGCATGCTCCAAAAATATTAAAGTGTATCACGTGGACGTAAAATCATCTTTTCTGAATGGGGAACTTGAAGAACAAGTCTACATTAAACAACTAGAAGGATTTCAGTTGTCAAAGAACGCAGATCATGTGTGTAAATTAAAGAAGGCCTTGTATGGTCTAAAACAGGCTTCTCGAGGATGGTACTCTAGACTGGATAAATATTTATAGCATGCATGGTTCAGAAAAGGAAGTGTAGACAACAACCTCTATATCAAGGTAAGTCAATATATGTTATTTTATTAATTGAAGTTTATGTTGATGATATTATTTTTGGTAGTGATGATGATAGGTTAAGCCAAAAATTTGCAAAGGATATGTAGAATGAATTTGAAATGTCATTACTTGGAGGACTATCCTTCTTTCTGGGACTTCAAATACGTCAAAGAAACCAAGGAATTTTTATTTCTCAAACCAAGTATATCAGAAAAATGCTAAAGAGGTTCGGAATTAAGATTGCAAACTAGTTATCACTGCCATGCAAACCAGTTGCAAGTTGAGAAAAGATGATGATTCAAAGTCTACAGATCAGAAGCAATATAGGTCAATGATTGGTAGCCTACTATATGGGACAGCATCTAGACCAGATGAAATGTATACAATTGGATAGGTGGCACGATTTCAAGAAGCACCAAAGGAATTTCATGTATTAGTAGTGAAGAGGATTTTTAGATATCTCAAAGGAACATAAGAGTTTGGATTATGGTATCCAAAAGGAAATGATCTATCACTTATTGCCTACACAGATGTAGATTGGGCAAGTTATATTGATGACCGACGAAGCACCAATGGAGGAAATTTCTACTTGGGTGAGTGTTTAGTATCATGGCTAAGCAAGAAACAATCATCAGTATATTTATCTACAGTCGAGGCAAAGTATATTGCAGCAACAACATATTGTACATAGGTTCTTTGGATGAAACAAACTCTGATAGATATACAGGTTGAGTATGATGAGCCCATTCCAATCTATTGTGATAATACAAGCGCCATCAGTATCTCAAAGAACCTGATGATGCACTCCAAGACAAAGCACATTCCAATCAAGTATCACTTTCTACAGGAATAGGTTGCAGAAAAGAACATCAGAGTTGAGTATGTGGGTACAAAAGAACAAGTTGCAGACATCTTTACCAAACTACTTCCACAGGAATCCTTTGAGTATCTTCGCCAAAGACTCAAAGTTATTTCTACTCTAAAATGAATGTTTTTAAATGTTTATCTTATATGTCTTAGATGTACACGAAGAAGCACCATAAAGAGGACAGTTTAGTTAGAGGGAGAAACCCGGGATGGAAAAATACCTTTGCTATTGATGACAAAGGGGGGAGAGATTTATCATATGGAGAGGACAACAACATGGTTCCAGAGGGAGCATGAGCGATATGACCTCATTATTGCATGACATGATTTTAGTATTGCATCAGAGTGTTTCCATAAATGACAAAGGGGGATATTTTTGATTAAGGTTGGTTGTCATTGATGTCAACCCTTGAAGAAAGTCTGGTAACATAAAGGTTTGGGTAATGTACCCAAGTTTGTTTGATGGATAAAGGTATGAGTTTTGATATATTTGCAGGTAATACTATTCTATATGGATAGAAAACTTCATGCCATTTACAGTGGTATGTGGAACATCACATAACTCCTCACGGTTAGAGAGTTATGGCCATGTGAAGTTGGAGAACCCTCATGAGTCATCTAGAAGCCCCAAAAGGTCAAAGTAGTCAAAG
>JZKD02S2021075.1:1223673-1235554 GCA_000966675.3 Picea glauca
ATGGTTAGAAGGTAACCCCTTGAGATAAAGTGAAGTGATGAGTGTATTATAAGTCAAAGTGAATACAAAATAAATTATTTTAAAAATAATAAAGTTAATGGATAAATTACTAATTAAACAAGTGGTTAGAAGTTGGTTAACCCTAAAATAAGTAAAGTGGGTTAAGATGGTTAAAAGGTAACCCCTTGAGGAAGCTACATGAAAGTATAAATAAGAGGCAAGGCTCTCTCATTTTAAATCACACTTGAGAATATTGAATATCTACATGTGAATGAGGTAACCAAAGGATATCTAATCCAAATTTCAGAGAGAAGGTGAAGTAAAGAAGGCCGAAATTTAAGAGAGGATAAATTCTTTTGATGGTGCTTTCTAAGGTATGTTATTTACAGGTCATCTCACCATTTTCACAATAATTTTTTTTCTAGAATGATTCAGACCGTGAAATTAAGATTCCATTGAAAAAACATATCCAAGTAGATGTGGTATGAATTTTATCTTGTGGTTTATTGTATTTTTGGAGTTACACTCTATGGAAAATAGGGTTTGTGGCTAGTCCTGAAACTAGTCTAAAACAGGTGTTTCGAGTAAAAACGTTAGAACTTATTCATAACAAATCCAAATTAAGTAAGAAAAAATGTGTTGGTTAGAGTAAAGTCTTTAGTATTCTATGTAAAAGTTTCATATCCATACAACAAATATTCCACGTGGGGCAGGCTCTACAAGTTTTTTCTCTAGAATAAGACAGAATTCAACAAGGTATGCCATTTTTTTCTATAACTCATTTTTTGAGAGGTTCCGAGTAGTGACACCTGGAGGAATTGCATAAAACACTCCAAAGAACATTGTGTACTATTTTAATATCTTTATTCATTGCAGGTACATATTTATCATTATTTCAAGTTAGGATTGTTGAATAATACAAAACTAGTCATGTGAGACTAAAGAAAAGTTTGATGAAAATACTAGTCTCTTGTTGTTAAAATTAAGGAAGGTTTGTAGGTATGTGATCATATACACCAGGTCTATTACAAAGTTACAAATCAGATTTGGATGATGAAATTGATGAGGGATTTTGGTTGAGGTACATGTTGGGTACACGGTTGAGACAAGTAGTTGATGAGTTGGCATATATATGAGGTGTATAGTTGATGATGTTGGTACATCTTGATGATTCATAGTTTATGAGTAGTTGATGCATGATTGGTACATACTTGGTACATGGTTGGATGCACTTGTTTATGGTACAGTTTGATTACAGGTTGTTTGGTATAGGTTGGTGCATGGTTGATGGACTTGTTTATGGTACAGGTTGATTACAGGTTGAGGTACAGGTTGATGCATGGTTGATGCATTGTTCAGGTTTATTGGTATAGGTTGTTTGGTGTGGGTTTATTGGTACAAGTTTACAACAGTATATCTCAAAGTGATAGTGTGACAATGGTTCCATAATTCTACTTATACATTAGGGTGATTGTACAGGGAAAGGACAGGTGGTTGTAGGCACCTTTCGGTTGTAGCTGGAGAACATAGGAGGTTGTAGCCTCCTTCTGGTTGTAGCTAGAGATATGGGGAGTTAGAGATTCCCTTAGATTGTAGCTTGACAAATTAGGGGGTTGGATCCTCCTTCCAATTGCAGCTAGAAAACAAAGGAATTTGGTGCTTCCAATGAATGTAATTATTCAAAACATACAAGAAAAATCATTCCATGGTTTTCTCCCTCTTTGGGTTTCCACTTAAAACATTGGTGTATTGTGTATGTGTATGATTGTTCATTTTTTCATTGCTTATTTACTATGCATTTATTGGATGATAATGCTACATTGATATAACACTTAGATTATATGGTTAAAAAGGATTACATTGCTCTATTACTATTTTACCCCCCCTCTCAATAATGAAACACTGACGTAGACACGCCACCTCTCTGCCTCGACAAAGTCTCTGCGCTGACCTCCCGGTCTGAAGGATAGTTCAAAATCTCCCCTCAAGCCAAATTAGCTCTTTTGATTCCCACTAGAATCTCAAATTCCTGATCCACAGGTCCTTATTCTCCTATCACGGCCTCTGCACCTGCCTGTGACTTTTCCTGAAATAGAATTTTGGGTTTCAAGACTTCCTATTTCCCGATGTCATGAGAACCACTGTCCTCGTGAAATCCTAATCACCAAATTGTCGATTCCCTGAAACGACTTCAACAATCATTAGCCCCTTGGGCTATGTCCTGGTCCATGTGACCACTATTCATATGACCACGACCCTATCTCGTTCGGGGCTTGTTGCAACTTGCCACTCACGAGTTCGTGAGTCAAAACTCTCGACTCTTCCTTCTCAATCTCGCAATACCCGAATCCATGATAAGGGTATATCTCCTTTCTGTTAGCACCCTCCGCGTGTGACCACCGGCTAGTATTAACACTAGCTCCTCTCGCTACTCGCCACTTCACAAGTTGGGGCTCCAACCTTGGCACCTTCCTTTCACGAAACCCCGAGAAGCGATGTTGACTTTTCTTCTCGCATTCTCGCTACTCATGGCTTCGCAAGTCCTGATGCTAAACCTTTGGTTCTTCAACCCACGAAACCCCGAAATGAGATTACGTGAGTGATCCAATGGCCCTTATCGGCTTGGATCCTATGGTTGTCCTTGCTCCTCATGATTTCGCAACTTCGCGACTTGGAGTGCCCAACTCTTGGGCTATTACCTTGCAAACCTCTGAGTTCGTGAGATCCCTAGATCTCTGCCACCTGTCCTCCTTGGATGGACAACTCCGATTTTCTTATGGCTTCGCTACTCGTGAAGTCGAAAGACTTCCTCCTCTGACCTCCGATGTCTGAATCCCTGATAGAGAGGATCTTGTGACACGTGTCATCTTCTGATTGAACGGCTCAAATCCTTTCAGGACTTCACTACTCGTGAAGTCAAGACACTCGCCTCTATGAGTCTCGGTGCCCGAATCTCTGAAACAGATGATTTTGCGACAGGTGTCCTCCCGCAGACGGACGACTCTGATCTAATTCTCTCTTTTGCTACTTTTGAGGTCGAGTGCCTGAATTCTTGTCCTTCAGACTCCCGAACTCCCGAACGTCGATATCCCAATACAAACTCTTTGGGACTTTCACTTCTGTTGTTCTTGCGTGAGGGTTTAAACCTCATGCATCTCTTGATAGATCCAATGGTTTTCAGCTATTCAGAGTGAGATCCAACAGCTCAAAATATTTCCTATTCTTGCACTCCTCCTCTGCTTCCTGGACATGAAACTTCAATGATCCAAATCCCTTCGGCTTAATCTAACAATATCTATGATCCTCCTGAGATTCTGCGCTTTCTTCTCAGAATTAGAAGGATTCCAAGTTTCTCAAAGGCCTCAACCTTTTCTCTATTTTTCTTTGCGATCTCTTCAACTCAAGTCATCGCATGCATGTATAAAAACACTACTCCTCCTGAGCCTTTCTCATGAATCCTTAAAGGATTCTGACTTTCGTGCTCCTGTAGAGTCTTCACGCACCCCAGGTGCTATCTCTTTTGAGCTTGTCAAATACTCAGACCCCTAAGGGATTTTATCCTTTCTCCCTTTCTCCTATAGATGGAGAATTCAGATTCCCTCCTGGCTATCCTCTGCTTAAGCAACCTCTTGCTGAGTCTTTTAGGGTGTTCAACAACCCTGCGAAGATCCCTCAGTGGATTCTTCTTCAAATTACAGAACTCAAAGAGTTCTTTTCTCTTGTGCTTGTATGCACATCTACTCAATCCCCACCTGGTAGAGTGTATTTTCACAGAACTCCTCAGCCAAGTTTCCATCTTTTGTGCACTCCTTGCACCTACTCAATTCCCACCTAGAAGAGCTCTCAGAATCCTTAGTGATTCTAGCTTCTGTCTGAACTCATAGCAGAGTTCTTCCTCAGCACTCTGTGCATGTGCTCAATGCCCTCCTGGAAGAGCTTCACATAATTCCTCAAAGCTTCTATCTTCTGTTGAACTCATAATGGAGCTCCTCCTCTGTGCACTCCTTGCACTGGCTCAATACCCACCTATCAGAGCATCACAAAACTCCTCAGAGATTCTATCTGCAACTGTGTTTTTCTCCATAGCCTTGCCTCTAAGGTATTCAACAGCCTTGAGGTCTTCCTCCAAGTTGTTGATTTCATCTTTTGTTCCTACAACACATCTTTGTCTGAATCCACAGAATTCAGAAGTGCATCAGTGCACTGGTCTTCAGAGACCACAGTACTCTGTCACGCCCTCCTGGCATGAAACCTCAAAGACCTTCACCTAAAATCAAACATACTTCTGCAAATGAAAACCTATAGCATACATCTACAACATACATTCATATCCTATAAAGAACACTCATAGACATTCATTTAACACATAGTCATGCAGGAAAAACTGCTATTTGTATTAAAAATGGCAAATGATTGTTTTTACAAGGGTGTTCTCAAGCATGGAATTTAACAAGTTCTCAGCTCTTCTCTTCTTCTCTCTACTCACAGATTCTCTTCTATATGCTAACTCTCACTATTACAACCACTCTATCTCAAAATGAGACCTCAAAAGATCTTTTACCTGAGGGGGCTCTTTGAGCTCTTCCATCCAATCTACCTACCCTATTCAATTACATTCAATGGTTGTCTAGTCCATAGATCGGATCTAGATCTCAACCTTACAAACATTTAAAGGCTGATCTACTCTACGCTTGCACAAAGGAACGACTTCCTATCTCAATAGCTTAAACATTTAATTACATTCATTCGAATTTTAAATGAGGCTGTGCCTCTCTTCAACACGCGATTTGAATTCACTGACATGGATAGCTGGTTGGCTGGATGATGTGGAGATATGCTCATGCATCATACTCCTCGACTGCAAAAATCTTAAGCTCCTACTCATGAGCTTCCCCTCTTAGTTTGTTGAAATCCTTCTAGATCCCAAACAAACTCCTGGATCCCAAACAAATTCCTGGAGTTGTTCATCCACTCCATCTCCCTGCTACTGCTTCTTATTTTCTACCTAGCTTCTCCTTGCTGGCAGCCCTTGTTGACCTGATCATCAGTCTTCTGATGTCCTTGATCACTTTTTCCAGCTGCTCCAGTGGCTGGCTCTACTCATTCAGTCTCCTCAACTGAATTTTTTTTTTGCAAATGGGCAGATCTCTGTGATCTCCCATGCTTTCTTCTCCTGCTTCCAACTTTGCTTGTTGGATGTGCATGCCCTACACTATCACCCTTGTCTCCAGGTCTTCAATCTATTCCCATAGATCAGAAAAGATAATGTTGTCTGCCTCTTCTTCTTCTTCCACTTCTACAAACTCCCAAGTTGTAGTCCTTTCAACTTCTTGGTTGAATGTAGTGAGCCATTCCTCAGAATGCTCATCATCTCCTTCTTTTTCTTCTTCTTTCAGCTTCAGTGTTGCAACATCCTCAACTTCTTGGTTGAATATGCTGAGCCATTCCTTAGAATTCTCATTCTCCTCTTCTGCTTGGGCAGCTTCAGATATCTGCTCTAATTCTTCTTCCTTGATAGTCTCAACTAGCTGTCTTTCTGTTGTTGTTGCATCTGCAACCCATATTTCTGCCTCCTCTTGGGAAAATGGTAGGAATATCTCGATTCCCCCAATCATCAGAATGCTATTCTGATCTTCCTCCTTTGTCAATTACATCCACTGATCCAAATCCACCGCTGATCTCATCTGCTCTGTCGGCTCCTCAGGATGATTCAAACTCACTTCCGAGTCTATGATACCCTCAGATCATCTCATCTGCTTATCCCTTCCCACCTGGAAATATGGGACTTCCTTGCTGCTTCCCTAGCAGACTATGAGATCAAATGATCCCATCTTCATCAGCACCCCTTGCTGAATTGAACTCACCTCTGAGTCCATGAGACTTTCAGACAGTCTCGTAATCTTATCTCTACCCACCTGGCAATTTGAGATGCTTCCACTGCCCTCTTGGTAGTCTTTGAGATCCCGCAATGACCTAATATCATTTCCCATCTAGCAATGTGAAATTCCTCGGCTGTCCTCATGATAGTCTGTGAGATCCCACAGTGATCTCAACTCTTTGCCCACTCCTAGCAATTGGGAATTTCTATTCTGCCCATTTGGCAGTTCTTGAGGTCTTCATCTGATCCCCATTCATCCTCAAAATCACTGAGATATTTCCCAGTCTTTGGTTCACATATCAGAACCATTTCCTTAGGTCCGTCGAATTTTTCAGCATACCTCAACCATCCTCTTAACAGCCTACTCTATCTTCTGACCATCAACTCATTGACTGACCAATTTATCTTCGAATTCTTCATGGGTCACTCATATACCCATCTTGACTTGGCTTTCTGTTGCATATTCAATTCAAGCTCATCTATCCTCGCATTTTGCTACATCCGCAATGCAAGATTTTCTATCTCCTCCTTTATATCAGCGAGATCTTCATCTATGTCTTCTTGGCTCCACAACTCTGAGTTTTTCCTTCTAGCATATCTATGGCCTTCAGTAGCCATGTTGTTGTCTATTGCCCTCCTAGAAAATCTGCTATCACTCTATAACATCGAGTGTTCCCAGCTTCTCCTACAGTCCTGCTAACTATCTATGGACTATTGTATACCTGCAAACAAATCCTTACAAAGTTTTAGTACTTTGTCTTCTTCCTTCTCCTCACTTCACCTGAAATATACAAGTGAAGTCCCTCTCTAATACCTAAAATGACGTAGTGTATCAGAGTGCTCTTTTATCTCCTTCTCTTTGCCTCCCTTGCCTGAAATATACAGACAAGAATCAAGCTCTGATACCAAACTGATGCAGACACACCACCTCTCTACCTCAACAGAGTCTCTGTGCTGACCTCCCGGTCTTAAGGATCATTCAAAATATTCCCTCGAGCCGAATTAGCTCTTTTGATTCCCACTGGAATCTCAAATTCCTAATCCACAGATCCTTCTTCTCCTATCACAGCCTCTGCACCTGCCTGTGACTTTTCACTAAATAGAATTTTGGGTTTCGGGACTTCCTGTTTCCCGATGTCACGAGAACCACTGTCCCCGTGAACTCCCGATCTCTGAATTGCTGATTTTCCAAAATGGATTCAACAATCATTAGCCCCCTAGGCTATGTCCTGGTCCATGTGACCACTATTCATATGACCATGACCCTATCTCGTTCGGGGCTTGTTGCAACTTGCCACGCGCGAGTTCATGAGTCTTCCACGACTCTTCCTTCTCAATCTCGCGATACCCAAATCTGTGATAAGGGTATAGCTCCTTTCTGTTAGCATTTTCCACGCATGACCGTCGGCTAGGCTTAATGCTATCTCCTCTCGCTACTCGCCACTTCGCAAGTTGTGGCATCCAACCTTGGCACCTTCCTTTCATGAAACCCCGAGAAGCGATGTTGACTTTTCTTCTTGCATTCTCGCTACTCATGACTTCACGAGTCCTGATTCTAAACCTTTGGTTCTTCAACCCACGAAACCTCAAAATGATATTATGCAAGTGATCCAATGGCCCCTGTCAGCTTGGATCTTATCGTTGTCCTTGATCCTCGTGATTTCATAACTTCATGACTTGGAGTGCCCAACTCTTGGGCTCTTACCTTGCGAACCTCTGAGTTCACGAGATCCCTAGATCTCTGCCACCTGTCCTCCTCGGATGGATGGCTCTGATTTTCTTGCGGCTTCACTACTCGCAAAGTCGAAAGACTTCCTCCTTTAACCTTCGATGTTTGAATCCCCGATAGAGAGGATCTCACGACACATGTCCTTTTTCGAATGAATTGCTCAAATCCTTTTGGGACTTTGCTACTCGCAAAGTCAAGACACTCACCTCTCTGAGTCCCAGTGACCGAATCTCCGAAATAGATGATTCTGCGACATGTGTCCTCCCGCAGATGGATGACTCTGATCTAATTCTCCCTTTTTCTACTTCTGAGGTCGAGTGCTCGGACTCTTGTCCTTCGGACTCCCGAACTCTTGAATGCCGATATCCAGATACAAACTCTTCGGGACTTTTTCTTCTGCTGTTATTGCATGAGGGTTTAAACCTCGTGTAGCTCTCGATAGATCCAACAACTGTCGGCTATTCTGAGGGAGATGCAACAGCTCAGAATCTTTCCTATTCTTGTTCTCCTCCTCTGCTCCCTGGATGTGAAAATTCAACAATCTAGATCCCTTCGGCTTAATTCAACGACATCTATGCTCCTCTTGAGCTTCTACGCTTTCTTCTCATGCTTGGAAGGATTCCAAGTTTCTCAAAGGCCTTGACCTTTGCTCCATTTTCCTCTACAAGCTCTTCAACTCAAGTCCTCACCTATGCTTATAAAAATGCTACTCCTCCTGAGCCTTTCTCTTGAATCCTCAAAGGATTCTGACTTTTGCGCTCCCGCAGAGTCTTCATGCACCCCAGGTGATATCTCTTCTGAGCTTGTTGAATACTTAGACCCCTAGGGGATTTTATCCTTTCTCCCTTTCTCCTACAGATGGAGAATTTCGAAGCCCTCCTAGCTTTCCTCTGCTCAAGCAACCTCTTGCTGAGTCTTTCAGGGTGTTCAACAACCCTGCAAAGATCCCTAAGTGGATTCTTCTTCAAATTACATAACTCAAAAAGTTCTTTTCTCTTGTGCCTGTCTGCACATATACTCAATTCCCACCTAGCAGAGTGTCTTTTCACAAAACTCCTCAGCTGAGTTTTCATCTTCTGTGCACTCCTTGCACCTTCTCAATGCCCACCTGGCAGAGCTCTCAGAATCCTTGGTGATTCTGGATTTTGTATGAACTCACAACAGAGTTCTTCCTCAACACTATGTGCCTGTGCTCAATGCCCTCCTAGCAGAGCTTCACAGAATTCCTCAAAGCTTCTATCTTTTGTTGAACTCACAACAGAGTCCTCCTCTGTGCACTCCTTGCACTGGCTCAATACCCACCCGGTAGAGCTTCATAGAACTCCTCAGAGATTCTGTCATTCAAATGTGTTTTCTCCACAGCCTTGCCTCAATGGTATTTAACAACCTTGAGATCTTCCTCTAAGTTGTCGATTTCATCTTCTGTGCCCGCTGCACATCTTTGTCTGAATCCGCAGAATTTAGAAGTGCATTAGTGCACTGGTATTTAGAGACTGCGGTACTTTGTCATGCCCTCCTGGCATGAAACCTCAAAAACCTTCCCCTGAAATCAAACATACTCCTGCAAATGCAAACCTACAACATACATCTACAACATACATTCATATCCTATAAAGAACACTCATAAACATTCATTTAACATAGATTCATGTAGGAAAAAATGCTATTTGTATTAAAAATGACAAATGCCTGTTTTTACAAGGGTGTTCTTGAGCATGGACATTAACAAGTTCTCGGCTCTTCTTTTCTTCTCTCTACTCACAAATTCTCTTCTCTATGCTAACTCTCACTGTTACAACCACTCTATCTCAAAATGAGGCCTCAAAAGATCTTTTACTTGAGGTGGCTCTTCGAGCTCTTCCCTCCAATATACCTACCCTATTCAATTACATTCAATGGTTGTCTAGTCCATAGATCATATCTACATCTCAGCCTTACAAACATTTAAAGGTCGGTCTACTCTACACCTGCAAAAAGGCACATCTTTCTAGCTCAACAATTTAAACATTTAATTACATTGAATTAATTACATTCATTCGAATTTTAAATGAGGTTGTGCCTCTCTTCAACACACAATTTGAATTTTTTGACGTGGTTGGCTGGCTGGCTGGCCGATGTGGATAGATGCTCCTGCATCAAACACACTATTGACATATCTTTTTTCTTCATGAAATATGGTATGGCATGAGTATGATGCATGTACAAGTACAAGGATCATCATAGGAAGAGAATATAATTCCTTAGCAGTTGATATATGTTCTGGTTTGAGCAGTAGCATTTGCATAAGAAGAAGATTGCAGTAGCAACATATTTTTCATCTTGTAGAGAATATAGGGGGAGACATACCCATAGGGGGAGTTATTCTTCTTCCCATCATTCAAGGAGGAGAGATTCATCAGATCTAGGATAGAGAGTTAGATGCTTGGAGAGAGAGCACAGAGGCATGTTTCCAGGGGGAGCATGAGCGATATGTTTTCATCACTGCATCAAAGTGATATCCCTTGTTCAAAAGGAGAGATATTATTCAAAGGAATATCAAAGGCTTTCAAACAGGGGGAGAAACCCCAAGGAGAGAACTACCCTTTTCCATTGATGTCAAAGGGGGAGAGATAGTTACATTGATGTGACTAATATGACTATTGATGAAGAGAATTGCCATGTCTACATGTTTCCATCAATGATTGGTGTTGACATCAATGTTGGTATTGCCATCAATGCCAAAGGGGGCGCTTGTTACATTATGTTGTCATTGAATTCAAAGGATTAATGTACTATCATAATAACATCACTGATGTATTGATTGTTGGACTATGTTGTCATTGATGTAATAGATGTTGAATGGTTTCATAGTGATGTATTTTCATGGATTGATGTATAGACAGGATTAGGTAAAGGTTGGTCATTTTTGTCTTGTCATGGTTGATAGGAAGTACCAAATGGATGAACTACAAAGTGATCCCCTTATGGTGAAGTCCCTCATGGGAAGACGCTTTGTGAAGTCCAAATGGTTAAGTGGTTGATTCATCTTAGATGTGTGGTTAAGGAACCCAAGTATTTATTGTGGAATATTGTAATAAAGATTCATGAATTCATAAGTGAGACTATTCTATATGGACAATGCTCATCATACCATTTTGTTGATATGTGGAATGTCACATAACTCCTCACGATTAGAGAGTTATGGCCTCGTGAAGTTGGAGAGCCCTCATGTGTTGTCTAGAAGCCCCTAAAAGGTCAAAGAAGTCAAATTATTCTAGAAGCTCCTAGACAATGTTTACAAGTCAAAGTGGTTAGTCATGGGTTAAGTGGTTGCAACAAGAAAAAAAATAAAAATAAATTAGTTGCAACTAGATGTGGAAAAGTTACTATTTGTGGAGAGAGTAGTTATAAGTGGAAAAGTGGTCAGAAGTGGGTTAACCCCTAAAAGAAGGAAGTTGGTTAGAGTTGGTTAGAGGGGGAAGCTACTTGGAGAAGTATAAATAAGAGAGAAAGGGTCTCTTATGAAAAACCCTAGGGTCTCTCATGAAGTATAAATACTCAAAAACCCTAGTTTCTTATATGTACATGGGATAATAGTATAATAGGGTGCATACATACATAGGCTAGCAGTATAATAGGGCATGTACATGTGGGAAAATCCATAAAATATTGAGCAAGTGATGGTGTCAGGTTTATGAAGTCTGAAGCAAGTTCCCAGAACAATGGTCTACTGGGACATATCTACTACAAAATATATGGTATGGTTATATGTTGTCTTCATTCTTAGATCTTCTCATGGTATGGTGAATGTTTGAGGCATTGTTTGTATGTTTGTATTGATGTCTAAATATGGTAGTTAGTTGGTTAAGTAGTTCATATTTGTTCCGATTGAGGAATATCCATAATACTGTGATGGTTTATGGTTGAGGAGAATATATAGATTGTTGGATGGCATAGATATGTTTGTGATTGGTTATGGTACATATTGGGTAGTGATGTCAGGATATTTAGACACTTAGGAGTTAGTTAATATCTACTTGGTCTAATATGTTGTTAGGTAAAAGTGTGTTTCTTTAGTATGCATTAGTATGCATTTGTAGTTAGGAAATCTGACGGTCACGATATGTTCCCGACATAGAGTGATCTGAAGGTTCATACTCTCCTCGATCTTAACGACCAATGATCTGTGGCTTAACACCCGATTGGTCCATGATCTCTATTTAAAGAGCATGGAGGGTCATTTGCCGATGATCGATTGTGAGAAACTCTCTTGTAAAATCTCTCTGTAATCTTTT
>JZKD02S2021075.1:1240450-1269232 GCA_000966675.3 Picea glauca
TTTCCCCATAGGGGTTTTACCACGTGAAAACATTAGTGTGTTGATCTTTGATCTGGTTATGTGAGTGGTTACTGAAGGTGTTCTTCCTCTGTTGGAATACCTGTGTTGTCGAACAAGTGAAAGGAAGAGTGTAGTGACAGATCATAAGTGGATATGACAAAGGAATAAAGGCTCTGAAGTGCCAGAAGGTTTAAGTTTAAAAAACCCTAGTTTCTGAAGGTGTACATAGGCTGACAGTGGGCAAGGATGTGTACATATGCATCATGCAGTATAGGCAGGTGTTGGCACAGGGGAATACCCAAGGTTCACTCCAAGAGAGCACCAACAAGCCCTAGCTACTGGCCCTTTCAGCAACACCTGCGAAGCAGATGCAGTCTCACCTGAAGCCTCTATGAGGGGGTTGTAGGACATAGATGTCTAAAACCAAGGAAATATCAAGTGGATCTAGTAATACAACAACACAACATGCATCTATCACTTATCAAGCTAGATCTATCCTGAACAGCTATAACACAACAATGCAAAAAACACTATAATAGCGACAGAGATCAAAGCATCAATCACACACACAACAAAAGATATATTTGGTTCACCCTCTCTCTAGGGATATGCCCATAGAAATGTGCTTATGATTTATTAGGGTAAAGCATACAGTTCTTGTTTGCACTCTCAGCTAGTAGATCTTCTTTCTTTTCTCTCTTTCTCTCCCCTTCCTGTGCACCCAGTTGTAGGAATTGACCTTCGCACACAACTGAAGATCTTACAATACCAGAAGGCTCTCTCACACAACACTTCTCTCTCTCAATACAATAATCTCTCACCCCAACAATAGAGCTAGATCAACAACAATATCATACCCCCCAACCCAGGTCCTCTTGACCTTTATTTACACATTCCAATACCTCACTGACAACCTTAGGCCGAAACCTAGGTGCCAAAACCGTAGATACCAAAACCCTAGGTGTCTAAAAACCTAGGTCAACTTGACCTACTTTATCTGGGCTTCACCAACCTGTCTTTCTTTCCTTCTCACACGGCGCTCCAAGGCATCCAATGGTGGATTTTTCCACTTGATGAGTCATCCATGATCCTTCTTCTTTGCTGATATGTCAACCTTGATCTTCTCGTCCAACGATTTTCTTTTCTGTACTTCACCTTGATCTTCACCTTTTCTTCCTTTTTCTTCACTTCCTTCCATAACCAAGGGCCAACAGGTCCCCAACACTCAATTGTGACTCATCCCAAGGCAGTTTGGATCTGATCCCTCTATTTTTCTTTGTCCTTAGACTACATAGTGTAGCCTTTACTTTTTTCTCGATACCTCGTCTCCCTCCTTGTGAAAACTATCTTTTCTGTGTTTGCTACCCAGTTTCAATTGCACCTAGTACCTAGATCCTTTTCCTCATGCTTTTACTGAGAGATGCGAGGTAGTTGGTTGTCATAGTACAACTTCATCCTACTCTCATTCACCAATCCTTCCTTCCACTCTCCAATCAATGTCTTCAGCTACGCAACTCCTCCTTCTGTAACATAGGTGATCTCATATGGTCCAAGCCAATGCATTCTGAACTTCCCAGGATGTTTCAGAAACTTACTATCATACACTAGTACTAAGTCACCTTGCTTGAATGCCTTCTTCTTGATGTGACTGTCATGATAGGCCTTCTCTCGTTCCTTCTAAACCTACTAATGGAATCCTGTAATGAATCTATCTTCTTCCAGTTCAACCAACTGTGCAAGCCTCTCGTGAATAGCACCAGTATTATCCATGTCTTTAAATGCAACAATTCTTAATCTTGGTAAAAAGTATTCCATCAAGAGAACAACTTCAAGACCATAAACCTACTTGAAAGGGGTTTTCACTGTTAATTTCTTGCAAGTGGTTCTATAGGCCCATAGTATTGTAGGTACTCTTAAATCCTAGTCATCCCTATTCACATTGCAAATTTTTTTCAGTTTTGTCTCCAATATCTTGTTGAATGCTTCAACTGTTACATTTGCTTGTGGATGGTAAGGTGTATTCTTCTGATGATGGACTGCAAATTCTTCAGTCAAGGATTCAACTGTCTTATTGATGAATTGTGTGCCTTGATAAATCATAAGGATCTTGGGGAATCCAAACCTGGTTATGATGTCATCAAATATAAAGCGTGTATCTGTAGTTTCACTACAGTCCTTCACTGCTCTAGCTTCGTCCCATCTAGTTAAGTATTCGATCGCAGTAATTATATACCTTGCTCTTGTGCGCTTTCTTGGTGGGTTTATAGGTCCCACGAAGTCAGTGGACCACTTTGCAAATTTTTATAGGGTCATTTGTGGTGCTAATGGCATTTCATCACGTCTGGATGGTTTCCCAACTCTCTCGCATACATCACAGGCTCTAGCATAATCTTTTTCATCTCTGCGTGAGGTAGGCCACCAAAGGCCATCTCGTAGAACCTTTTGCGTAGTTTCTTTCCTTGCATAATGTCCTCATACGATTCCTTCATGAGATTCTATGAGGATCAATGGTCGCTTTGTCTCCATAACGCATCTCCTTAGTATCTCATCAAGTCCCATCTTGTATAGTTGAACAACTATAAATGAAAAGTCTACAGTGCACACCACTATTTGTTTCTTCTGGGGAATTATATACTCACTTAGTGCCATAGGTCCTTTGATACCCTTCATATCAGTGATATTGGTCGGAAACAAGTCCTGATATTCGTGCAGCAATTCTGTAATCTTGTCAATGGTAGCAGCGTCCCAATAATCTCTGAAATTGGCAAGCTTCGATGTCTCCTCTGTTCCAATATTGACCTTTTTGATCTTGATTAGCTGACCAATAAATGATATCTCAACTCCTGGTCCTTCCACATCTCTATGGCCTTCTTTTTTGGTGATATTCACCTTCCTTGGATGATCGTCGTCATCAACATTGATCTTGTAGAATCTCTACAATTTTTGGAGAGGCGGAGTCCATTTGTCTTCTTCTTGTGTCATAGGGAGACTAGAAGTCTCTTCAAAGACTTTCTATCTCACAATATGTAATTCTTGATCGACTGACATATATTGACTCTCAAATAAAAAGGTGGTTACAAAATTCTGAGTCATACCTTCCCAATATGTAGTGATGAGGCGCAGCTCCGCTTGAAGGTATCAGTTGATAGGGGTCGTATCCAACGTGTTAATGAATCTATGCACCCATTGTTCTCAAGGAATGTCACTCCAAGTTTCTTCGCAGCTTCATACATGGTCCTTTGGGAAAATTTGACCAGTATACCTTACTTCGCAACTTACTACTTGTGCTGAGAACCACACTATCATCAAGGTTTGACATTGTGTCCAGTCTGTGATATTGCTTTTATGTTTCCTCCACCATCTTGCTGGTGTGTCTTTCAGGGCCTCATCCATTTCCAACAGCCTTTTTTGTGTTGGTACACTTGTTTCAAAATCTGATAGGAAGGTTTCTAAAGGGTTCAAACCATCAAATGTGGGTAAGTTACTCATTGTTGTGTCGATCCAGTGAAATTATTTGGTTAATCTAGCACATCTTCTGGTAGATACTTCATACATCTGGTTCTGTCAGTTTTCTAGTGCTTCTTCTAAATTTGATGAACATGCGTTGTCACTTCGCCAGCTCAAATTCCCATCGGTTGTAGGGTTGGTGTAATCTTGCTATCTGGTTGTTAGTTTGTAGATGTTTTCCAATTCGTATGGGTGGTATTCTTCTCTGATGGGCTCTGTGTAATGCTGACCCTCATATGGATCTAAGGGTGCAATGACCCAAAGGCCATCTCTTTCAAATGTCATACGCATTTTCTTTAAATCAACAACACTAGAATTGTTGAAGGCCCAATCAATTCCTAACAATGCAGGGTAAGGGTAGATGTCGTCAACAATTTCAATGACCTCAAAGTATGCAAAGGTTCTAACTCTGTCAATGCCCACAGGGACATGCTCCAATTGTTCAAATGGGCTAAGAACTTATTGATTAGCCATTCTAAGCCTGATAGGGAAATATATCAATTTTGGTTTTCCCATTAGTGCCCAGGTTTGCTTCGTCATGACATTGACCTCCAACCCTAAGTCAAGGACCACATAGTCTGTATCATACTCTCCTATTTGAGCATTCAAGTGTAATTATTTATTTTTCCTTCTCTTCTTACCAATTTGGTGTACTTCCCTAGTCAATAAGAGGTCTACCTTTCCTAGCTCATACTTCCTGATTAAGTTCTGTAACTCTTGCACAACATTCTCATCCTGAATTAACTTAAGACAAGTGTATAAAAACTTGATGAGATTACTTACCTCTTTTCGTTCACTCGGTGAATTTGATTGATCAAATGGCCGAGGCATTCCATATTATCTCACTTCTAGTCGTTTTTTTGATGAGGACCCTTGGTCTCCTTTGAACTCTTATCTTTCCTCCTCGAATATTTGTCTTTCTTTCTTTGCATCAAAAGTCTGAGTCTTCTCCGTAGCTTTCCTGATACCTGAGTCTTTTGCGATATTTCCTTGGGTCATTCTATCCTCTCCTGTAGTAGTGCCTCCACAAGTAATAATAGTGACTCGAGGGTCTACTCCATGAGTTTCAACATATATCAGTTTCACTTGCAGGTTTTGTTGAGGTCCTCGTCTTTCCTAAAGCTTAGCTAGCAGCACAGGACAATCCTCGATAACATGCTCAAAGGAGTTGAAATAACTGCAAGTGGTAAAAGTGTTCTGAAAGTCCCTTGCTAGATGTCCTAGCTACACATAGTTATAACAGATTATTTGTCCTCGGCCTCAGCCCATACCTCCTCCTCTTCCTCTTCCATTGAATCCACCGTGAAGATTGAAGTTTCCTCTTCTTGGAGAGTTATACTGTGTAGTGTTTCCCTCTTTATGTACTTCGCCTTGGATCTTGTATATGTCTCTTGATCTTTCATGCATGAGATCATAAGCTCTACAATATCTATCATCATGCCCTACTGACTTACAAAATGTGCAATACAAGATTGTAGGTGTCTAAATGTATTTCTGCATGTAATAGCACTCATCAGGACGATGTCGATTTATGCATACTTCGTTGTAACAAACCTGGTTAAATAGTTTCATAGGGTTTATTAAGTATAATTAACTATCATAATATGGTTTTAGTTAAACAATGATTAGTTATTAATAATATTATTTATTTATTTATT
This sequence comes from Picea glauca, assembly GCA_000966675.3. Lineage (NCBI taxonomy): Eukaryota > Viridiplantae > Streptophyta > Pinopsida > Pinales > Pinaceae > Picea > Picea glauca. Next base: position 1,245,616 of record JZKD02S2021075.1, read on the forward strand.
AATTGTTTATAACTGTTGATTGATTAATTAATTAACTTATTAAAGTTTAGGGTAATGAATTAAGAGCTTAATAAATTTTAAATTATTTTATGAAGCTTTACATATGACAGGTTAAGGATAAGATAATAAAGGAAAGGATAAGATAATAAAGGAGGGGATAAGGTAATTAATGGAGGATATGAGAGTCAGTGAAGGGGGGAGATATGGCGGGGAAGAGTCCTATGGGAGAATATTATTATGAAATTGGGGGGAGGAGCATTATTGGCAAGAGGTCTGTATTCTGTTGGATATCTTCTGGTTTTGAGGAGTTTGGTTTTGGGGTTTTGGTGAACCATTGCAGGAGGCACCTAGTTGTTGGGGGTTTTGGGTACGGGGTCCAGGATTCCTTACGGTATCCTGGAGATAGGGAGCTAGACAAGCTGCTCTTAGCTGGTTGGGTGGTTAGTCGGTTTGGGTAGGGTTTGGTCAAAGCAGCAGGCTGGGCAAGGCAGCAGGGAGGACAGCCAGATAAGTGAGAGTTTAGCATCAAGAAGAGGTATTTTATTTATGAATTTTCTGAGTTATGTGATGATTATGTAAATTATTAGCATGTTGTTTGAAAATTTTAATTTATGCTACTTATATGAATGAAATAAATTACTTATTGCTCATGATGAACAATCTTAATGTTTAAATTATGAAATTTTCAGGCTTAATTAAATTTTGGTTCCATGGTATCAGAGCTTCAGTTTGAAGCACTAGAGCCTTAAGGGCCTACCTACCTGCCTACCCAACTTAGGAATGAAACTGTACCCACCCAAAAATTTAAATAACCCTGAAACCCTTTAATTAGGTATAAATCTGAGCTCCAAGCTCCAGCTCCACCTAACCTGCAAGCCAAGCACACAATTGTTTTTTTTAGTATATATGCAGATCTATATATATATTTATACATAATGCTTCCCCAAATAATTATTCTTTGCCCTTGAACTTCTAAACAAAGTTTCTAGATGACTGTATATAAATACACATATATAAAAGATATTTATTTAAACTATATATATATAAATATATATATATATATATATATAAACTACTTAAAACCCTGAAGAAGAGAGAGATTGTTACAGGAAAGGAGATCCTGCGCCTATTCCATTCCTTGTTCCAACCACATGTCAATATTTAGAGACCACTTGATTTATGGTGAAATCCTCACTTGTAAATAGAACAGAAATAAATAAAAAAATTACAAAAAAAAAACTTGAAGGTTAACATTGATTAGGTATATACATATATATATTATGTAAAAGAAAAAGAAAAATTAGACAAAAAAAGATTATACACATGGTATCAAAGAAGGAAGAGTTAAGAACAGTGTTCGACTTACCTTCATTCTCCCTCTTTCTTTCTAGACATCAACACAAAATGTTGGGAGGGGCCTTTCTCTTACTTTTGTCTTTTACCATCATTGCATGAACAGTTTGCTCGGAGACAATAGTGAAGGAGATGTTTCCAAGTGTCCGACCGGCAAGAAAAATATCAGGGCTTTGTCTAGCTGTCGTAGTGATATCTGTGTGGGCTTTAGAATCTGTACTATGGAAAGAGTAAGAAGCAAGAAAGATGGATCATGGCATCAAGATTGTGGTTGATGTTCGAAAGAAAATGGAAAAAGTCTCCTAAGAAATATTGGGTTGAAACATCATCGTCTGTGGAGCGCTAGCAACAAACATGCTGGAAGGATTAATGGTTCACACTAGGCATCTGCCCTCTTTAATAGCCTGTCAATCAAAACCCTCGTATACTTCTTCTGGTCTCTCTCTCACACCGATTAGTCTCCTCTCTACTGCAACTATTTGAGATACCTATGGCCATTTTCCACTTTTTTAGTTTGATATATTCATCGTCCGTGCAAAATTAAAAAAAAAAAAAAGGAAAAGAAAAACATAGCCGAGTTATGGGGAAGAGGTAGTCGAGATCAGAGAATAGATTGTACGCCAGCTTATAAGAAGAAGAATTTCACCTTGATCCTATTGCGCATAGCCAAGACTAGTTGAAGAACATACGAGCCAAACGCCCAAGCGCACATTCCATACATAACACACGAGCACAGTGCACAAGGGCCTAGCTCCATTTCATAGGCTTGGGCTCACTTATTAGGCCACCAGTGCTAATGAATGCCATGAGACCTGCATGGCCAAATAACTTCGCGACAAATACAGTGGCGTGCCCTTGGGCTTCCGGTGATTCGATCCATTGCAGACAAGGCCAAAGAATGCAGGTATCGCTACAACCTTTACACAGAAATCGACAACCGTTGCAGCTCATCCTTTTCCTATCGTCCACCTCCTGCTTCCTACTTTGAATAAAAACACTGAGGTCTCTTCCTGAGCTACCGATACCTATTTTCGCAGTCATGAAAGTGGAAATTTTTACAGAATTAAAATAATAGTGTTTTTAAATAGGCCTTTCAGTGGGGCTTAAAGAGAGATAAGAGGAGAGGAAAGAAAAGTGAAGCGAAGAAGATTCCTCCTGCTGGAAGAAATCATGATCGACAAATCCATTGCAACCACGGAAATTTTGCTTTTAAAAAAAAACACCAAAATAGTCTGGGCCAGTTGTAGCCACAAAACATGTTAAAATTTGGCTGCTTGCTCAGCCTTCGATCCTACCTGGTGACCAAATGATGTTGAGATTCTCATCATCACCAAAGATGTTGAGGAAAATGCAAAGCCTGGTAGCCGTGTGCTACACACATGGAAAACAATTTTTTTTTAGTAATAAACAAAACAAAAGTATGGGCATGAAAAATGCGGTCTGAGTGAGCCAAGACAAGAGATAAACCGAAGGAATGAATATGCCTACTCGTCTAGAATGGATGGTGCCTCTTCTATGCACACTCTTCATGCTTCTCTTCCTCTGCCAATGCCAGAGACAATACAAGCCAACGACCAACACCATAAACCAAACACCTGACCACGAGGAGGAGAAGCCATGAGAGAAGGCCATGGTGGCCAACCCCGTAACCAGAAACCTCGCAAGAAGAAATGATGAGGAAAAGAGGAATTAGGGTTATGGTGATAGAGGTTAGGGTTCATATAGGGGGGATACTGGAGGAAGAAAGGCGGGCACGTGGAATCCATGCGTGCCCGCACTTGTTTTTAAATTATTTTTATTTTTTTTATTGTTAAAATTTTTATATATGTATATTTTTTGGTGTTTGTGTGTGTTCGCTTAAATTTTTATTTTAGTATAAAGTATAGTTAATTGTTTTAAAAATAATTAACTAATTCAACTAATTCAATTAATTATTTTAATTAACTGTCTTTAATTTAATGTAAAAATAATTTTAAAGTTAATTAAATTATCTTTAATTTTTTTTTTTAATTAAATTAATTGTTTTATTTAGTGTAAAGTTAATCTACATTAAAGTTAATTAAAATGTTAGAGGGTCCATGGGTTTTGAACCCAAGACCACCCACCAAGCGAAGTGCCTTAAGAAGAGCACTAACACCAACATGCCCCTCATGAGTCGTTATAAAATAAATTCTTCTACATAAATAAATTAATAGTCATAAAATACTATCCTGAAGTATAATCTCCAATTATCCATATTAACTAAACACTGAGTTTCGATCCCTCGACCACCGAGCCAAGTGCCAAGTCCCTCCATTCCATTCTATCAGTCAAATTCGAGCACCAAGCTTCAGTGGATCACCTCAGGCTCACTACATCTTGCGACCACAAGTCCAGAAACAATACATAACCACAGTGCACAAGTGCTAAGCTCCAATGCCCGAAAATCACTCTACAATCCTCAAGACTCGCACTTGCAGCCACCGAGACACACAATTCAATGCATATGTACAATGCGCCAAGGAAATCTCATGAGTCAAGCATCGAAAGATAGCCTCAGACTCATTTCATTGACATTGGGTTGGAAGTCACCTTAATCAGTTGTAAACACAAAGTATAAAGACTTAGAACAAGATAAGTGGGAAGGGGCTTCATGCGCGCTAGGAGGGTAAGTTAGAGGAATTAGCGAGTGGGGTACATTGTTAGCGTAGCTACCAGGTGAAGGAGTCAATAGTTTTCTTAGGATAAGAAATCAAGCTTGGATGCTTTATCCCTAACCTAGCCACCTCCCCTAAAGAGAGTAATGTCTGTTTACAGACAAGTAAAAAACAAAACTTATGCCTACCCCTGTTTTCTAGTTAAATTGCACAATGAGAAACGTCCTTGAACTCACCTTGACAACTTTGGTTGATGCAGGTTAAATCATACAGGATGGTTAGGACTCGATGGAATCAAGGTAGAGGAGCATCATCGCAGGCACCTCCAGTGCTTCTGCCACCATCGCCCAAACTAGCTCTCATATTGCGCTCTTTGGAGGCCATAAATGAGACTTTAAAGGGGTGACAACTAACAGGGATCGAAGTGGAACCCCCACTATCTAGAATAGGTAATATATAAGCGTCAAGGGATTCATGGGGAGGACCTCCACCCGAAGACATCACTAGAGAACTACAAAATATCAAACTTCTGGAGTTTTCCAAGGGTCGCGCCAGTAAACGCGCGGAAGCATGGTTGGAAGGCATGACAAGGTGTTTTTCCTTAAGGGATTATGTGTCCACCTCAAAGGAGAAGATAGCAATTTTTTAGTTGAGAGACAACTCCTTGAACTGGTGGGGCAACCTGGAAAGACAACTGCATCTTACCCCGAACACTGTATCTTGGGAAATTTTCGAGGAGAGGTTACAAAGGAAGTATCTGCCAGCTTACTATGAGGAACAACAGGTAGGAGCGTTTCATGCCTTAGTACAGGGAAACATGACTGTAGAATAATATGAGATTAGTTTTATGGAATTGGTCAGGTATGCTCCATATATGGATAATAACCAACAAAAGGCATAACACTTCATCTATGGGCTAAACCCTAAGATAAGGGCTATGGTGCAGATGTGGAAACCGTCTTCAGTAGTGGAAACTGTGGAAAATATGCATTATGTGGAGGAACACATGAACTTAGCTGGAGGTACGAGACCTTCCTTTCCACATTGTCCTAGATTCGTAGGGAATGCCCCGAGGACATTTCCCAGGGGAGGGGGCTCAAGGCCACCTCCATATAGTAACAGAGTCACACCAAGGACAACTGTTGCAAGGATTTCGATGGCAGTGAGTGAAACATCTCGTTCGTTCATCACCAACGACGCAAGAAAGTCCATGGCCATCTCAGGGAACAACTAGTAGGGGCAGGGGTTCCACGGGAAGGAACTCATTTTAGAGACAGTCACAGAATAGTGCACAGGTTCAATCTCATGTTACCTGTTGGGGATGTGGAGGACCCCATTACCAGCGTGATTGCCTAGAGTTACAATCAAGATTTGTGCATAGAGAAGGAAAGGCCCCAATGGAAAGAGCAAGTAACAACCACTAGATTTACACAGCGGTTAATAATCGTCAGGCCGAGCATCAATCCACGGTGGTGGAGTCATCAGGTACGCTAAATCATATCAATGTTAAGATTTTATTTGATTCTGGTGCGACAGATAGTTTCATTTCACCATCTGCATTAGAAAAGAGTGGGTTGGCAGCCTACGAACATGATGACTTTAAACAAGTCGAGATGGCTTTTGGGGAAAAACAAGAGTAGGACCTAGTGTTGATAATTTTATAGTAGACCTGGGAGTGTGTACTACCAGGTTGAAGGTATACGTCACTGCTCTCGGGGAATATGACCTAATCATTGGAATAGATTGGTTAGAAGCTCATCGAGCTTTAGTGGATTGTTTTGTGAAAAGGGTGCTCTGTGTGGAAGACGAAGGAAGGCCAGTAGAGATCCAGGGTGTATGGAGAAGGGTGTCATTATGATTTATCTCAACTATGAAGGTTAAGCGTTGTTTGAGGCAAGGGTGTCGACTATATGTAGTGGAAGCAGTGAATGAAAGGAAGGGACCCTCATTAGATCAGTACCCGATATTGTCAGAATTTAAGGATGTTTTTTTGAACAAGTTACTGGGGTTACCTCCTGAGAGGGAGCTTGATTTTACTATTGAGATAAAACCTGGTACAGAACGAATTTCCAAAACTCTGTATCGAATGACAGTGAAGAAACTTTGTGAATTGCAAATGAAGGTAAAAGAGTTACTAGAATTAGGGCTAATAAGGCCCAATATCTGACCTTGGGGTGCACCAATAATTTTTGTAAAGAAGAAGGATGGATCCTTACAACTGTGTATAGACTACAAGGACTTGAATCATGCTATAGTGAAAAATAGGTACCCAATGCCACGAATAGATGACCTCTTCGATCAGATGAAAGGAGCAACAATATTCTCAAAGATCGATTTGTGATCAGGGTATCATCAGTTAAGGATTAAGGAAGGTGATATCCCAAAAACTTCCTTTCGAACTCGGTTTGGACATTACGAGTTTGTCGTAGTACCTTTTGGATTTTCCAATGCGCTAGCAGTATTCATGAGCCTCATGAATGACATATTTCCGAAGTACTTAGACAATTTTGTACAAGTCTTTCTAGATGACATCCTCATCTATTCCAAAAACAAAAGAGAACATGAGGAACACTTATGAGTAGTGTTGTCTTGCCTTAGAGAGAACAAATTGTATGGGAAGTTGTTGAAGTGTTCCTTCTTCCAGAAAGAGATCCACTATTTAGGTCATATCATTTCCAATGAAGGAATCTCTGTGGACCCAGAAAAGGTAAAGGCCATTATGGAGTGGCCAGTGCCGAAAAATGCCCATGAGGTGAGAAGATTTTTGGGGCTAGCAGGTTATTATCAGGGATTTGTGGAAGGATTCTAAAAATTAGTGAAACCCATCACCACCTTGCAGCGCAAGGGGGTTAGGTATGAATGGACGGAAGAATGTGATAGTTCATTCATTGAGCTTAAGAATTTACTAACTAGTGCACCGATTCTATGAGTATCGGATATGGAGAAGGAATTCACAGTCTGCAAGGATGCCTTGAAGCAAGGGTTTGGGGCCGTGCTAATGCAGGATGGATGAGTGATAGCTTATGCATCAAGGAAGTTGAAGAAACATGAAGAGCTATACCTGACTCATGATTTATAGTTGGCAGCTATAATGCTATCTTTGAAACTTTGGAGGCACTATCTTGTGGGGAGAAACTTTGAGCTCAAAATAGACCATTAAAGTTTAAAACATATCTTCACTCAAAGGGATCTGAATGTCAGGCAAAGGCAATGGAGTGAGTTTATGAGTGAGTACAATTTTGGTATTTCATACATCAAGGGAAAGGAAAATGTGGTCACAGATGCCTTGATTAGGAGACCACGTGTCTTCTCCTTGGTACCCTTAAAAGTCAATCTGAGGGAACATGTGTTGACACAACTCTAAAGAGACAGTTGGTATTTAGAGGTTACTTGAAACCTCCAGAGAGGGAGGCAGTTAGATCCAAAGTATGAAGGATATAGTCTCGAAGCAGACGGATTGTTAAGATATCGGGGAAGGATGTACATCCCTGAAGATGGGGATATTTGAAGCATCATATTGAAGGAAGCCCATATAGCACTTTATTGTGCACATCCGGGTGTGAAGAAGATGTACACGGACATGAGGAAGCTCTTCTTTTGGGTAGGCATGAAGTGTAATGTAGTCCATTTCGTCGCCAAATGCCTAGAGTGTCAACAAGTGAAAGCCGACCACCATCACCCGATAGGCCTCCTACAACCACATGATGTTCCTATGTCCAAGTGGGAAGTCATATCTATGGATTTTTTTTTGGGGTTGTCGCTCACATCTCATAGACACAATGCCATTCTTGTGATAGTGGATAAGTTAACCAAGAGTGCTCATTTTATTCCGGTTAGAGACACTTACGATGTCACTGATGTGGCACGTGTGTTTGTAAGTGAAGTTATCCATTTGCATGGGATACCTAAGAAGATCATTTTAGATAGGGACTCTAGATTCACTTCTAGGTTTTGGACAAGTTTGCAGTCAACATTGGGGACTCAGTTGAACTCAAGCACCACTTATCATCCTGAAACAAATGGGCAAACTGAGAGAGTAAATCAAGTCATGGAAGACATTCTTAGGATGTACATCATGGACAATCAAACCCATCAGGAGAAGTACCTACCTTTGGTAGAGTTTGCCTACAATAACAGTTTTGATAGCTCCATCGGGATGCCACCCTAAGAAGCCCTGTATGGAAGGCCATGCAGAACGTCATTGAGTTGGGATATACTAGAAGAAAGAGTAACAGTTGGGCCATAATTGATTCAAAAGATGGAGGAACAGGTGATTCAGATTAGGCAGAGACTAAAGGAAGCACAGGATAGGTAGAAAAGTTATGCGGATGCACACAAGCCGAACGAAGTTATGAAGTGGGAGACCAGGTTTTCATTTGTATTAGGCCTAATAAGAATACCATATGGTTCGGGAAGGGGACAAAGTTGTCACCTCGATTTATAGGACCATTCAGAATCCAAGAGAAAATTGGACCCGTTGCCTATCATCTCGTACTGCCACCCCACTTGCATAAACTCATAATGTTTTTCATGTATAGGTTTTATGTCATTATGTTGCTGATGAATCCCATAAACTAAATTGGAAGGAATTGAAGGTATCAGACGTGGGAACTCTCATGGTAGAACCATTACGCATATTGGACCATAGAGTCCGATAGCTCAGGAACCTTCTGGTAGACCAAGTTAAGGTCCAATGGGACAAGTATAGTCCAGGATCTACTACTTGGGAAGACGTCAAGACACTACAACGAGACTATCCCTCACTTTTTTGACCACCTCAAGAATATGTTTCTCGGAGGTGGGGTGTATGTAACACCACCTTTTGACTTAGACAACCAGGATTAACTGAGGCCTACACTTTTATTTTCTATTCACAGTGAAACTATTAAACGATACACTTAAACTTTTAAGACGTATGAACCTTTATGAATGTTTAAATATATTCAGATAATGATGGATATGATGCAATATATTGTGAGAATGTAAATTTTATGAATGCTTAAATGTTATTGATGATGATGGATATAATGTGATCTACTATGTGAATGTAAATTTTATGAATGTTTAAATGTTATTGATGATTATGTATATGATAGGATATATTGTGAGAATGAGAATCCTATGAAGGTTTAAATGTTGTTAGAATAATGTTGGATATGATGCAATCTATTTTGTAAATGATAATTTTATGAATGGGTGTCTAAATTGAATTATGGGATATTATGAGATCTATTTCTAACTTGAAAACTTTGATGTTAAGTTGTTGGTACAAGGATACCAAATTGAAATGATGATTGTATGCAGTTACATGATGATAATGCATAGAAATGTATGAGTTTGTGTTACAGACTAATTTGCAGGTTATGGGCTATGAAATATCCAAGGGATAATGATGATGAAAGTGGATGTCATGACCACTAGTTGAGAAGCATTATGGTATGAATATTTGTATGTAAAATTATATTGGTTTGGATGCATTGCTATGATATGTGGACCAGTGTAGGATTTCAGGTGATGAGACTGCCCAAAACCGAATAAACGATGACAAAACTCCCAACAACATGGCGCCACTGTATATTCCATTGTAGGGTGTGGAACCTAGTTATGATTAAGAGAGGTGGAGGCATTTCCCACTGTGTATCCTCTGAAACCTGAAGTCATGGGAGGACGATGTTAGCTCACGCTCCCCTAGACATGTGATGATGACTGTCAGTTTCTTGTTTGGGAAGCTTGGTCAAGATAGTGACACTTCCTCTTATGGGTTCTATTTGGAGTTAGGTCAATATAGTTGACGCTCCAAGATAGTCCAACAGAAGAAGGATAGGAATGAAGATGGAAGTAAGTTAGGGAGGAAGGATGAGTAGAAATAGTTGAGAAAGTATGGAGATTTGTTTGATGGTGGAATTTAATGTTTTTCCCTTCTAAAAAGAAAATGTGTATATATGAATATTCATAATTACGTAACTAAACCACAGTTGTCTAAATAAAATTGTTGAGCTAGATGATTGTAATTAAAGGATTTTGCAAACATTTGATTGGTTTATTGTCTTTTATAAAAGAATAGTCTTGTTGATTGGATTGGATGCATACATAAATTACTATAAGGGTGATAGTTATTGATTGTTAGTACATACACGAGACTTGTATGTACTAGCTACACATACATTTCTTGTACATGTACACTAGTATGAATAAATTTCTTGGATTACTTACTAATAATGACGGTTATTTGTTACGAATGTGTGGACCATGTTTCTTTCCCCTTGTATCATAGAATACTTTAACTTCAGGACGAAGTTTTCTGAAGGGTGGGTGTATGTAACAAACCTGGTTAAATAGTTGCATAGGGTTTATTAAGTATAATTAATTAGATAATTAACTGTCATAATATGGTTTTAGTTAAACAATGATTATTTATTAATAATATTATTTATTTATTTATTTATTAATTAATTAATTAAAACTGTTGATTGATTAATTAATTAACTTATTAAAGGTTAGGGTAATGAATTAAGAGTTTAATAAATTTTAAATTATTTTATGAAACTCTACGTATGACAGGTTAAGGATAAGATAATAAAGGAAAGGATACGATAATAAAGGAGGGGATAAGGTAATAATGGGGAGGATAAGGTATTTAATGGAGGATAGGAGAGTCAGTGAAGGGGGGAGATATGATGGGGAAGAGTCCTACGAGAGAATATTATTATGAAATTGGGGGGAGGAGCATTATTGGCGGGAGGTATGTATTCTGTTGGATATCTTCTGGTTTTGAGGAGTTTGGTTTTGGGGTTTTGATGAACCATTGCAGGGGGCACCGAGTTGCTAGGGGTTTTTGGCACGGGGGCCAGGATTCCTTACGGTATCCTGGAGATAGGGAGCTGGACAGGTTGATCCTAGTTGGCTGGGTGGTTAGTCGGTTTGGGCAGGGTTTGGTCAAAGCAGCAGGCTGGGCAAGGCAGCAGGGAGGACAACCAGATAAGCGAAAGTTTAGCATCAGAAAGAGGTATTTTATTTATGAATTTTCTGAGTTATGTGATGATTATGTAAATTATTAGCATGTTGTTTGAAAAATTTAATTTATGCTACTTATATGAATGAAAGAAATTACTTATTTCTTATGCTGAACAATCTTAATGTTTAAATTATGAAATTTTTAGGCTTAATTAAATTTCGGTTCTTACATTCGCACGAGGGTAATGTGACTTTCTTCAAAGGGCTCGGAGCTCCAGAAGCCAAGTATTCATGGAATAGGGGACAATGCTCCTTGTCATGGCCTTCTGATTTGCATCTGTTACACCAGATGTCTTCCCATTTGTCATTTCCCTTGTCCTTCTTCATATAACATAGTTACCAACTTAACAAGAACTCTACAGAGTTCTCGTTTTTTGGGGGGTCCAATTTTTTACCCCGTTTTTAAAAATGGTGCTACCGGTAGTACCCCCTCTCCCTTTTTAGGTGGTTTTTCGATATTTAAAATTTTTCAATCCACAATGTTTACACATTTTTTTTAAATGCTTATTTTTCATCTATTTTCATTTTTTTCAATTTTTATTTATTTATTTATTTTATTCAATGGTGTTTTTCGTCATTTTTCCATGCTTCTTTCAATCTTAAAATGTTTTTTTACCATTATTTTTTTGAAGTTACGATTTTTCATATAATTGTGTCTTCTTAATTAATTTATTGTTCCATACTTTTAACATATAGTGAAAAACACCATTATTAACCCATTATTTACCTTTATTTAAATACATGGAAAAAAATTGTAGTTAAATAATACTATTTTTTAATATTTAATAAAAAAATATAATTCATTTTTTTTTATAAATTAAAAACTAAAAAAAATAAGAAAAATAAAAGAATGAAATTAAAAATAAAATAAAATAAACAAATTTAGATAATAAAAAAAATCAAAAAGAAACTTAAAAAACTAAAAAGAAAAAAAAAACAAAAAGCAAAACAAATATAAAAACTAAGCTAAATCTAGAAAAAAAAAACAAAAAACAAAAAGGTAAAAAACCAAATTTATGGCCTAAAAACTTTAGAAAAGTTTAAAAAACACAAAGAAAAATTAAGAATATATATTTAAAAAAAAAACACAAATTAACACACTTAAACTACAAAATTTAATACAAAATTAGAAGAAAAAAAAGCATAAAATTACAAAAAAAAAAAAAAAAAAATTTATTAAAAAACTTAAAAAATATGTAAAATTTTATGAAAAAACAAACAAATTAAAAAAAACATATGCAGCGGTGATGGGATGCGATGGGGGGTGATGTCGGGCATCACCCCAGCCCCCAAGGGCTAAGCCTTAGCCCCGTTGGACCAAGGTTTAACCCCTGGGGGTGGGGGTGATGCCTGGCATCACCCCAGCCCCCAAGAGCTAAACCCTGGTCCCACGGGGCTAAGGCTTAGCCCTCGGGGGCTCGGGAGATGCCCATAATCACCCCAACCCCCAGAGGATGGGGTGATGCCCAACATCACCCCCACGATGCTCAACCAACATGGGTGTCGTGGGTGCCATGGGGGGTTATTTCGAGGATCACCCCAACCCCCAATGGCTAAGCCCTGGTGCCACGGGGCCAAGTCTTAGCCCATGGGGGCTGGGGTGATGCCAGGAATCACCCCAACCCCTAGGGGCTAAGCCTTAGACGCGTGGGACCAAGGTTTATCCCATGGGGGCTGGAGTGATACCCGACATCACCCCAGCCCCCACCGATTAAGCCTTGGCCCCGTGGGATCAGTGCTTATCCCCTGGGGGTTGGGGTGATGCCTGGCATCACCCCAGCAAGGTATGTCACAAAGGTATGTCACTTTAGGAAGCGATACAAAGGTATGTCACTTTTTTTTACATAGCATTGAAAAATGTTGACATTTTGACCATGTTTAAAAATATGGTGCTACCAGTAGCACCACTTTTTGATCTGGGGGTTGATTTTCATGTTTTTTACGCAAAAATATGGGTTTTAAGGGCCAGAGTTCTTGTTTTGAGGTCATAGTTCTCGTTAAGTCTGTAACTATGTTATGTTTTCAACCTGCAAAGACAAACTAGTTAACTGCCTCATGATTTGGCTCATATTTGAGCTGGATTCTCCCATAAAGGCTGATTTGAGCTTCATGGCGATCTCTGGCACCTCAAACTGCACAACAATATTCTGTTGCATCAAGGGAACTCTGATGTGTGGTAAAAGGGAAGCGATGAACCATTCTTTGTTCTGCTCATCTAGGATCTTAAAAGTCAATCAGCCTGTTAGGGTCTTAAATCTCTGATCAAACTCCCAAACAAATTCGGCTACCTTTTGCTTGATCTCTTTCAGATCTATAATACATTGTGACTCCGACTTAGGTTTCTTAAAATCTACAATCAGCGCGTTCTTGATCTCATTCAGTGGCTTAGGTTGTGCAAGTCCTTAGACAAGCTTCATGTACCATCTCAACGCGTGATCCCTTAGTGTGGTGTTGAACTGATTTCTTTTAACAACTTCTTCGGTAACATTTTTAATGTTCCATATGCCCTCACACAGGAACCAGTGTTGATCAGGATCTTCAGATCCATCTCCTTTAAAGATAGGGAGCCTCATCTCATATGCCATGGAGTTGCCTAGGTTTCTTTTCTGAGTAGATGTTGAACTGCTAGTAATAGTGCTTTGAGGACTCTGGTGTTATTGGACTAATCGGTAGGTGCGGAAAATAATAGATCTCCCTAGATCCACCTGGATCTAGAACAAAATAGGACAGGACATGACTCTTTTCCCTAAGGACACGACAGGAGCATGGTCAAAAGTGACATACCTTTGTATCGCTTCCTAGGGCCTTTGTTGCTCCAGCTTTGCTTTGGTGCTCTTGTGAGGTCAAGACCAAGACAACACAAACCAACCAAAGTGAAGATAGAAAAATGCATTCAATCGTTAACTTATGTATATGATCAAAGAATTACACAATAAAGTAAGAACGACTTTATGGGAAAAGGACATGCCGCTGTATCATATTAATCAAAAGTAGAAGATACAACCTGATCGCCTTGATGTCGCAAGTTTCCTTTTGGTGACTCTTGGCTCCAACACACACACTTGCTCAATCCTTGCATGAAGAAGATTCAATTCCTCTTGATAGACTAACTAGAGTCTCTAAGCTTCTGTCCAAGCTCGGTTCTTCACACAATTCTTTCACCAATTCTCCAATTAATCTTTCTTAACTTTTTCCATGAGAATCCTATCAATATATAGGAGAGGATGAGATGGTTACATGGATGAGAATGATCCCACCAAATTAGGGAAACTAGTAAAATGATAACCATTCGAATGCCAACCCATTTTCTAGAAGATTCCCTTCTAGATTCATCCGGATTTTCATCTTTTTCCAAGTTTGAAATCAAGTTCTCACCCTGTATATAGAGTACAGTGCAAGAATTTCGCACCCTGTATGAAGGTAGCCTGCAAGAATGGGTCATTCTCACACCCTAGGCCATAGTCAGCCTGCAAACCCTCTTTGAAAACATGCTTTCTGGAAGGAGATAAATTCCATTTTTCCCAGGAGAAAGTTCTTATTAGGAGCTTGATTACACCATCTTCAATACACCATCAAGATGACCAAAATCATGTGTAACAAAATGCCCCCCAAAGTATGAGGCCGGAATTAGTGACAACCAAAATACTTTGTAAAGTGCGTGTGTGTGTCAAAAACCAGGAGCACATCTAATTGGAAACCTACAAACAACCAAGCATCTACAGAATATCATAATAGTTCGGAGGTAGGCATTCCCATACTCAGATCACGGACGGGTGACACTGTAAGCATAAGTCATGGAAACCAATCATACACTGTGGATCCATGCCATCAAAATATTGCATAGCCACCAGGAATACACTGTGGATCTATGAAAGAAAATTCAAATTGAGACGACATAGCCACGAGACATACAAAGTGGATCTATGTGTCAACAAATTATACATATTCCATCGCAACCTAGACCAAAGAGATAAGATCCAGGGTCTTCACTCCCGTCACCCAAAAGTATGAGTCTAACCATGTGATTACATGTGTTGAAGTCGAACATGGTAGAAACCACTTGATTACCGGTCATTGATGAAACCGTTAACAAGTGAGAGGGAGATCACCATTAATGCCAATGACTCCCAAGGTACAGTAGTACAATCCACCGAATGTGAATAAATGAGTTGAGGTCGAACATCTAACAAAATTACCCAATCAAGGGTCGATGATGAAAACCCACTGTCGAAAGCAAGGAAACCTACCATTGAGGCATGCAAGTTCCAAGGTACCAAAGAATTTCTAAGTCTTGTTTCTGGATAATGAGTTGGAGTTGATGTAACAAAACTTGTCATAGGAGGCCCTTGATGTATCCCCCATCAATGACACAAAATGAGTAACATATTTTGAAGGTGAAATATAGTATGACGTAAGTTGGATTGGACACAGGGAAGGCTGACATGTAGAGAATGGACAACTGCAGATGGCCGACTCAATAGAGGTTTCAAATGAACTTCTCTTGACCATATGAATGACACGACCAATGATTTGACAGCATTGAATTAGAGACGACGCAGGGTATGACCTTTTAGAAAATTGAATGAGAGACAAATGGATTGCCCAAATCAGCTTCAGATAATGAATGAGGGGGTCTCATGTTCAAGAGCAACACTTACTGCCAATAATATGAATATGAAAACACATCCCTTTTCCAAATTTTCCCCCGCCATTTCTAGCAAGTACTTCTTTATTTTTATGCAAACTTGAGGAGGATAACATATGCTTGTTGATGTAAGCTTATCCTTCGGATGAGTCCTTTGGAGTATGTTTAACGAACCCTAGGAATGAGTGGTTTGGTCCCATTATGGGTCATTCGATGTTTGTTTAACGAGTCCAAAGATAGAAAACTCAAAGGTTTTTTGTGATTATAGAGTCTGGAAAAACACTTAAAAGAGATAAATGATCACCCAACAGATGCTTTCTTCAAACACTTTAACAAGCGTGAAAAGAGCAAGGTTGCTCGACAATATTTCCATGTTTAGAGAGTCTGAAAAGAGCTTAAAGAGGACTCCAGGGTGGTTCATTTTTCGTATAACCTTGTTGAGCCCGAAAAAGTGATAAAAGTGTGCTCAATCACGTTCTCATATATTTTTGAGCATGAGAACAGACAAAGACCAAGCTCGAGGTTTTGTACAAAAACCATGAAAACAATCAAAACATGTGATGAAGAAGAGAAAAAATATCTGTATCCCTGTCGAGGTCGTTATGTCTGCAAAAGTTTCACTCATAAAGGTATTAGGCATTAAGTTTAATAAATAAAACAATTATAAAAACCAATAACAAATGGTAAAAGTAAATATAAATGAGTAAAAGTTCTTTTTACAATAGTCATTGTAACTTTGCCAATATTTTAGTCCAAAACCCCTCTTTTGCCCTTGAATTTCGGCTTTCAATTGCGGGAGGTACGAGCATCCATTCGACGAACTGTCTCCGGTAGTGAGGTAAGCTCCTTATCCTCTATCTTTTCATGGTTTAGTTTTTCATTTTCATTGGTAAAATTCATGTTTTTGAACTTATTTTAGGGGTTAAAATTGCGCTCAGCCATTCTTGCAGGCCAGCCACACAGGGCCTGCGAGAATACCTCATTCTCATAGGTGGCCTTAAAGGCACCTACGAGAACCTCGCATTGTGCCTAAAGGGCACCTGCAAGAACCACAAAGTGAAAAAAGTTTTTGAAGTTTGCTCAATGAAAAAGATACCAAATGTTGAATAGAATTGTTGATCTTCTTCTTATGTTTCTTATGCAGGCATTTGGCTATCACCATGGTGATGGAATGGCATGAAAGAGAACATGAAGAAGATGATGTTGTTGCTGGGAATGACCCGGGCATCGTTGCCTCTTTTTAAAACTATGGGCTCCTAAAATTCTTTTGTATCTCGGGCATTAGGGCCCAAGTCAGGCTATTGGAGTACCGTGTGCATATGTGGGATGCGGACCAACAAGTATTCCACGTAGGGGTCCACACATTGTATTTGGATATCGAAGACATTTACTTCTTTATAGGACTGTCATGGCGTGGTTACCATGTGAGCCTAACTAGTAGCAGAGGTGGTGGGTTGCCTATGAGTGAATACTGTCATTTGCACTATGTTCCAGAGATGGAAAGGAACAAAGGAAAGGTAGCCATTTGGGGGGTGCGGGATTTGACCCTTCACACTATTTTGTTCACCATTGCTCGTATGGCTAGGAGAGCTGCCCCTCACATGGCTCTCCAAAGCTACTTTCAATATGCCATAGAGTGTACTAAGCCTCGGGTCTTTAACTGGGCAGACACAGTCCTTCGTAGCGTGAAGACGAAGTTGACTAAATGCAGGAGAGGTAACCTGAAGAAATTCAGGTACGGTTCATTGTTGGTGTCTTTATTTCTTGAGAGGGTTCCCTTGCTGAGGTTGTAGGTTGAGTGGGGTCTATCGGATCCATAGGATCCAAGAATGTTGAGGTGGTGTAACCTCATGGCTAGGCACGTAGCTGGACTAATTATCAAATACAACGATAACTTCTTTGACTGGTTGTGACCACATATGCTAATGGTCGATGATTATTCCTATGTCGGGTTGGAATTTCGAGGAGATCCAGACTTGGCCCTACCTAAGGGTGCTCAGTGGGGAGATCTCGGTAAGAAGTACACACATTTTTCACTTTTTAAATGTTTTTGTGAATTTTTTCATATGCAAATGTTTTTATGTTCGTCCAAGGTATAATTACAAAATTCTTTTTGATGACATAGACGTGGGGCCTTATCGACCTCTGGGTACTTCCCCTATTCAATGATGAGGAGAGGTGGCTCCAGTGCCATGATGGGGAGCTGAATATTATGAAGTGGTGGAACAAAACCTAGAGGGTTTGACAACAGACATTCCAGACAAGCCTCTTGGAGAGGTTCTGTGACGTTATCAGCGTCATACAGTGGGAGTGTCAGAGTCCATTGTCCGACTACTTCGTAGGGTTTCCCGGGCAGTCATGTGTTACTGTGAATGTCATCCATGACATCACTTTGTAGAAGCTATGAGCTTCAGATTTTGAAATTTTGGTCCTCAAATAGAACTTTTTTGTAAAAACTTTTTGATCGTTATATATACATATGACTTCTACCTACTTATCTTGTGTTGTGTGATGCTTGTGGTGTGATTGATCTATAAATGACCCAAATGTATGTCTAAAACATAGTTAGCTAATGCATCAGTTAATGTATTTAGACATCTAGGAATATGTTGATATTCAATATAATCAAAATAATGTTCCAAGAGGCGAATTCGCAAATACACCTGTAACAAAGTAGGACTTCGAATAGTATAGATATTACTTAACTATAGTACTATGAGCTGTGAATCGAGTCACACAACCAAGAGATGAATACCGAGTGAGATAGCGTGAATCAATAATTTGATAACGGCACTATACTCTGCAATATTGTTGGTTTCACTACCGAAGCATACACTTCGTAAAGAGACAAGTTCGTTTGTAGGGGCGTAAATTGCCCATGCAGCGGAAGCAAGGTTCTGAGTGCTACGGCTAGCGCCA
This sequence comes from Picea glauca, assembly GCA_000966675.3. Taxonomy (NCBI): domain Eukaryota; kingdom Viridiplantae; phylum Streptophyta; class Pinopsida; order Pinales; family Pinaceae; genus Picea; species Picea glauca. The sequence continues at coordinate 1,264,183 of JZKD02S2021075.1, forward strand.
TTAGCGAAGCCAAAGTAGGGTAGTGAATACTTCGACATCTAGAAATCAAACACAATGTCACATAAGGGTAGAGACCAGATAACGAAAAAAAAAAACTACAGTAACACACAAGAAGTATGATACAATGAAAATACAAGTACTCGTGCACAGGTGATCTTATGCATAGTATTTCTTCAAGTACAACCCATTTCTAGGTTCACTCAAAGGGATACCATCATAATCTACTAACTCGTAAGCTCCTTTTTCCAAAACTCATTTGATGCTATAAGGACCTTGTCACTTGGCTTCGAATTTTCCAGCTCCTAGCAGATCTCGATCTTGTTCATAGAGGAGAACCAGATCTTCTTCGGAGAAAATGCGAGGCTTGACATATTTGTCGTATTGGGCCTTGACACGTTTCTTCTGGGTTTCTATGACTAGGGTAGCATCGTGTTGAGTTTCGTCTAATTGCATAAGGTACAACAATCGTTCTTCTTCTGTAGAAGTGTTCGGTAGGAGTTCAACGACTAGTTTTAAATAGGGTATCTCACATTCAATCGGGAGAATGGATTTCAAACCATAGACTAACCGAAAAGGTGTAAACCTAGTAGTGGACTTGACAGATGTCCTGTAAGCCCACAATGATGAAAACAACATTGTATGCCAACTTGTTTTGTGAATCCCTATCATTCGTCGGAGCATGGTTATGAGAACTTTGTTAATCTCTTCGACTTGCCCATTGGCTTGTGGGTAATAGGGCATTGATTTTTCATGGTGAAGACCCAACTTTTTAGCGAGTTTGGACATTATGAAGTTTCTAAAGTGGCTACTGTGATTGGTGACGATAGCCTGAGGAACACCAAAATGAGCTATGATGTGATTGAAAATATGTTGCGGTCTTTCCGGTATTGTCAAATGTTGGCATTACCTTGGCCCATTTCGTAAAATAATCTACGGCTATGATAATGTATCCATTCCCCTTGGTTGAGTGGGGGTGACATGTCATGAAATCAATGCCCCATTTCGCAAAGGGACCAACGGAGACCACAGGGTGAAGAGGAGCGGGGTGTGACCGTAGCTTATGATTATAGGTCTGGCAAGCGTGACATTTTTTGATGGCAACTATGCAATCGTTAAATAAAGAAGGCCAAAAATATCCCACGTGTAAGATCTTCTGGGCAATAGCATACCCAGACATATGACCACCACAGGCTCCAAAATGGAAATCATTTAAGGATTTCTTAGCTTCATTGAACATGAGGCAGCGTCGAAAAACTGAGTCAATCCCCCAATGATAAAGAGTGTCCCCGAGGATAATATATTGACGGGATTGGTAGCGTATTCGACGCTGGTCAGTACTGAACAAATTGGGCTGAAAAGTCTTGGTTTGGAGATATATGATGATATTTCCATACCAAATATCATCGAAACTAATGAGGAAAAGGGATTCATCAGGTAATGAATCGGTTGCTACATTTTTCGTTTTAGAGTAGGGAAAGTCGCATATCAACTCGAAAAACACTAAGGACTTATTTGACTTGGCTCATTCGAATTCCAAGTCAAACTTCTAGAGTATAACTATCCATTTGGAGTATTTTCCCCCTAGCAATTGACGTGTGAGAATGTGTTGCATAGGGTTGCAGTTAGAAATCACTGTAGTCTTGTGAGAGAGGATATAGTGTCAGAAGCATTGAATTGCTTGGATGGCTTCCAAGGCTAGTTTTTTGACATGTAAATACTTGTTTTTAGTAGGCGTTAGACTTCGAATCAAGTAATAGATAACATGTTCATCATGAGAATCATCCTCTTGGATGAGAACCATACCAATAGTGTAATCTGAGGCTGCGAGGTAGAGGAAATAATCATGACTGTAATCAGCGGGGAAGAGAAGCAGAGAACGTGTCAGGGATAGTTTCAAAGCCTCGAAGGCTTGGTTTGCGATGATATCCCATACGAACTTAGACCCCTTTTTGAGTAGGCATGTAAATCCACAAGTTATCTCGACGTAGTTCGGGATGAAATGACAAAGAAATTTCACTTTCCCTTGCAAAATTTGTAACTGGCGAAGTTGTAGAAGGAGGAGGGAGATTAAGGATCACCTTGACCTTTAAAGGATCTACCTTGATCCCTTTATGTGAAACAATAAATCCTAGAAGTCGACCAGATTCCACGCAGAAAACGCACTTGTGAGGATTCAAGTGTATATGGTAAAACCGACAGCGGACAAAAATGGCTCGAAGGTGGATTGGATGATCGACTCAGTGCATGGAATGAGCGGGTAAGTCATCAATATATGGTTGTACGATGTGCTTGATATCATGGAATGCATAAGACATAGCATGTTGAAAAGTTGCGCCAGCATTCTTGAGACCGAAAGGGAGTTTTTGATAGGCAAAAGTGCCCCAAGGACAAATAAAAGCAGTCTTGTGTTGATCCTCGAGAACAATATTGATTTGATTATATCCGGAGAAACCATCCATTAGAGAGAAGATTTCACTTCTGGCGCAATCGTCAACAATTTGATCGACGAAGGGGGTAGGAAAGTTATCTTTAGGACAAGCTTTGTTAATATCCCTATAATCAACGCATACACGAATCATGCTTTTTTTTTTTGTCAATCGGGACAAGATTGGAAACCCAGTCAGTGAGGGCCACCGAGTAAATAAAGCCGGATTTTATAAGTTTCTTGACTTCAAGCTTGATAGCAGCCACTTTACGGGGGTGAACCGGATGAAAGCGTTTTTGGATGGGTTTAGCATCAAGGTATGTCTTGATCTCATGTATCACAATGTCGGGGTCGATACCCAGCATTTCTTCATAGCTACAGGTGAAGACGTCATGAAACTCTTTGAAAAGTGATGTGTAGGTGACGATTTCGTCAGGGGAACATGAAGCTCCAATATGCACATTTTCAAAAATTCTAGGTTTGATGGATATGTCGAGGGGAATAGTGGGTGAGATATTGCTTAAGTTCCCTTCAGAAAACACATCGTGCATGGACTTGAGAATGGTTGAAATGACGAAAACGGTCAACGGGGTCGAGATCCATTGGTAGTTCTCGATGGTATGTTTCTCCAGAAAGAGGATGGAATGGTGATGTCCATTGTCCCAAGGGGTGTCTTCTAGGATAGACATGATCATCTCATCTGTGGGAAAAATGACACAGAAAGGATATGGAGATAACTCATCAAGAGAGGGGGTAGAAGGGGTTGTCGATTGAATGGCATGATAGGAAGATTTGACCGGACTTAATGACATTGCATCGTCGTAACGAAGATGATCACTAGGGTAAGGTACCATCCATAGGTCATGAGAAATAGGGGTTCCATGAATTGAGGTGGAGATCATGTTGATTGAAGCAATGGACGAGCATGGTACATTGGGCGATGGAATGGGGAAAGTACCCATTAACGAAGAGTCTTTAAGAAGGCCTACACCAATGTTCTCGTAACCTGGTGGGGTTTTAGCAATGAACGGTATGTTGCCAGTGTGCGTATCTGAGTTAAAGAAGGCTAATTGGTCGACGATGATGACCTTTCCTTGATGTGGGAAACGTATAACACGAAAGAGAGTCGACACAACTGCGCGCATAGAATCGATCCAACTATGGAAAAGCAGAAGATTGTAATCGAGAGGATATTTGAAGACTTCCACTTCGACTTGGACCATTTTTCCTTCTAGCATGATTGGCAATGAAGGAAGAACACCATAGGGCTTAAAACCCGAGTCATTGTAGGCTTTGAGAGTGTTATGGGATTCAGTCAAAGAGGGAGAGCTGATGGCTTTCCAGCAGGTAACAGACATGACACACGTCGAGGAACCCTCATCGATAATGGTTCTACAAATGTTTTTGTCGGAGACAATCACTTGGATTTGGAACACGAGTTGAGGGGGTAACCTTGGAATGTGATCTTCCAAGTCAAAAATTATTAAATTCGTATCTATTGGGTCGATTCCACCGATAGCTTTCAACAGTGTCTTCCATTGTGTGGGACAACTTTAGAGGACTTCGAGGGCTGACATCGCAGAAGGTGCTTGTGCCAGATCTTCAACAATGTTGTAGTTCTAGGCAGCATGAGCATGAAGATTGAAAGTCGATTTCTGAACGATGCCCTTTGGAGGGGATTGAAGAACTATTTCAAGGCTTGGTCATTCGAGATGAAGAGGACCATTGGTAGGTGGAGTCATAGGAGAGGGTTGTACCAATGAAGGAGGTAGATCATCAACCTTCTCTTTAGAGGGAGAATAATCTTTGGCTCGAGTGGTGAGTGCAATGTCACTCTTATTTGAATTTCCAGTGCACATCAGTACATATGACGTAGTAGAAGGGGAAGGTTGGTCATGAATGACTAATTGGGCCTGTTGTTGAGAGGGGAAGGGTTGGGACAAAATGACCAGAGTAGGTGGTTTCGGGGCTCCTTGAAGGAACTTAGTGACCTCGGCATGTTGTGGAAATTCCTTGATCCGGATTTATGTAGGAACACAATGAAATACAGAAATACACATAAACACAAAGATGCAACAGAAATAAGACTTCATTTCATTAATAACAAATGACTGAAATATGCTTATAGACAGAATGGAAATAAACTAGCTAGGGTGCTGGTAGCTTATCTCTGAGAAGAGATGTGGCTGCTATTTGCATCCATGAGAAGATGATTACAATGAGGCTCTAAAGGCCCTTTTACAATAAACAGGAATACCAAAAGTCCTAGAAATCCAAAAACCTAACCCTTGGAGATGAAGCGCCAAAAGTCATGTGGGCCCCGTTTGGGTAAGTTGGTACATCAACTTCCCGGGGTCGTAACTTTTGCATATGATCTCCGTTTTAGGCGTATGATAGCGCATTGGAAAGATCTATCCTAGGGCTACAACATTTTCCACAAAATTTCATGATGAAATTTTGCAACCACCACATACCCCAAAAAATGCCATTTAGGGCCTCAAAACGACTCCAGAAGTTCAGGACCCGAAAAACTGCTAAAAATAGTAAACTGTGTGAAAACTACAAAACTGAAAGAAGCAATGGTGGGGGTCCAAGTGGAATAGGTGGGTGGCCACCAATATCCAC
>JZKD02S2021075.1:1295969-1310379 GCA_000966675.3 Picea glauca
ATTAGGTCTTCTTACATCCGCCTTATTCTATTTTATTGAAAGGTCTTATTAATATTGACCTTTATTACATCCGAATACATTGATCTACCTATGTGCAGGTTAGGACCTTAACAGGGAGGGGGGTGAGGGGGTGCTAGTGTGAAGGTTCAATCAAAGCCAAGGTTGAAAAATCAATGATGGTAGTGGTGGTGTTGTAGCTAGGGAAAAAATCTATTTAGCTTGCATGGAACTCCAAAGCATGACACCTCAGTAATCAGAGTAGAATGAGTATTGAGAAAAAAAATCGTATGTCTTTCATTTATGTTGTTCTAAACATTATACAAAAATACTTTTCCGCAATTCTAAACATAATGAGAGAAAAACTAATATATCTTAAAAATTACAAAACCATATATATATATATATATTAAAAAAAGTTGAAACAAACTATATTACATTCATATAATTTTTTTTTTAAATTATACCTTAAGCACTAAAATAGTCATGGTCAACAAAAGTCACTTGTCAATTTGTTTTGTAAATTTGCAAAAACAAAGTATAATTTAAAGAAAATTTAAAACATAAATGACATTTATTTTTTCAAAAAATATTAGTAAAAATAGTTTAATTTGCTCCAAATTGTCTTTTTACTACGAACAAATTAAAAAATATGTAAAATACAAAATTACCTCCCCCCTTTTCAATAGAAAGTGTGACACACTTTCATGGATTCACTATCAAATCTTATAACTTCTTAGAAATATGGGTCTTTTAACCATCCAAGTTCCCCTTTGATATTGATAGTGAAATTCCGCATTTGATCGAGAAATTCCACATTTGATTGAGCATCAATGTAAATAGGAAAACAAAGTTAAAGGCAAGCACATGGGAAAAGCACATAGTCAACTAGTCTCCAGCTTCCTATTGTTCCTCTCTTTACACTTACTTCCCATGAAAATGACATATGGACAAAAAATCCCATGCAAATTATAGATCAACAATGTCATATGAAAAATGCCCTACTTTGCCACCTTATCATTTTAAAATTCATTGAAATTTAAACCTATAGATTGGCACATTTAATCAAATATGCATGCATAAACTTCAATGAATATTTCTCCTTAGCAAATTATGTCTTTTATTCATAGCTAAAACCCCTTAAATCATAATGGGCTTCTTTAAAATGGATTTTTATTTTTCACAATAACCTTACAAATACGAGGTCATATTCATTATTATGCACAAACAGGCTTGTGATGATGGAACACCATTAGCTGGTCTTGAAAACTAAAAGCATGAAGCACCTCATTTGTTTTTATGATGAGAATTCAGAAAATCTTCCTAACCTATAACAATGAAAAAGAAATCCATATTCAAAGGATTTTAGATTTCATATTATCTACCCAACTTCCTGTAATAATCACAAAGGAATCCATATTCCTAAAATTCAAAACTTGTAACTTTTCCTATTTTCACTAATAATACAATATAACAAACTCATTTGCACTTATATATTTAGCACCATACCAATTTAATAAATATAAATTGGAGTACAATGTAATCATGTTATCTAAGAAAACCAACCCATACCAATTCTCCATGATTCTCTCATAGAATGACTAAAAGAGTTGTTTTAATAAACTGAACTCTTTTTTATCTTAGAAAATGAGCCCATGCCATTGCTCAATTATTCTCTCATAGAACAATTAAATGGGTTATTTTATAATATGAAAAAAGTCAATAAATAAATAAATTTCATTAATGGAACTACCAATGGTATACATTCTTTTCTTATTTTAGCTAAATGTCCATTAACTAAGTAATGGAAATGTAGTTCTCATACTTATTTTATTTAATCAATACATGTCATTAATGAATATTCCCACATTGTTTAGGATTATGAAATATAATATTAGATTTATTAGCATCCAATCTCATGTAAACTTCACTTAACATTCTCAAACTATAGATGTGTTCCACTTTCCATTACTTTAATTTTATTTTTTAATCTATAGATTGATAAAGGGTTATGAAAATCCACAATACCAATATGCCATTATATATTTTGCAATAGTTAGAATGACATATTTTAATGAACTGATATTACATATTTTAAGTGCCTGAGGTTTTCGAGGGTGCTAAATTGATTTATGCATTCAAAAACATGATTTGGGCATTGTAACATTACAATTTCACTAACAATTGCATTGTTGGATTGCAGTCATATTAAAGAAGTAAAAAAACCCAGAAGGAAGTTAAAGAAAAAAAAAAACAATGAAATTTTTCAATAACTTAGTATTGAAGTATTGGGAAGACCTATAATGAATGGATTTTTACATTTTAGTGTTTTTTTGTTAAATAAAATATTGTTGGCTGAATTTTTGTCATGTCAAATATCTATGGCTGACTATTTATAGTATTATTGACACCAAAATTAAGTGACTTAGTATATAAAGAAAAATTGAATAAAAATAAGCAATTTAGCATATAATAAAAATATAAGACATTTGGTTTCATTTTCCAATCTTCTTGGAAGTAATATTGGAACAAGATAAAAGACATAAGTGTAAAAATGACATCATCACATTCAAAGAAACTGACCCAATCACTACTATAGAATTGGCATCATAAACAAAACAAAAAAATGATGAATCTTGGGGAAAATGTATCAAACAAAACATGATGAACAAATGAGACATAGAAATATTTCAAAGAAAAACAAATAACCATATCTCTTATGGATTTCCTAACACTTATTTTTGAACATCACAACCATATACACGCTACCTAGCTTTTTTTCAAATGGATCGATGCTTTGTCCAACATAAATACATGCATACTACTTGTAGGGAATCATATCCTAACATTCATACCATTGCATTCCCCAATCAACATATTTCTAATCGATGACATAAAGAAACTAATGGACATTGATTATCCAAAAAAAATAATATGGAATCTAGGGACTAACCCAAGTCTATATTCTTTCTTGCTTGCATAAAGAATTTTTTGTATCCTCAACCCCTCCCCCTAATTATTGTTCTATTCTACCATCTAGAGGGACCAACAATGTCTCTTCTTCTATGTTTTGAACATTTACCAACAATGTCTCTTCTTCTATGTTGTGTATATTATTATATAAACAATAGTGGAAAGCATGACCAATAACATCTTAAAAGTTAACATGTATATTAATAATCAATGGCTTTAATGTAAGGTTGCAAGTTGCACATACATTGGGGCTACTTATAGCATAATGGTTCTCTTGCAGTGTTTCTTCCTCTAATTTACAAATAACTGGAGGTAAAAAAAAACACAAAAGCTAGAAAAATCATTTATATAAGTTAGGAAACCAAAAATAAAAAGGTATATCCATTAAACATTAGGAATTCAAAACAACATTGTGGAACATAATTGGATCTAGAAACTTTAATGGAACATAATAAGCCACAATGCATTATAAAAAAAAAACTATATTTTATTTTTACAACATATCCACCTTATATTCTCTTCGGTGTTTCCTTCCCCCACATATAACAAGCTTACATCCATTTTAAACATACTAGATAACTAGCATACCCCCTAAGAGGGTGAATGGGAATGCCAAAGTAATTTGAGGAGAATTTTCATAATAATGTTGTTAATTGTAATCATATATATATTATAATTAAAATAATCATATTTGAGGTTGGTTCACTATTTTTATGAAGATATCTAATATGTCTTGAAAAGAGAGGGTGTAAATATTAGACTCAAGAACTTGATATATATTTTAGGTTAAATGATATAATTAAATGTATCATTTTTAAGCTATTAATTTATTTTAAAGATGATGATGACGGAATTTAAAAATAATATATTTTCAATTCATATACCATGGTGATTGAAAAATTTAATAATAATGTTTGCATTCATGGATTACAAATTTATAAAATAATATTCGGTTGTTGTGAAATTCTATAACCAAACGTAAGATTGTTTTTTTTTTTTTTGTTATGTAAGTATCTATATATTACCTATCATAAAACAAAATTATAGTGTCCGCAATGAAAACAAAGATAAGAGTTTGTTGAATTTCCCCGAAGGGAAACCAATTCAGCTCATCCCAGTTCCTATCATGCCTAAGAGAGCTTAAACAATCATGTATGAATCACCCTGTAGGGAAATCGATTCGACGGTCCATTAGGATAGATATTTAACAAAATTCTAAAAAATAATTGTCCTCTGACCAACATAAAAACTGAAGTTGCTAGAAATAGAAATACATGCATGTAAACACCTGGTCGTTCTTCGATTGTTTTGTTCTGACTGTCATGGTCCGTGGCGCACCCTGCTAGTTTCATCATCCTCGACTCACTTTCCCACATCCCGAGAGAAGGCCATGTGGCCTGCATTGTCCATCTGTGGTGGAGGAGCCAAAATAACGCTTCATGGTGCAACAATGTCCACGTCCTGTGCTTGCATGGGTTGAAGCATGAACACCACCATAGTTTCCAATTGTTTTGTGCATTGTCCAAGGTGCTCCATGCGAAAGTGGAGGTTGTCAATGTCTTGTCGGATAGAGAATACCAGGTTCTGGAGAATTGAGACTGAGTCTCGATACCTAGAGAAATAAGGAAGCGAGCATGAGGTGCTCGATGCCCCTTTTGAGCAGAAGTGAGGCTCAGGACAAGGCGTCTCCTCCTTGATAGTAAATTCATTCGACTAAGTGTGAATTTCTTCCATCACTGGCCCAAAAAAACAAGGTGGTGGAGAGTCACGAGGTGAAGGTGGTAGTGTAGGAGCGAAAAGGGTGGAAGAAGGCACGAGAGTGGAGTGAGTGGAATGTGGCAAGGATGGTGGAGAAGGTGGCACCATTGCAGGTTAAGAAGGTGAATAAATCTATGAAATTGGACCAGGTACATAGCCTAGTGAATTTACTTGTAGGTCAAACCACTCCACCCTGCATGCCCAGGGTGAAGACAACGATGGAAGGCTTGGATGTTCTAGGGGGGGTGAGATGATGCCGAGGGTGAGGAGTCAGGTGGTGGTGCAAGCATGGGAAAGAGATGAGCCATGGATGCTCTGCTTTGATACCATAGAGACCCCCTCTTGGGATTTTCTCTCTGTCGAGGCATATCCTGCAAGAACAAAGAATTGAGTAGGGATAGCAACGAAGGCGAGAGCATAAAATTGCCTAAGGGAAATAGGGAAAATTCCTCGGAGTAGGAGTTTCCAAGGGGGAGGAGAAGGAATGGCATACGTTGGGGAGATACATCGGCATAAAATGGCACCTACAGAATAAATTGCCACACATGCAAAGGTACTGGTAAGCTGACCTTCGTCATAGCCGAAATGAACGTCCAGTAGGGGATGCACTGCAATAGTGGAGGGTGGTTGAAGTCATAAGGAGGAATGAATGTCAGGGGATGTCGGGCGTAAATGTAGGAGGGGTCGACATGTGCCGATAAAATGCCCCTCAGAGAGGTGGTAGATTCCATCTCCCCCGTATGCCAAGTGTTTCGCACTAACACCCCATCTAGGGGACCATCTGAGCTTAGAACCTTATTGATGCAGTCTTGAAAGAGAGCGTGATTTGTGTGCGAAGTGCATATGATGTCTGGTCATTCGAGAGCTACTCCTTTTTTAACGAGAAGGTTTGCTATTTGTTTGGCTTGCTACCTAACATGTGAAGTGATTATGACCATGTGTGATTTGATGGTAGTTGTGATAGTGGTTAATCCTAAGGTTAATCGTGAGCTTGGGGAGACTCAGTCTGGATCCTCTCCATTGAGTATTTCTCCCAGAAGGTTGAGGATGATTTGAGAGTCCCCTTCTACTATTAGCTTATGATGCCCACAATCTTTAGCAATTTGTTTCACCCTCACGAGTCCCAAATCTCCGTTGCATTATTTGTGTTGTGTCCAATGTTGTCCATCGTGATTAATATTATGCCCCCTTGGATATTGCGAAGAATGACCCTAAAGCCAACAGGTCCTAAATTACCTTTGGAGGCTCCATCGAAGGTTATCTTGATGTACCCTAGAGAAGGGGGGGACCAGTGTGAAGGATTGTCTTGGAATTTCCTCTTCTGAATTTTCTGGTATTGAGGATGAATGTTAGTGACCCAGTTGTCCATAATTATTTTTTCCTAAGGAGGGCATTGTAGATCCCCCTCTGTCCAATCCTGTAAGAGGATGGTTTCTTTGATACTGTCTCGGATAAGGTTCAAAATGGTTTTTTAGTCCAGTTGGGTCAATCGAAAGATTATTTTGTTGTGTTATTTCCAGATCTTCCAGCTGATGATGCTGGGTAGGAGCTGCCAAATATGATTTAGAATTGGAGAATGAAAAGTAGAGTCGCACCATCCTGTAATTGTTTCCTTCATACCTTCTCTATTGCGATCGATGGTGCACATGAGTAAGGCGTTGTGATCACATATTTGAGTACTGTAAGTGCAAGTATTAAGTAGGTGGTTCTGTGTCTCAGAGTCCTTTCCGCAAAGAAGGAAGAAAAAAATCCCAACAAATCCTCTTTTTTCTAGATTGTTCTAGGTGAGGATGCCTTTGTGGGAAAAAAGCCGAAGGAAGGTGCTTATTTTGGGCCAATTCTTAATGCCCCATATTTCCATCCATATTTTTTCTTTGGGTCATAAAATATGATTGATCTTGAGGTTGTAGGCTTATATGATGGTGAAGGATCCCTACAAGGAGTGCCCCCATCTCAGAATGTCCTCTCTTGGATGGATCTAGATTTTTCCAAAAGAGACAACATCGTGCAAGTCCTGGAGATCCATGTGCACATACAGATGAAGATCTATATGGGTCGACTTCCATCTATGCCATGTGGCCCCAGGGGACTCATTTTCCCAATAATCCGCGATCGTGAGCAAGCCCACTTGCATGGTGGTGTTGAGAAGGGCTTCGGTGATGGGGTGTCTGTCGAGCGTAGGCCATTGTTTCCAAGAGTCTTTCCAAAAGGATGGTGTTCTCCCAATTCTGATTTCTCAAAAGGCATGATCGACAATCAAGGAGTGACTTTGATTTGTTGCATTCCAAATTAAAGATCCTTGTGTGTTATCATCGCATCGAATTAACTATTTTTCCTCAAAACCTGGAGCCTACGTTTTCCTCCAAAGCCTGGCCCAAATGTATTTAGGGTGCTTTAGCCATCTCCACAAAATATTAGCACTTAGAACGTTTTTGAGAATGGTGGGGTTGCACAAACTAGGCTCGCCCATGGATTTCGATCTGCATATTTTTTCATAGCTGATCAGGGCTATATTTTTCTCATTTTTTTCTCATTCCCAATGAAAGTTCCTCTGAAGTGAGTTGATGGAATTTAGAATGAAGTTGGGGGTGACCAGAGCTAAGAAGGAATAAATGGGAAGGGCTTGAATAACCAATTTGAGGAGGATGAGGTGACTGGGCAAGTTGAGCAAGAGGAAAATCCGAGAGAAGAGCCTTTTACTTACTGAGGAAAGGAGCCCCTCCCAAGAGTTGTTGCGGAGGGATTTGTTGATGAGTGGGATACCCAAGTACTTGGATGGAAGGGAGTTGCGAGTGATGCTCAGAATGTTGGTGATATGGCATTGAACTTGGATTGGGGTGTAAAAAAAGAAGAGCTGAGATTTTTCTCGATTAATTTCCATTCCAGAGGCTGTAGAGAAAGTATTGAGAATGTTGCGGATTTGTTGGGCCTCATGAATGGTAGGGAATCCCATCAATAAGGTATCATCGAAAAACTGGCTATGGGACATGGGAGGGTATAAACCATGAAGAGGTAAGCCCTCTAAATATTTATCTGCAATGGAGTCTTTGATGGAGTGGATGAGGCCTTCTGCCATGATTATGAAGAGGAAGGGGGACAGAGGGTCCCCTTTCCATATTCCACGAGTGGGAGAGAAGGATCAGGAGGGGATGCCACTGATCAAGATAGAGAAGAAGGCGAAGGAGGTGAGGTTGAGGATCCAGGTGACCCAATCTTGTGCAAAGCCAAAAGCAAGAAGAACAACCTTCATGTAAGCCCATCTTATTTTATCAAAATATTTAGAGAGATCAAGCTTTACTAACATACATGGCTTGCCTGTGGTCTGAAGAGAATGGACGAATTCATGGGAAAGAAGAATGTTGTAGTGTCCCCAAGGCCAAGCCCTGATGTAAATCTTGCATTATGAATTGTAAGTATGTTTTATAGGCTGGTGAGCTAAGATTTTATAAGTTGGTGGCTTATGTGTTTGTTAGGCTAGGGAGCCTAATTGTTGAAGGCCAAGAGCATGATGTTGTATATGTAATCATGTAGAACATTTAATAAAATTGTAAACACCGCCAAGTGCAGACCGATCGCGATGAATGAGTGAAGGGGGACTAAGCATCCATAGAGAGGGCAAGGGATTAGGGGCTGGAAGGTGGGAAAAGGGGCTAAGTGTTGAGCCTAGGGGCTAAGCCTAGAGGGGCTTAAGCCTAGGAATAATATTTAATTATTATTTCAAAAGAATATGTGCATTTTATGTTTTATCCTAAGTTCCTAGAAAGGGGAGGATGTGCAAGGGTGATGCGTGCTGGTGGAATGCATGTAGTTCCATGGGTGACAAGTGTCAACCTTGGTGCATGTGAATAAAACGGCCAGGATGAGCCGTGAGAAGGTTCCTCCTCCATTCTACCCATCTGCCTGAATGCGTATGGAGCTCTGGATAGTACGAGCGACCTGACCCATGCAGAGAAATCCTCATGCATCCTTGAGAGTCAAGAATCCCATGTTGTCTTTAATAATCCATCTGCATCCTCTATTCTGTGAGTCGAGATTCCTATGTTTGTTTCTGAAGAGCCAGTTTCACCCTATATTCTGAGCCGTGGAGTCTGTGTCGACCCCTGCGGGAGTTACTCATCATGCGTTCCCGTGAACCATCATTGTGAGGCCTCGATCCATTGTTGAGATTGTTTGAGAGGCCATGTTTGTATTTTCGGTTATCTATGGTGGCCACGCAGAGCCAGACTGTGCATGGCTTGCTAGCTAGTGCGAGTTGTGAATGAGCCTGTGTGTGATCTCTCTCTAGGTGAGGGAGGTGGTTGTTGTTGGAAGAGGTGTCTTCTAGAGAGTGTCCAGCACCAGCTTCAGACTCTGATACTTCCTGATCCGGCCTGTTTCCAAGACCCAGAGAGGGAGGTTAGCACCGATGGACTGTGCTTGTGAAGGTGTATACTCCCAGGCAGAACAGACATGTGGGGAATGAGAGTCTGGTAGTAGTGGGCATAAGATGGCATCTTGGGAAGAATCCTTCTAGTTTTGCTATGTTGTTTTCCCTGTAACCTCAGCCTAGCCTAGGATTCCTTGCCTTGGGGTGGAGCTTAGTCCCAGCTCGGGGGTGACCCACTACTGAGCTGATGAGCAGTGTGGTCTAAGGCTAGGAAGTTCGTGGAAGGCCTACACTTGGTTGGTGGAACTGCCACTGTTTCAAAGATAAGTATCTGGTTATGCTTTAATCATGTTTTGTGTGACTGTGCTGCTTATGTTATCATGATTTCCACTGTGTATATGAATTAATATGAAACATTATTGATTGTTAATTATAGCAGTAAATAATGTGTTTTACTTTGATCTTAAATGTGCTTATTTGTTTTAAATGCATGTGGATTATATAATACCTATATGAGTTATGTAGAGAGTGGTGTTATAGCCTTCTTTAAGAGCGATTAAACCTTAGTTGTAGAAAAAGGGTGCTACAGTTTGGTATCAGAGCTAAGGTTTTGACATTGAGCCTAGATCGGCCAATGGAGCAGTCTTTGGACTGAGAGTGTGAGGAAATTTGGTCTGGAAGGCCAATTTCGGACCCTGGTTTGCTCCGAAGTGTCAAGGAGTTACTTGAAAAGTTTTTTAAGCTCAGGAGGTTTAGCGGCGTGTGAAACTGCAGCTAGTGTGTTCTATGGCCACGAGGAGATAGGTCTCCACACCAATAGTGTTAGAACCTTAGGATCTGTTCAGGAGGGAAGGTGAACCCTCGTGACCATCAGATCTAGAGAGTGTGCACAGGGTTTAAATCCCTTTGGATTTGCACAGGAATGTGGAAATTGCAATACGCGAAATCTTGAATTAGTCAAGATCGTCCATCAGAAAGGGTGCGTGGAGAGCGATCAGCCTTTCACTGACATGTAACTTGAAATGGTCAAAGGGTGAGTTCGTGAGAATTCACGAAACCCAAATTCATGATTGGATCATAACCATCGATCTAAGAGAGATCTGGACCATTAATTGTCTAGGAATAAATCAACATTTTGGGAGATGGGAAGTGAGGAGAGGTGAACACCTCCAAAACTTGAAATCCTGAAATGATCTACACCGTAGATCGTAGGAAGGTAGTTGACCATCCGATTTGGCAGAGGAGTAAACTGTAAATTTTGGGATTTCGGTAGATGGAAGTTCGAGATGTGGGGTGCATGAACTCCTAATGCCTAAAACCTCGAAATGCTGAAAAGATCTGCATCGTTGATCTGAGGAGGGGATCTGACCGTTGGATTCCTTACTTGGAATGGACATGGGAACATGAATGCGTACCACATGCCAGTGAGTCGAGAAGACAGGTGAGAGTGGTGGGACTCGAAGACATGATCGAAGGTGATGTGGACCCTCCTGAATGTACCACGTGCCTCTGTGGTGAAGGGAGACAGTTGTGCTATGGGCCCGAAGAATAAAGTAATTTGCGATTTCGAAATTCACAAAGGAGGAGCACGAAGGCTGAATACTCCAACTCGTGAAGTCGTGAGTTGGCGAAGAAGTGCTAGCACTTAGCCCTAGTCTATGGTCATGCGTAGCAGGCGCTAGCAAGGAGGGAGCCATACCTGCATCGTGTCTCGGTTATTGGCGTTTGGAGGAAATGAGTCGAGGGTCTTCAACTCACGAACTTGCGAGATCGCGAGTTGTGAAAGGGTGACTTTGGTTATGAAGATTTAACTATTGGATCTTTGTGGACCGAGATTCTGAATTTATGAAGTCCCAAAATTTACAGAGACAAGAAGAGCTCAGAGAATTTGTGAAATTGAAACATTTTCATAAATTGGATTGTTTATTAATGATGAAGGAATTGTCAAGAAATGAAGGCTTGACAAATTCTAGTCGTCTGCACATTGTATTGCAGAAGGTTGACAAGTGCCAAAACTATTTTGGAATTGCCACAAAGTGAAAAGAAATGGAAGAGACACATAATTCTTCTAGTTCAGAAAATGAAGCTCAGAAGAGATAGCGTGGAACGTTTGGTATGAAGAGTGCGCATATCCAGCGAAAGGAGTGCTTATAGAGGGGAATTGTTTTAAGTTCGAAAGACTCCAGGAGATGAATGTAGAGGGTGCTAGGAGGACACCAGAAATTCTTTTGGAAAACACTGAAGGGTCAAGTCCCTTTAAGACTGATTAAGTTAAAAGCTCAGGGTGAAACAGTGCAAGTTCGCATGTAGAGCGCAAGTGTGTGGCAAGGTGAAGTTAAAATTTTAATAACTAAAGTTCGGAAGGGAAAACACTATCGAATCCTTCAAATTATTCGAAATCCTTCAATTTAGGGAGGAAGTCAATTCTAGAAGAATTGACGCCAAGCTATTTGGAAAGAAGTCATTGAGAATTTGAACGAACAGTCGGAATTCTCTGTAGAGAACTCGTGAAATCGTGCAGGCCATAAGATAGCTAGAAGTTGAAAGGTGGTTAGTGGATGGAGAAACTCGCCATCCTAGGATCCAAAATAAATGTGGGTCATTGATCATGGTTGGTTTGAACCATTGGATCATTTTGTGAATTTAGGGATCGTGAACTTGGAGTGAAAGCCAAATTCTTGGTCACTCCAAGTCCCGAATCGCGAAATGAAATTAACAAGGATAGAATCGGATAGTGGAGCACTTCCAGTAAGAAGTACCAAAAACCTGTGAGCCGTCAGATCCAACCAAATGCAAGGAAGATAACGCTAAGAGTCATTCAGTACTCGAAGTCTCATGGGAGGCATTGAACCGTCGATCTCAGGGAAGATCGAACCGTTGATTCCTTTCATCGGGAATTCAAAGAATTGAAAGTTGGGAGAACAAAGGAAGTTGTTATCAAAAAAATCCTGAAACACAAACTTATGATTCGCGAGGAAATATCTAGACCATTGAATCACGATGAGTGTCATCCCTTGATCTGATGCACTTGAATTTCATGAAGACAGAAGTCGAAAAAGAGAAGAGAACTACTTTCTAATTTCGCGAACCGCGAAGTCCCGATTCACGAGAAAAAGGATCCACACCATTGGATTATGAGGAGCTTTGAGTCATTGGATCTAAATCACATAGATTTTAGAAAAATAGAGACTGGAAGAAAAGAAGGGGAAACTATTTTTCAAAACCCTGAAACGCGAATTGTCGATTCCCAAGGAATTGACTAGGACCGTCGAATCCAGAAAGATGTGGACCTTGATCTGAGGAAAATGGGGTTCAAGAGTTCAGACCTCAGGAGAAAGGAGGAGAGATAATCCTTGAAGTTCACAAAGTGTAAAGTCCCATAGCGTTCAGAATTTGGGGCCCCCGGTCATAGCTAGAGGTCACGCTGGCGGAAGTTAAAAGAAGAGATCGCACATGCTAGACTCTTGTTTCTGATTTCTAGGATAGAGAGAGTCAAGGGTGACTCATATCGAAACACTTGGTACGTGAAATCCCAAAACGCCTTCTGGATAGACACGTGGTCATAGCTGGTGGCCATGTGGGAGAAACTTGTGCCACCGCTAGTTCTCGTAGGAGAGTTTTCATGCAAGACCTATGGTTTTGTTTCGTGGAGGTTCTAGTAGGGACCCAAAGAGCTGCTCCAACTCAAAGAGCTGAAGACTCATTCACTGGGAGGTCAGCAAACCCCGTTGAGGTGGGGAAACTGCATTGAAGGTGCTTAGGGCAAGAATAATCATGCACAATGATTACAGTGGAGAGCACAAGAAGATTCAGGAATCTTGGAAGAATTGAATGCTTCTAAGATCCGCAAGAAAAAGTGTTAAAGGGAGAAAGAAGTTGTTGTAATTTGTGGCAGCAAGTATGTTATGGCTTGTTTGGCCAGCCCAAAGAAAGAATGCTTGCATGTTGCAGGTGTTGTTGGTAATTTTGTTTCCTCATGAAGGAAGCAACAGAGAGATGAAGGGCTGGTTATAAGTCTAATAAAAGAAGCATGAAAGATTCTACTGCTATCAGATATTCAAGTAGTATAATTTTAATGGAAGTCATCCAGGTATGAGTTTTTATCACTCTTTTTGCATAATTGTTGAAAGGAAATTATGGTAAGAATTTCCTCAGCTACAGCTATGTTATTAAATCACATGATTATATTATTTGAATGCATACCACCGGATGTGGTAAAGGCTATAGGCCTGTGTTAATTCAAAGCTTTTTAGGTTCTGAATGCACACATCGACATAGTAGAATGTCATGTTAATTTGGTTATGGGGTAAAAACCAAAGAATTAAAAGATAAGAACTTGTTACAAGAATGAATGCCAGAAAGATAGTCATGCATGAGACCAGGACATGATTGGATATGGCAAGGTACAAATATGGAAAGATTATGAGCCACACCAGGTACTAGAAGCTTCCTACTTTTAAATAAACTTGGGCTGCAACCTTTTTTTTTAACACTAATGAACACCGCAGAATTATATTCTTGGTGTATTGTTCGGGTCGGAAAGGAAGGCATCCAATTAATTTGAAAGATAATGGGAAGTGTATGGAGAATCTGGCAACACATTGGCCAGAATTCCAACTCATCGATGGTGAGATACACGACTGAGATAGAGAGCGTTATGTAATTCAATGCAAGGTGCACTAAATAAGAATGCATTGAGAATCACACTTATGCATAATGAGTGACAGAATTGCATACTAAGTGCAATGGTTGAATATGTTTTTTAAGTACATGCATATATATTATTGCATGGAAATAATTATGCTAATGGTTGAAATGTTGCTAACCCCTGAAACTGAGAACATTTAAGGAACTGTTAAAAATTGCAACAGGAAAGTTACAAGCCAGGTAGTCACAGGAATGGAGACTACATAAAATTTTATGTTCGGAACATTGAAATAATGAACTTATTGTTGTTAACTGAGGACATGCATATGAATAGAATGATGATTCATTCTATTGGTCAAGTTGTTTGGTAATTGTGATTAAATTGCCAGGTGCAGAAATTCTAAGATTATTGCATAAGATGTTGTACATATTGAATTATGATGTACAAAAAATACCGGCAATTTGTTGGCAGTATGCAAGATGAAGTCTTGCAGGAAAATTATAGGCAGTTTTGTGCCTGTGGAAAAATCACAGGGATGATTGCATTCATAATGTGGCAACAACCAAGATGAATCATGAAATAGGACATCATGTTTTGGGAATAAAAGTTGAATTTCCTTTCGAATTAATTGGAATTCCTAAATGAATTCTTGTATGTTCTCTCATGAT
>JZKD02S2021075.1:1310929-1324933 GCA_000966675.3 Picea glauca
TGGAAACCTTTGCGGGCAGTTAGAATTCCTGGAGCCACGGTGCTTTAAGACTTCTGATATGGCTTGTTTCCAAGCCCAAGGAAGGGAGGTGTAGCACCGATGGAATGTTCTTGTAAAGGTGTATACTCCTGGGTGGTACAGGCATGTGGGGAATGAGAGACCGTTGGTTGGAGTACTGTTGAGGTTTGAATGGTTGGAGTGTTGCTGAGGTCTGGTACCTTGGCCTAGACCATGTGGATAACGATTGTGGACCATGGCTATCATGGGAAGCCATTGCCCGATGGAGTCATAGCTCTGCTCTGGGGTGCGAGGTATTCTCACTCAAAAGATAAGTACAATTCTCTATTTATTATATGTTGTGTATGTTGTATACAGTTTTAATGTTATTGAATTTGTTTGTATATACATACATATACATTGCATAAATTATTGCATTACTGCATCCATGACAATACCTAAGGTGTCTCATATTTCATTACTTGAGAAATATATATACCTGATGGTAATCATGTAATCGATTGGAATATGATTCAGGTGGAACCAGAAAGTGTCCTGCAAGTGCATCATGTGCGCATATTGGACTGGAAAAGCAAACACCTCAGGAATTGAGCTATAGATCTTGTAAAGGTCTAGTCGACCTGGTACGGTCCTAAGGATGTGACATGGGAGCATGCACATGCTATGTGGGTAGAGTACCCGCATCTTTTTGAAAATTTTGAAAGGCTTGCAGAGACAGTGTAAGTCGCACTGAGGACAGTGCAAAAATAAGGGGAGGGAGATTGTAGTGTCTCCAAGGCCGAGTCCTGATGTAAATTTTGCAAATTGAATTGTAAGTATGTTTTATAGGCAGGTGAGCCAAGTTTTTATAAGATGGTGGCTTATGTGTTTGGTGGCTTATGATTACATATACACCAGGAGCCTGTTGCTGTATATGTAATCATGCAGAACATTTAATAAAATTGTAAACACCTCTAGGTGTAGACCGACCACGATGAATGAGTGAAGGGGGACTAAGCATCCATAGATAGGGCAAGGGATTAGGGGCTAGAAGGTGGGAAAAGGGGCTAAGTGCTGAGCCTAGGGGCTAAGCCTTGGGGGGCTTAATCTTGGGAATAAAATTTTATTATTATTTCAAAAGAATATGTGCATTTTATGTTTTATCCTAAGTTCCTGGCAAGGGGAGGACGTGCAAGGGTGATGCGTGTTGATGGAACGCATGAAGTTCCATGGGTGACAAGTGTCAACCCTGGAACATGCGAATAAAATGGCTAGGATGATCCATGAGAAGGTTCCTCCTCCATTCTACCCATATTCCTGAATGCATATGGAGCTCTGGATAGTACGAGTGACCCGACCCCTGTAGAGAAATCCTCGTGCATCCCTGAGAGTCGAGAATCCCATGTTGTCTTTGATAATCCGTGTGCATCCTCTATTCTGTGAGCTGATAAGCCTGTGTTTGTTTCTGAAGAGATAGTTTCACCCTTCATTCTAAGTCGTGGAGTCTATGTCGACCCCTACGGGAATTACTAATGCAGGCGCACCTGCTAGGCATGTCCGCTCACAGGATCTTTCCTCCTTCCTTGGCCCGAAGAACTGAAAGGTAATTTTATTCTCTTATCAAGAAATTTTCACCCACAGCACTCTCTCATGGGATCTCCCCTTCTTTTATCGGGAAATCAATGCTAGCCTTTTACTTTGTGATTGGGGTTCCTTCCTATCGGGATTTTGACACTTGCAATGTCCAAACAATTTGTTTTACCAATCCCCAATCCTCGATACACTCCTTGGTTTCCTTAGCCCCTCCTGGCTATGCCTGGTCCACATGACCTCCCCTATATGACCGCAGAGATAACTCCCATCAGGGTTTCGAGCATTCCAATGTCGAAATACACATGCCATCAGAACTTGCGATTCCTCGAATCCTGAAGCGCTATTTACACGTTAGCCCTCCTGGATATAGGCTTTGGTCCATATGGCCATTATCCCTGTGACCACAGTCTTATCCCTCATCAGGGCTACTGGGTTTCAATTGCTGAAAAACACTTGCCCACGGGATTCCTGATTCCTTGAATCCTGATTCGCCGCTATACTGACAACTGGCTCCCACAATGGCGCTTCCCTCCTTTCTGACACGCTGACAATTGGTCGCACGGTGGCACCTTCCTCCTTGTCAGGGTTTCGCGGTTTGCGATTCCAAAATGCATAAACACCTTGCCACCAGGATCCCCGATATCCCGATGACCCAAACACCGATAGACGACTTCCTTGTCGGGACTTTTCCCGATGGCTCTGATTACTTCCATGCATCCTCCCCTGATGGATGGTCCTGGTGAACTCTAGGGGTTTCGTGATTTCTGATGTCCTGGATGCCTTGTCCCTAGGACTCATGAAATGTCGAACTCCGACTCCCTTCAGATCTCTGACACACGTCCCAAATGAATGGACGGTTCTGAACTCATCGATGTTTCGAGACCTCTGATGTCCCGACTCTCACGACCTCAGGAACTCTGATTTCCCAACTCTCGATGCCTCTTGGAGTTCTTACTCTGCTCACGAGGGTTAAACCCTGTGCAACTCCGGTCAGATCAGATGGCTGACGGGTAACTGATCAATGATCCAACAACTGATGACCCCTAGAGCTTGAACTCTGAACATGGTCGTAACCTCCTCACTTCTTTGGCAGATCCAACGGCTGATGGGATTTCAAAAATCCTCTCCTCAAGGTCCTAACTGTCAATCTCTTCCTCTTGGATGTCTTCTATGGGTGAACCCAGTATTCCTCTATGAAAACCAGTCCTCCTGCGCATAACTTTGCAGTTCCTATTCAAACACTCCACACACAGACTTCCTGTGCTTCTCTTCGACGAGCTTGAAAGCTTTGTCCTTCCTGATCTTTCTCACACTTTCAACCTCAAAGAGGGTCCTTGCACGCACTCCTTACGAACGTCTTCAACTACACTCCTTGTAGGAATCCTTGCTCAGATAGAGAAACAATTGAAACTCATTTCTTCTACTTCCTTTCAGACTTCAACCTCAACACATGAAATCATATACACAGCATAACAACAAATGCATAACAGGAAGTAAATACTCATGAGCATAGCATTCAACATACATACACAGAGAACAAACACAACTCCATGAATTTGAATCAATTTCTTCTATTAATCCAAATAACAATACATGGGTGTTTCTACACAGCTCTCTCTCTACTTCTCTTCTGAATGCTTAGAATTCTTCTAACTATTCCTGGATAATGTTACGATGCACAATGAGGGTGTCTATATCCGTTTTTCCTCTTTTCTTCTAAAACTATCTAATCTAATATTAAATTCTCTATCTACCTGCATTAACTACCATAAATGCCTCCATCTACTTCAAATGAGAGCAGGGCACTCAAGGTCTGATTACATTATACCAAGGTGCCTTCATTAAATGATCTCATTTATATTTGGTGCATCAACTTCAAGGGAAATTTCAAAAATTTGTGTTGGATTCCTTCTAACTGTCTTTTGTCTTCCGCGCTGGCTCGCTTGACGTGAGGGATTCTCCTGCATCATACTCCCTCACTTGAAAACTTTCATGGGCTCCTGCCCATGAGCTCCTGCATGGTCTGTCCATGCTTCTGTATCTCTGCTTCATTTTCCCAGCTGGTAACTTCCACCGGATGGCCCTTCCATTTGACCAGATACTCATAGTATTCTTTCCTTCTGGTCTTCTTACCCACTCATTTATCTAGTATTTTCTCCATCTATGGCTTCTCTACAACTGGCATCTACTTTTGCCAATGAACCTTTGGTTGTTCATCACTTATTCCTACTTCCTTAGCTTTGTATGGGTATAAATCTGGGACATTGAATATCGAAGAAATTCCGATTCCATCGGGTAATTCAATCTCATAAGCATTCTCTCCAATTTTCTTCAAGACCTTACATGGTCCGATTTTCTTCATCTTAAATTTATTGTATGTTCCTCTCGGGAACCTTTCTCTTCTCAAGTGTGCTAGAATCAAGTCACCAACCTCAAATTGAAGTTGTCTTTTATGCTGATCTACTCTCCGCTTATACTCCTGACTTGAATTCCGCAGTCACTCCTTCACCCAGTTGTGAAGTTCTTTCATCGCCTCCGCGAATTCTTCTGCACTAGCGCTCCTAGTAGCAATCTGTTCTGAATCTCTCAATTTAGAAACTCCTCTCAGCTACGTGCCATATACAATCTGGAATGGAATCTAGCCTGTGCTCCGATTCACTGAGTCGTTATACACAAACTCTGCCTGCGGAAATACATTGTCCCAACTGCTGTGGTGCTCCGCCACTAGGCTCCTCAACAAATCTCCCAGACTTCTGTTCACCACTTTTGTCTGTCCATCCATCTAAGGATGATAAGCTGAACTAAACAACAAGTTAGTCCCCAGCTTCTTCAATAATGTCCTCCAAAAGTGCCCTAAGAACTTTGTATCTCTGTTCGAAACAATACTCCTTGGTAAGCCGTGAAGTCGAACGACTTCTTTGAAAAACAGGTTCGCGATGTGAGTCACGTCACTAGTTTTCTGACATGGGATAAAATGTTCCATCTTGGAAAATCTATCCACTACCACGAAGATCGAATCAAATCCTCTTTGTGTCCTTGGCAATCCCAATACGAAATCCATGCTAATTTCATCCCATGGCTTCTTAGGTATGGGTAATGGTTGATAAAAACCCGCATTCTGCTTCCTTTCTTTTGAATGATGGCAAATTCTACATCAGTCTACAAACCTCTTGACCTCTGATCGCATCCCTGGCCAAAAGTATGACTCGCTCAGCTTCGCGAATGTCTTATCATGACCGAAGTGTCCGGCCAATCCTCCGTTGTGTTTTTCCTTCAGCAGATTCTCCCTCATGGAGCAATTCGGAATACATAGTTGATTTCCCTGAAACAACAACCCTTCCTGGATCATGTATTCGGCCCATTTGCTGCTATCTCTGAGAACTAGATTCTCAGTTGCTTCATATGCTTCCTTAAAGTCTAGATCATCTGCGTACAAGTCTCTGAGATCATCAAAACCTAACGTCTTGACTTTGAACTCCTACAACAGCAAACACTTCTTGCTCAAAGCATCAACAACTTTGTTAGGAGTACCAGAAATATGTTTTATCACAAAATTGAAATTATGCATGTATTCAACCCATTTAACATGTCTTTGATTCAACTTTTCCTGTTGAGTCACAAACTGCAATGCATGGTTATCACTATATAAAACAAATTTCTTTGGAATCAAATAGTGCCTCCATTTCTTCAATGCCTGGATGATGGAATAAAATTCCTTGTCATATGTGGAATACTTCACCTTCGCTTCATTCAGCTTCTCACTGAAATATGCAATTGGTCTGTCATCTTGACTTAAGACTACTCCTATTGCAAACCCACTTGCATCACATTTTACCTGAAATGTCTTTTGAAAATCCGGTAACACCAGAATTGGTTGTTCCGTAATCTTCCGTTTCAACAAATTGAAACTTTTCTCGGCCTCTTCAGTCCAATGAAAAGATTTATTTCTTTTCTTCACTGTATCCATCATTGCTGCACTAATTCCATTGAAATTCCTAATGAATTTTTGGTAGAAACTAGCCAAACCATGAAAACTTCTCACCTCAAATATGTTCCTCGGTGATGGCCAATCCTTAATTACCTCCACCTTATCTGGATCCATCCTCAACTCATTTACCGAAATAACAAATCCCAAGTAAATGAGTTTTGTCTTCATGAACAAGGACTTCTTCATGTTTATCAGCAGCTTCTCTTGCTGTAATCTCTTCATCACAATGGCCAAATGCTCCATATGTTCAGCCTTCATCTTACTGAAAATCAGTATATCATCCAGATATACGATAACAAATTTTCCGATGAAATCCTTTAGGACTTCATTCATCAACCTCATAAAGGTACTCGGTGCATTTGTTAAGCCAAATGACATAACAATTCATTCATACAAACCTTCGTTTGTCTTGAATGTTGTTTTCCATTCATCACCTTCTCTCATGTGAATCTGGTGATATCCACTCTTCAAATCAATCTTTGAAAAAAAAATTCTCCACTTAAGAAATCCATCAAATCATCCATTCTTGGCAATGGGAATCTATACCTGATGGTTATCTTGTTAATCACCATTGAATCAGTGCACATCCTCCAGCCTCCATCTTTCTTTGGACTGAGTACTGTCGAAATAGCACACGGACTCAAGCTTTCCCTGACCAAACCTTTGTCCAACAACTCCTGGACCTGTCTTTTGACCTATTCATTCTCTTGCGACATTAATCAGTACGCGGCTTTGTTTGGCAAACTAGCTCTTGGTATGAGATCGATATGATGACTCACACTCCTGATCGGTGGCAACGAATGAGGTAATTCGTCCACTACTATATCAGCGAACACTTCCAGCAGCTCCTGAACTTCTCCTGGTAAATCGTCCACTCTTGTGCTAGTCAGAACAATTCTCGGTTTTCTGACCACAAGAAATTGTGGATCCTCCTTCTTCTTAACCTCGGTAAGAAGTTCCTTCCCACTCATGAGAAGTACAGTGTTGCTTACTTCTGGTTTCACCTCCTTATCTTTAATCGGAAGAAACATGTTTGTCCTCCCATCCTTCTCTAGGGTATATGTATTCATTCTCCCATCATGAATCACATTTCTATCATATTGCCATGGTCTACACAACAATAGATGACAAACATCCATAGGAATAACATCACATAAAATCTTATCATTATATCCCCCTATCTTAATGTCAACTAAGCACTGTTTGGTGACATTTACCTGATGTCCTTTTTGTAGCCACGAAACTTTATATGGACTTGGATGATCAGTCGTCTCTAGCTCCAACCTTTCTACGATCTCAGTTGAAACGAGATTGTCAGTGCTACCACTGTCCACAATAACCTTGCATGCCCAACCCTTGGTCTTGCAAACTGTTCTAAAAAGTCTGTTCCTTTGGACTGAACTTTCCACTTCTTTCTCTGGTGTCAAAAGGACTTTTCGCATCATCAATGATCTTCTACCTTCATCATCTTCTGTCTCAACATCTCGCCTCTGTGATTAAACGATGTGTTCTTCTTCACTATCCTTATTTTTCTCTGGACACTTGAATGACTTGTGCCCATTTTTCCCACACGTGAAGCATGTAATTACTCCACCTCTTACTCTTCCTCTACCTCTTGTATGAGGAAATCTATCATTATCAGCATATCCTCCTCTCTTCTCAGTATGTCGTTCTCTCTATTCATCATATCACCCTCGCTATGAACT
Source organism: Picea glauca (assembly GCA_000966675.3). Classification (NCBI taxonomy): domain Eukaryota; kingdom Viridiplantae; phylum Streptophyta; class Pinopsida; order Pinales; family Pinaceae; genus Picea; species Picea glauca. Next base: position 1,318,214 of record JZKD02S2021075.1, read on the forward strand.
TATGCCTCTCTTTGTCTGAGTCTGAGGTTTCTTCCAGTCGTCCCTAGGCTTCTGGGTTCTTTCCTGGGCAACTACTTTGCCTCTGGGCTAGCTCCTGCCTCGGCCCCTTTGACTCTGCTTTCGACTCAGCTTCTCTTCCGCCTTCAAAGCCAATTGATAAGCATCCTCCACCATTCGGATGGTTTCCATGCTTATTTCATCCTGAATCTCATATCTCAGGCCATTCATATATCTGGCAACTTTTTCATCATTGCTTTCATGATGAACTACCCTGATATTCAACCTATAAAATTCCTCAGTATATTCCTTTACTGTCATCAACTTCTGTCTTAGGTCCTGCATCCTCCTGAACAGAGAAATTTGATAGTCCCTGGGAATGAATTTTGCCTTCATCTTTGCAATCATCCTGTCCTAGCTCTTAATTTTCTGCTTGCCTTTGCAGCGTCTATCTTCTTGTAGCTTGTCCCACCATAATGCTATGTTTCCATTCAATCTCGTGAAAGCATGCCTGACTTTCTTATCCTCTTCGACATCTTCATAATCGAAGTATGTATCCAGAGCTCTAATCCAATCTAGAAGCTCTTCTACATCCAGATTTCCCTCATAAACTAGAATGTCCATTTTCACCTTTGCACCCATTCTTGCAATAGCTTTAAGTAAGCGCTCATTTGTTGCATCTTCCACTGGGATTTCTTCTTCTCCATGTCCAGTATCATCTTCATTTTCAGACTCACTGATATCTCCTTCATCAGCTTTGTGCCTTTGTGATGCCTCCATGTCCTCCATTCTGGCACGAAGATTACGCACTTCTCTCTCCATGTCTGGATTCTGCACTTGCCTACCCCTACCTCTGGGCATCTCCCTTTCCTCTGGATCGGGTGACTGTCTATCCTGTCTCCTTGGTGGCATGGTGAATTCCCTTCTTCTCTGCTACAGAAAGCAAAGAAAGTTTCTTGCTCTGATACCACTTGACGTGTATCAGAGTGCTCTTTACCTCTTGCCTCTCTTGCCTGAAATATACAATCAACAAATAAGCTCTGATACCACTTGATGCAGTCATTCCCACTAGGCACATCCTCTCATAGGATCTTTTTTCCTTCCTTGGCTTGAAGAACTAAAAGGTTCTTCTATTCCCTTATCGGGAAATTTTCACCCACAACACTCTCTCACGGGATCTCCCCTTCTTTTATCATGAAATCAATGCCGGCCTTTTACTTTGTGATCGGGGTTCCTTCCTATCAGGATTTTGACACTTGCAATGTCCAAACAATTTGTTTTACTAATCCATGATCCTCGATCCGCCCCTTGGTTGCCTTATCCCCTCCTGGCTATGCCTGGTCCACGTGACCTCCCCTATATGACCGCAGCCATAACTCCCATCGGGGTTTCGAGCATTCCAATGTCGAAATACACATGCCCTTAGGACTCACGATTCCTCAAATCCTGACGTGCTATTTATGCATTAGCCCTCCTGGCTATAGGATTTTTCCCATATGACCATTATCCTTTTGACCACAGTCTTATCCCTCGTCGGGGCTACGGGGTTTCAATTGTTGAAAAACACTTTCCCATGGGATTCTTGATTCCTCGAATCCCGATTCGTCGCTATACTGACAACTGGCTCCCACAATGGTGCTTCCCTCCTTTTCGACGTGCTGACAGCTAGCCACACGGTGGCACCTTCCTCCTTGTCAGGGTTTCACAGTTCGCGATTCCAAAATGCATAAACACCTTGCCACCAGGATCCTCGACATCCCGATGACCCAAACACCGATAGACGACTTCCTTGTCGGGACTTTTCCCAATGGCTCCGATTACTTCCATGTGTCTTCCCATGATGGACGGTCCTGGTTAACTCTTGGGTTTTCGTGATTTTTGATGTCCTAGACGCCTCATCCCTAGGACTTACGAAATGCCGAACTCCGACTCCCTTCAGATCTCTTACACATGTCCCAAATGAATGGACGGTTCTGAACTCGTCAGGGTTTCAAGAATTCTGATGTCCCAACTCTCACGACCTCAGAAACTCCAATTTCCCAACTCCCGATGCCCCTTGGGGTTCTTACTCTGCTCACGAGGGTTAAACCCTATGCAACTCTGGTCAAATCAGACAGTTGACGGGTAACTGATCAATGATCCAATGACTGACGACCCCTAGAGCTTGAACTCTGAACGCGGCCGTAACCTCCTTGCTTCTTTGGCAGATCCAACAGCTAACATGATTACACAAATCCTCTCCTCAAGATCCTAACCGTCAATCTCTTCCTCTTGGATGTCTTCTACGGGTGAACCCAGTATTCCTCTATGAAAACTGGTCCTCCTGCACGTAACTTTGCAGCGCCTGTTCAAACACTCCACGCACAGACTTCCTATGCTTCTCTTCAACGAGCTTGAAAGATTTATCCTTCCTGAGCTTTCTCACACTTTCAACCTCAAAGAGGGTCCTTGCATGCACTCCTTGCGGACGTCTTCAACTGCACTCCTTGCAGGAATCCTTGCTCATATAGAGAAACAATTGAAACTCATTTCTTCTACTTCCTTTCAGACTTCAACCTCAACACATGAAATTATATACACAACATAACAACAAATGCATAATAGGAAGTAAATACTCATGAGCATAGAATTCAACATACATACACAGAGAACAAACACAACTCCATGAATTTGAATCAATTTCTTCTATTAATCCAAATAACTATACATGGGTGTTTCTACACAGATATCTCTCTGCTTCTCTTCTCAATGCTCAGAATTCTTCTAACTATTCCTGGATAATGTTACAATGCACAATGAGGGTGTCTGTATCCGTTTTTCCTCTTTTCTTCTAAAACTGTCTAGTCTAATATTAAGTTCTCTATCTACCTACATTAACTACTATAAATGCCTCCATCTACTTCAGACGAGAGTGGGGAGCTCAAGGTATGATTACATTATACCAAGATGCCTTCATTAAATGATCTCATTTATATTTGGCGCATCAACTTCAAGGGAAATTTCAAAAATTTGTGCTGGACACCTTCCAACTATCTTTTGTCTTCCATGATGGCTCGCTTGACGTGAGGGATGCTCCTGCATCAATTACTCATCATGCATTCCTGTGAACCATCACTATGAGGCCTCGAGCCATTGTTGAGCCTGTTTGAGAGGCCGTGTTAGTATTTCTGGTTGGCTATGGTGGCCACACAGAGCCGGACTGCATGTGGATTACTGGCCAGCACGAGTTGTGAATGAGCCTGTGTGTGATCTCTCTCTAGGTGAGGGAGGTGGTTATTGTTGGAAGAGGTGTCTTCCAGAGAGTGTCTAGCACCAGCTTTGGACTCTGAGACTTCCTGATCTGGCCCGTTGTCGAGACCCAGAGAGGGAGGTTAGCACCGATGGACTGTGCTTGTNTGCCTGGTCCACGTGACCTCCCCTATATGACCGCAGCCATAACTCCCATCGGGGTTTCGAGCATTCCAATGTCGAAATACACATGCCCTTAGGACTCACGATTCCTCAAATCCTGACGTGCTATTTATGCATTAGCCCTCCTGGCTATAGGATTTTTCCCATATGACCATTATCCTTTTGACCACAGTCTTATCCCTCGTCGGGGCTACGGGGTTTCAATTGTTGAAAAACACTTTCCCATGGGATTCTTGATTCCTCGAATCCCGATTCGTCGCTATACTGACAACTGGCTCCCACAATGGTGCTTCCCTCCTTTTCGACGTGCTGACAGCTAGCCACACGGTGGCACCTTCCTCCTTGTCAGGGTTTCACAGTTCGCGATTCCAAAATGCATAAACACCTTGCCACCAGGATCCTCGACATCCCGATGACCCAAACACCGATAGACGACTTCCTTGTCGGGACTTTTCCCAATGGCTCCGATTACTTCCATGTGTCTTCCCATGATGGACGGTCCTGGTTAACTCTTGGGTTTTCGTGATTTTTGATGTCCTAGACGCCTCATCCCTAGGACTTACGAAATGCCGAACTCCGACTCCCTTCAGATCTCTTACACATGTCCCAAATGAATGGACGGTTCTGAACTCGTCAGGGTTTCAAGAATTCTGATGTCCCAACTCTCACGACCTCAGAAACTCCAATTTCCCAACTCCCGATGCCCCTTGGGGTTCTTACTCTGCTCACGAGGGTTAAACCCTATGCAACTCTGGTCAAATCAGACAGTTGACGGGTAACTGATCAATGATCCAATGACTGACGACCCCTAGAGCTTGAACTCTGAACGCGGCCGTAACCTCCTTGCTTCTTTGGCAGATCCAACAGCTAACATGATTACACAAATCCTCTCCTCAAGATCCTAACCGTCAATCTCTTCCTCTTGGATGTCTTCTACGGGTGAACCCAGTATTCCTCTATGAAAACTGGTCCTCCTGCACGTAACTTTGCAGCGCCTGTTCAAACACTCCACGCACAGACTTCCTATGCTTCTCTTCAACGAGCTTGAAAGATTTATCCTTCCTGAGCTTTCTCACACTTTCAACCTCAAAGAGGGTCCTTGCATGCACTCCTTGCGGACGTCTTCAACTGCACTCCTTGCAGGAATCCTTGCTCATATAGAGAAACAATTGAAACTCATTTCTTCTACTTCCTTTCAGACTTCAACCTCAACACATGAAATTATATACACAACATAACAACAAATGCATAATAGGAAGTAAATACTCATGAGCATAGAATTCAACATACATACACAGAGAACAAACACAACTCCATGAATTTGAATCAATTTCTTCTATTAATCCAAATAACTATACATGGGTGTTTCTACACAGATATCTCTCTGCTTCTCTTCTCAATGCTCAGAATTCTTCTAACTATTCCTGGATAATGTTACAATGCACAATGAGGGTGTCTGTATCCGTTTTTCCTCTTTTCTTCTAAAACTGTCTAGTCTAATATTAAGTTCTCTATCTACCTACATTAACTACTATAAATTCCTCCATCTACTTCAGACGAGAGTGGGGCGCTCAAGGTCTGATTACATTATACCAAGACGCCTTCATTAAATGATCTCATTTATATTTGGCGCATCAACTTCAAGGGAAATTTCAAAAATTTGTGTTGGACGCCTTCCAACTATCTTTTGTCTTCCATGATGGCTCGCTTGACGTGAGGGATGCTCCTGCATCAATTACTCATCATGAATTCCTGTGAACCATCACTATGAGGCCTCGAGCCATTGCTGAGCCTGTTTGAGAGGCCGTGTTAGTATTTCTAGTTGGCTATGGTGGCCACACAGAGCCGGACTGCATGTGGATTACTCGCCAGCACGAGTTGTGAATGAGCCTGTGTGTGATCTCTCTCTAGGTGAGGGAGGTGGTTATTGTTGGAAGAGGTGTCTTCCAGAGAGTGTCTAGCACCAGCTTCAGACTCTGATACTTCCTGATCTAGCCCGTTGTCGAGACCCAGAGAGGGAGGTTAGCACCGATGGACTGTGCTTGTGAAGGTGTATACTCCCGGGCGAAACATGCATGTGGGGAATGAGAGTCTGTTAGTAGTGGGCATAAGATGGCATCTTGGGAAGAATTCTTCCAGTTTTTCTGTGTTGTTTTCCCTATAACCTCAGCTTAGCCTAGGATTCCTTGCCTTGGGGTGGATCTTAGTCCCAACTCAGGGGTGACCCACTGCTAAGCTAATGAGTAGTGCGGTCTAAGGTTGGGATGTTTTTGGAAGGCCTGCACTTGGTTGGTGGAACTGCCACTGATTCAAAGATAAGTATCTGGTTATGCTTTAATCATGTTTTGCGTGACTATGATGCTTATGTTATCATGATTTCCGTTGTGTATATGAATTAATATGAAACATTATTGATTGTTAATTATAGCAGTAAATAATGTGTTTTACTCTGAGCTTAAATGTGTTTATTTGTTTTAAATGCATGTGGATTAGATAATACCTGTATGATTTATGTACAGAGTGGTTTTATAGCCTTCTTTAATAGCGATTAAACCTTAGTAGTAGAAAAAGGGTGCTACAAACATTGTCGAGAATTTTTCTTCCTTCAACACATCCTGAATACTTGGGAGAGATGATGAACAAAAGAATGGGTTTGACGTGTCTGGCGATGACTTGAGTTAGCATTTTGTAGATCACGTTACAGAGAGATATGGGTCTGAATTGTTTGGGATGATTAACCTGTTCTTCCTTGGGTATGAGGGCTAATAAGGTTGCATTGGGAGTAGGGAGTGTTAGCGATAATTCTTGTCTTGGGCTCGAGAGCATTCAGGTCTGCAAGTTACACGAGAAGCACCTGAGCACATCATGGAAAAATCTTGTTTTTCGACTTCCAATCAAGCGAGTGGGAAAAGTATGTCATCAATGGCTAGGATCCATGTATAGAGAAGATCAACAATCGGCGGGTAATCACGATTAGCAGAATTGCGCCAGGATTAGCGCAATGGATAGCGCTTATATATCACCAGAAGATCTCAGCCGCCCATCCCGGAGGAGTACGTGGTGCACGATTGGGCTCCATCGCCTCCTCGCCCTTCGTGACTTTGAAGAACGAGGACCAGCCTCCTCACATCGCAATACGCGAAGCACCGAAAGCGTTCAGGACTCAGGCCCGCAGTATCAGCGAAGTGTTTTCAGCTGTCCATCCATAGGGGACACCTGGAAGCAAGTAGAGCCATCTCGACGCCTCACTCATCGCAACTCCAACGCGCAAAAAACAGCTCCATCATATCCCGAAACGCGAAGTAGCGAGAG
>JZKD02S2021076.1:0-11986 GCA_000966675.3 Picea glauca
AGACCTTCGGGTTGAACCTATCTAGGAGAGATCTCAAGATTTTCTGAACTAAAGAAGGTTCCTCAATTGTTTCACCAAGTGCCTTCATTTCATTTACCATTTCTTCTACTCTCAGGAAGTATTTTCCAACAGTTTCATCTTCCTTCATCTTCAGCTGTTCAAACTGTATTCTGTAGGTTTGAAGCTTTGGATCCTTTACCTTCTCATTACCCTCATAACTGTTAATGAGTTTGTCCCACATTTGTCTGGCAGTTCCTAACAATCATGCTGTCGGGAATTTAGGATGGGATCTAACAATCAGCGACGCTTCTCCTCCAAGCTTACACATCCCTTTTACTCGGAAGAATTTAGACTCTACGCTAATTCCTCCTGAGCCTATGTTGTTCATGTTTGTCCATCGATGCACACTCTGATCCTGCCATCTTCATTGTTGTACTTGCCAGCATATCCTTTGATCATTTAATCTTCCTGGCCTTATCTTCTATTTGCCTGTTGATCATCGGTGTTGTACTCAAGCCATCATTACTGCTATACTTGCCATCAATGACAAGCTTATGCTTCCTGTAAAACATTTGCCAACAAAAACATTATAGCATGTTTAAAAGGGGGATGTATTTTAAGCTTTTGATAGATGTCAAGAAAAAAATATATTAAAAATAGTAAACAATATATTTTATTTTTTTTAAATTATATATTTCGAATCTATATAGTCAACTCTATATGTGTATGTAGTTTACCGACAATGGATCTGTGTAGACTATACAAAAATAATGTCAAAATTATAGTTATTGAGAGGTATTTTGAAAATGGAGGTTCTAATGTATTTGTATCCCAAACCACTAGGTTTGTCATTCCAAACCTAAATATGAGGAAACCAAATTAGCAAACACATATGCTAGGGTTATCACTCCCACCTGGAAAAAAAATTGGAATGATTTAAGAAACATGCATGGATGAGTGGACGATGTTAGTGGACAATAAAGTGGCAATAGGGTGATCATGAATGCACACCCACAGGAACGTGTCTACATTTCTAGGAACACGCACAAATTCCTCATGTGTTAAGTTCAGAAAAACCTGAACATCCACTCAATGAGACACATAGGCACATTCCTAGGAGCATGTGCACATTCTCAATAATGTGCACTTGTTCCTAAGAAACATATATTCAAGAAAGCATGCACATTCCTAAAAAATAATTGAAATAAAAATAACACATGCACACTTTAGGAACACGTGTGTGTTCCTAAATTTCACAAATGTTATAAGGAATAAGAACACACACATGATTTTGTTAACATGAAATATCTCTCTTTCTCNTGTAAAATATTACCAGATCTTCGTCAAATTAACCAATGATAGCATACAATAAATCTATCGAGATAGTTAGAGTTCCAAGGTACTTTTCCCAAAGTTCGATGTTGCATTACAATTGCCGTTCATCAATGTGGAGAATAGCAACACTTGGACGGTGTCGGGCAAGACTTGTTTAGAGCATATGGTAGTTGTGTAGTAAGTGAAGACGCCACTAGTAATCGTCTGGTTGGATTTTCAATACAACGTTGAAAATAGAGCCTAAAGAAACCTCCAGTCCACACATCTTTCCTTTAATCGCAGAAAAAGGAACGAGATTATTATTAAAATTTCAGGCACATAAACAACTGGATGGAAAGTAATTCCCCACAGAGTTTGCATTGTTATCATAGAGAAATCCTTGCTGCACTTGCTCTAGTGAGAAGGGTCTGGGTTGCACCGCCTGTAAGTGTTTCAATGAGAAGGGTCTGGGATGCACTGTAGTTTTTAAGTGATTTAAATGATTGAAAATTAGAAAAAAGAATGGAAACAAACCAGATATTTAAGTGTTATCTAAATTTTAAATTTGCCAATAAAAAAAGGATAAAGGATAATGAAAAACAAATAATACATTGTTTTATTAAAACACCGCTTAATGTAATAGAGTGCACCGCGAGGTTTTGGAGGCAGGGACTAGGAACTAATAAGAATGTTATTTAGATAATAAATTTCCACACCAATTTAGTTAAAAAAATATAAAAATGTCCTTAATTTTTTTAAGTAATGGGAATGTTTCATACCATTTTTTTTTGTAAGTACACAATCAAAATTATAAACTATATTTACTAAGAGAGTAATATTTATAAAAAAAATATTTTCTACTAGCATGTTACTAGGGAAATCAAACCAGTAGCAAAGGAAGAGTCCTTTATTCTATATTGTTTACAAGATATTTTTAGAAAGAGACTTTAAGCCTATAAAAAGAGTGTAATAGAATAGTTGGACGGAGTAGGTGAATCCATTACTATCTCTTCTTATGCTATTGATTCAAAATTTAAACAAAGGTACCTACAAATTAAGAGGCTCCAGGAGGTCGAGTCTGATCCTAAGGTGGATCAGGTGAAAATTGTGTCGTGTTCTTTGGGGAGAAAGGAGTCATGAATGTGATAGAGGATGGAAGATGAGAGAGAACCTCCGTGAGAAGCAGGTGCAGGCCATCGAGATGCAACTGAATGGCGTTTTGAGAATCTTCTCCGGTTTGCAACATTTGGCCAGGGAGTGTCTTAATGTTCCAATACAGTTCCATTGTTTTCCAATAGTTCCTTATAAATGGTAATGGTTATTTCCAACTGAACTTCCCTTTCAAAATCATCCAGGTGTGCATGAAAGCGTGACTGGGTGGTAGCCTGGAAATTCATGACAACCTCGTAAGCATCTCGTTGGACCCTTCTTATTGGTTTTGTCTGACGGGTCAATGTCTCAGGTCGCATTCCAGCTCCAGGATACCCACGACGTGGATCAATCATGGCCCAGACAAACCTTCTTCGAGATGGACTATAAATTTGAGCGAATGAACGGATGTCTTCCATCCTGTGAAGCAGATGTGCCCAGTGGTCCCTAGCGAACACTATTTTAAAGAAAAGGTTTCCTCTCTGCCTCTGCGAGAATTCTTTTTCACCACAAAGCTGCTCTAATCACATTAGGATTTTCTTAGGCACATTATTTGGATGGAGGAATGAGACTGGAGTACGAAGAATTAATGAAATTAACATCTTCATTGTGGTAAATAGGTTGGCTTCCAACTCCTACATGCACAAGGATGATTTTTTCAAATGATCCATCCTGAGTATACATCCAACCTCGGGTTCAGAACCCCTCTCAACTCAAGCTCCCATCCCATTAACATTCAATCTACCTTATGGGGAGGAGTGCCATGTCCCCATTTTTGGATTCCTTTGTTTTGTAGTGGAAATGACTTTTGTGGCTTGTCAATGAAGGAGAAGAGATTCAAAAGGGTTATTTAATGTCACTTAGTTAGGAGATGTTGTATTTTTATAATGACATTAAGGAAATAAAGTAATTTTAGATTAATTAGTTAAACATTATCAAAAGTGAGTTTTAATCTTAAAATGAGCGTAAAAGGGGACTAAGAATCAGATTTTATTTAGTCAAAAAGAAGAAAGTTTTAGAAGGAATGGAAGAAGGATAAAAGGAGGGGTAGCACTTAACTTTGCATTATGTTTTTGGCTTGATCTCTTTGGAGTGGTCGTAGAGCTAAGGTTTTTCGTTAGAGTTTTGGAAAAACCCTTTCATTGTATTTTGGTTTCGGTGGTGAAAGATCCACTGTTACAAGACAAAAGAGGAGGATCCATCCATGATATTCACTTGAGATTCATATTGTGGTTTGGAATCATCTTCAAGAGGTTTTGGAGGTTTGGAGTTATCCATTCTGCAATTTTTAGGAGGAAGCTTAATCTATTGAAGAGGTCATGGAACCATTCAGGGCTTGGCTTGTTATTGTTTGATTTTCATTAATGTAATGCAACTTTTTTAGCATCCATTAGATAATTGTTTTGTTTTGGATTCCATTCATAAATAAAATGCCATGATGACCTTTTCATTTTATGTGTACTAGCAATATTTACAATGTGTTTGACAAAAGTATTTTATGAATGCAAAACGTTTATAAAAACGTGTCAACATATTTAGAGCATAATTTGACAAATATCTTGATATCCTAGCCTAGCTAGGAATATTATAGTGATATCAAAGATGGTGATATTTCTATCCTATGAGTATCTCTTCATTGGATCTTATTGACTTAAGGTTATATCCAATAGTTGGGGTTTGTGGGAATAATAACTCCTTGTGCAGGACAAATTGACATTGAGAGGACCGTTTTGTTGGAATTAAGACTGAGTTACATTGTGAGAAGGCCAAGGTTATTATCTTCGTCGAGTTTGAGATTGATTAGGTCGATTTCTTGGTGTTGGATGGAACTCTTAAGTATGGACCAAATTTATTATTCCAGTGGCTAAGTCCTTAATAAGATGACTGAAATATGATGTGAGAACCAAGTTACTATAGCGCCAGAACAAATGTTAATTGTGAACATCGAAATTTGCATGGGAGAAGGGGTCGTTTTTCTACTAGATATCCCAATTTCTATTTCCCAGATCGATTTCCTTGTTTTTAGAGCCGATCTTCATTGTTAGGGGTCGAGTTCCTTGGAGATGGGTCATATTTTTTTTCTTCAGGACATATTTATCACTGTTGGGACATTCTTTCATTGTTGGGGCGAGTTGTATACTAGTTGGGTGGAATCTTTAGAATAGATCACATAATCCTTATGTTGGATGTGTTTCTTCATCTATGGGACAGTTTACTTACTACATAGGTCAATTTTCATCATTTTGAAACGACTTCCTTGCTATTGATGGTTGATCTCTTTTGTTGAGTGAGTTCTACAAGTACGAGATCAATTTTATTTGAGAGGGTTTGTGTTCAGTATCTAGAAGCCAATTCTAGCATGCTAGGATGAATTCATTTGTCCAAGGGTCAAATTCTCGGCGAATTTGTCGACATTAATGTTGTGGTGGATGCCATTTACTTGTTCGGACAAATTATTCATTTGTTGGACCGATTGTTGTTGTGAAAGGGATGCTTTTTCTCCGAGGGATCTGATTAATCTCTTACATCCGAAATTATAGAAGACATATATCATATTTGGAGTAGTACAGTGGGGTTTTCAAGTACGTATAGTTCCCCAAACATATTCTCTGTTTCTAGCGAGGCTATTTCATTCAAGTGCCAAAGATTCAAGATATCTTGTGAGTTATATGTGGGTTGTATCACTTATGATTTTGTGATCTGTCTTGCTTGTATCTTATGGATTTGGGAAAGATCCCAAACAGTTTGTTAAAATACTTGAGCCACAAAAACTCATGAAGAAAATGGAAACAACAATATAGTGGGAGTAAAAAGACGCCTACATCTTAAGTGTTTGATGAAATTCAACACTCGGAAAACTTTGCATATTGCTACATCGGTGAGAAGAAAGTGTTCAAGTAGTTCCTAGGCCATTACTAATTTGTATTAGATAAAAAATATGAAATTAATATGGATTTCTAATGACCATGATGAAACGGCTTAAGAAGATAAATCTGGAACGTTTGACTGAAATTTTGAAGGAGGTAAAAAAATGAGATATAGGCCTTACTATTGGGAATATCTAGCATTGAGTGAGGAAATTCATGCACCTTTTCCCTTTTGAGGATATTACACCCTCAAGTATGGAAGCTAGCCCAAGGTTCTAGATAAGGATTACTTGACAGGAATAGGGAAGAAATTAAATAAGGATGAGCATGAAGGATCGATGGAGGATCATGTAGAGGATGCATGCATAAAGGAATACCAAACAACATTCTATGATATATCATCAGAGCTAACTAATGAGGTTGATGACACTAGTGTGTTGGATGGGTATACCTCTGATGAATTAACAAAATATGAGGATGCAACATCCTATGATGACTATGAGGAAATGTTCCAACCAGTCAATGTGTATGATGCTTATGATGCAAGTAATTCAAGCATTATAACACCTACACATGATAAGGATTCAAAACCATATCTCCTTTATGATGTTGATGATTATGAGGACCTGATTGTACCTCAACATGATGCAGAAATTAAACAAAGACCCTTAGCATTACAAGATTTGGAAGACCAATTATTGGTCAAGGAAGAGCATATTGTACAAGTATTGACAAGGGAAGATGGTGCTCATAAGTTTATTGAATACCTTATCTGGAAAACCCAATTGAAGGAGAGGAAAAGGGGAATCATATATGGATTCACTAGTAGTCAATGGCACATCATAAAAGAAGCACTAGAGAAGATGAAATTTGATTACTTGCAGTTGTTCATGGTTAAGGACCTTTCTCTTTAATTCGTTGAAGACAAGGAAAGCGAGGTTGAGGAGATTTTTCACCAGATGTGTTTGGCACACTCTTCATTGACAACAATAGAGACTCCATCATCTTGGAAAACCATGACACATGAGGGCACAAGTGGAACTCATGATTCAAGGGAGTAGCCACTTGTGACAATTTCCCATGATGAAAATTCAAAGTTGAAGGTTCTTGACTATAGGTTCGATGTAGAGGGCCTTCACCATGTGCTCATTTTTCATTCTGAAGATCATGAGTTGCCTATGTTGGAGATTCCACTAAAGGCTCAAGGATTAGCTATGGAGGAGATAACTGACCACACCTCTTGCGGACTAGGCTGCAATGAAGTATATACATCCATGGATTGGGTAGATAAGTACAATACATACATGGGAATGCTATGGGATATAGGTTCATCTGACATCAATAGAGTGATGGATACAATAGTTCCTACATGATACATGATGCTACAAGAAAACTTAGTGATAGAAAGTAATATGCAGGGATATTCATGTGAACATGGTAGTGCATAGTGGAGTTGTCACTACTACATATGGTGTTGAATTCCGACAGGGTTTTCCAACATTACGGAAAAAGTTCACCTTATTGTGAGTCCTTACCTATTAATTCTCAATTTTTTGTTATATTTTTTTCTTGTTCTCTAAATGTTCATCTTACGTATGACATAGTGTAGTATTTTTTGGATTTATGACTCGTATTAAAAAAAAATCAAGAACGAAGACATCACCATCGTGACCAACATTGCCTCATGGCCTGACTTTTTGGCACCTGTGTGGCACTGCCATGTCAACAATTTATTTGTCATAGGTGTGTTTGGCACCTAATTGGGCCTTAGTTGTGCTAGAAAGGAGGACAAACATGTTTGTCACGGACTTATTATGCCTGCATTGTCTTGATATATATGTCAATTATGCATGTTATGAGGGTCAAAAAGGTTCATCCAGATCTAATTATTCCTGCATTGTCTCGATCAATATGCCAATTATGCCTGTTATGGGGGCTAAAAATGGTTTTCGTAGTCTAATTATACCCACTCTGCCTCCAGACATCAGTTAAACATGAATGGACAAGAGATACGATTGGTACATTTATCAATGGATGAACATAGTACAGATTATAATTTTTCATGATGTGGGAAGGTTGGACAATACCTGAACTAGATCAATTGTGCTACCAAATAGTCGATGAGAAAATTTCAAGTCAGATGACGGTTAATTTGACCTATGAAGTCATATGATGGCTTGTCCTGACCTATACTGCCATGTCCCAGAGTTACCCTTTGTATAATAAATGGAAAATAGTACATGGCATAATAAGTATCCCGTTGAGTGGCTAAGTCTGTGTAATCCGAGTGCCCCAAGGGTTTCTGAGAATGCTAATTCTGTTTATGCATTCATAAATGCAAGTTAAACAACATAAAATTTTGATTTTTCCTAGATTTAGATCACCACATTCATGTGAAAAATGCCAATTAAGCATAGAACGTTTAGACTGCACCACCATGGGGGGAAATTGGGAAGGATTCAAGTGTCGGTCTCAGAGGACACAGTCCTGCACCCATATGCATATGGTGCCACCAATAAAGAAAAAGAACTCTAGATCAACATCGACAATCGATGAGGCCCCAAGACAGAGAAAATGGTAGTCTCTAGTAGAACTGCAAGGACCAAAGAAAATGGATCACATATTCAGGGGAGAAATCAATGATGCAAACTGTTTTAATGGAATGTGACAGTACAAGGAGATGAAAAAAATTATTTTGCAAGAAGTAATATCTCTATTTTGGTTGGGCCAAATGGGTGTTGAACGTGCTTGACCTAGGTATAAGATACAAAGGTAGTTTCTTAGGAGCAAGACCATAAAAATTGGTAAACATATACCTTTTTGGTATCAATTCTATCCATACCCACCATAGTATTTTTCCTCAAGCTTGTCCCAATACTTCTCGTGCTCTCTTCCCTCTCAGTGGTACACCCTCCATATTCATAGCACATTCTGTATATTCCATTAGACCCTTTAGTGCACTACCAATTTTGGAACCCATTGGCACTGTAAGCTTCTTCAGGAATCACCTACAGTTTGAAGCTGGCGTCTGGTTAAAACACCCTTTTGATTATCGATTTCAATAGATGATTGGATACAACAAGGAAAAATGTGTCTCTTGTACTAAGAATCACCTCAAAGTTGTAGCATATAGCTCAAGGACATGTGAATATATGTAAATTTATTTATGATCCACTTATGCAAGAAATCTATGGGTCATGGTGGTCCCCATGGGGAAAATAATGTTTAAGGATGTAATAATTGGTTGGAGGACCTGTGAATACATGTAAAGTTAGTTACGATCCACTTATGTGAGAGAACTATGGGTTACGGTAGTCCCCATGGGGAACATAACATATAAGGTTGTAAGTAGAGAGATAACAAAGGAGAGGATTGTTAGAGATTCCTTAAGAGGAATCTTCTTAGAGGATAAAGTTGTATAGTTTGTATTACAATTTGCCCGGTTTTATAATGGAGATTGTATCTGTGATGTCTGTCATGTAAGGATCCTTCTATATTTATGAGGAATTAATGGAAGATCGTTAATTTTTTTTACTCATACTTGTCTTATATGTGATGCTTATTGTGATATTTAGTAATTATCTCCAATATTTAAGTGATCTTTAATTCATCTCTTTAATAATGTCTAAATCTACCTACAAGAAATATTTTTATTTCAGGATTTTTTTATGAGACAAAAATCATTGTAAAGATGTTTCTTGTGGAAATGACATACACATTGACGAGATCAATTCTAATTTTAACATTATCAATGATTTCATTTATATACTACCTCTATCATAGAATTCTATATCCCATGTTGATGAATTTGACTCTTACAATCATCCTTATATATGTCACCCTTTAAACAAATATTTATGCAGCTTTGTATTGATGTTGAGACAAACCATGAGGCAAACTTTCTCTAACTTTACATAAGAAAAAATTAAAACAAGACCAAAATTCCATTTATCAAAAAATATGTAAGAGTATCAAATATGTAGGAGTCTGTTTCTTAATCTTATGAATGATAAAAAACACTTCATCCAAAATGAGTGCTTCCTATGATAATTGATCAAGTTTGTGGTTGAATTTTCAATAGACATGATCGAAGGACACGTCTTCAAAATATATTTTCTTTTCCATAGGCCCCATATCTAAGTTAGAAATGTTACTTTTACCATTTTCCCAATACATCATAATTTTGGAGTCATGAGAGCCATGTAGCCTCTTAACCTTCCTTCCCACTACAACCTTAATTCGGATCAAGATGGCAAAGAGTTCTTCTGTATTGTTTGTTCCCAAACCTTCCCAATGTTGTATTATACCTTAGATTTGAGTTGTGAAAGTTCTTGGGGGTGTTGTTTATCATATTAGACCTAGTCATGTTGTTTATTTTTAAATTGAATTTTTAAAATGGGAGGTTGTGCAAAAGAGGCAAAGTTTGGCTTGTAATTTGCAAGGTCTAAATTGTATTGAGTAAATGAAAATGCATGCCCAAGCTTCCCTGTAGCTCCAAAATTTGTTTAATAAGATTTAATATGGGATTACATAAATGGTAAATTTACTTATGCATATAAAGTTCAATTGAAGAACATGATAGGTTTCTTTCATGCACCTACAGTTTCCATTTCATGTAATTTTGAAGGGAAAATTACCTCAGCCTCAAATGCACTCTCCAGTCTCCAATTTGAGCTAACTTTGGTGGTTCATCTTCTATAATCTATAGTTTGTGATTTTACACCTATCTATAAACTTATATTGGCATTTTAAGACATAAAACTACCTAGTGTGCATAAAGGATAAAAATTGCATTGTAAAACCAAAGTGCCAAATTGTTAAAGTTGGATATATTAAACTACATGCCCAAAGTTGGATAAGGATCAATAATTTAGGATTTAATTTGTAAATTGATAATTCCAACATTTATAACATGTTTGTACAATTAACAATGCATTTAAACTCCAAAAAGGATTATGAAAGTTAGTTATCATTGATGTCAACCCTGGAAGAAGCCCATAAGCCCCATAAGCCCCTAGAAGTAATGGGTGATATCAACTATAGAAGAAGTCTAGAATCCTCTATAAGTAATAGTTATATTTGAAGTGGTCCCATTATGGCTTAGCTCTAAGCATGGCCCTCATAGGAAGATGCTTTGAAGAAGTCTACAAGGAAGCCCCAGAGGTGTTGTCATGAAGCCCTAAAGTGTTTGAGGAAAAAGAGGATGAAGGAGATTGAAAATACATTTCAAAGCCTCATAGATGGATATTACTAATCATTTCATTTCCAATGGTAGGTGGTACATCACATAGTTCCTCACAGTTGAGAAGTGATGCTCTATTAAAGATGAATCCCCGTGGTAACATCAAGAAGCCCCCGATCTATGGATAATAAGTTACAATTCAGTCCCAAAATTAAGGAAAAGAATAAACTTTGTTGCAAACAATAAGTTACAGGTAGGCCCTAAAGTTAGGAAATGGAGGTACCTGAAAAAGTATAAATACACATCAAAGAGACTCTCATTTTTTCAATTCATCAAGCAAGGATGTGATCTATTAGTGAGTCTAAGAAAAGGGTGAAATTTTCAGAGCTGCAAAAGGAGAAGGTTTTATGAATACCCTAATTGAGCATGCCCTCGTTTTCCAGGTATAGGATGTCCTCTAATGCCCTCATTGGTTGCACAAGAATCGTCAAGTGAGGTACCGCCAGATGCCCCGTTTTGTCCAACGAGGCCGAAGGAAAGGTCAATGAAGATGTTTCTCTCTCGATGAAAATTTTGAGGAAGGTATGCATGTCTGTTATCTTATATATCATATTTCTACATTATTAAAGGTATGTATTTATATTTGTTTTAAAGGTTAGATCTTGATGTTATTGTATATGTTTTAGTCATATATTGGAGAGTCTTTGGCACATAGCTAGAGACATATGTTGGTGATGTTGGACATATGATTTGAGATATATTATCGGTGCATGATGAATGCTATGGAACTTGATTGAGGCATTTTGGCACACAATTTATTGCACATCTTGGTGATGGTGGGAATATGTTTTGAGAGATGCTCTTGGTGATGTGAATGGATATACTTTAATGATGATGATGTATTAGTATCAATGCTAGTTATAATGATTGGATTTGTATCATTATCAATGATAGGTATAGTGACAAGTTTAATATCAATGACAAGGAAAATGGAAGTCAAAAGTTGAGTATACATTTATATTTCAGGGAGGAAGGAAGAGGCAAGGAAATGAGGTTGTAGCCTCCTTTCGATTGGAGCTGAAAAATAAAAGGAGTTGGAGATTCCTTCAGGCTGGAGCTTGTAAATGATGGGGTTAGAGCCTACTTCTAGTTATAACTAGAGAATCTAGAGAGTTGTAGCTTCCTTAAGGTTGGAATCTGTAAACAGGGGGTTGGAGCCTCATTCTAGTTGGTGCTAGATAATTTGGAAGTTGTTGCTTCCTATGAATGTAATATTTTTATATATAAGAAAGAATTTTATGGTTTTTTCCCATTTGGGGTTCCATGTAAAATTCTAGTGTAATGTGTATATGTTGTTATGATGTGATGCATTGTTTATGGTTATATGTTTATGATATCTTAAATGCAATCATTATTGAATCGAATCATTGATAAATTACATGTTTTGATTAAAAGCGACAAAAAGTGATCAATA
>JZKD02S2021076.1:12019-35559 GCA_000966675.3 Picea glauca
CCAACAGAGGCTGGTGGGTTAGGAGATAAACCAATGTCAATTTTGTATTAAGAGTCATCAAATACTCTTCTGTGCAAAAATAATCAAGAGATCCATAGTAAAACCCTAGAAATGCAAAAATTATTTGTAAAAAGTAACGAAATGTTGTATTATACCTTGGATTTGAGTTGTGCAAGCTTTTGGGGGTGTGGTTTATCATAGTAGACCTAGTTATGTTGTTTATTTTTCAATTGTAGGTTTAAAAAGGGAGGTTGTGCAAAAGAGTGAAATATTTCCTTGTAAATCGCAAGGTTTACACTGTACTAAGTGAGTAAATGAAAATGAACACTCAATATTCCATGTAGCTCCAAATGTTGTTTTATAAATTTTAAGATGGGGTTACATAAATGGTGAATTTACCTATGCATCTAAGGTTCAATTGAAGAACAAAAAAGGTTGTCTTCACGCACCTATAATTGGGATTTCATGTAAATTTGAAGAAAAAGCTCCCTCGGCCTCAAATGTGTTCCATGGTCTCAAATTTGATCCAATTTTAGTGGTTCATCTTGCATAAGTCATAGTTTGTGATTTCACACCTGTGTATAAACTTATAGTGGCATTTTGAGACATAAACCTACCTGATGTGCATAAAGGATAAAAATTGCATTGTAAAACCAAAGTTCCAAAGCGTTGAAGTTGGATATATTAAAATGTCTATGCAAAGTTGGCTAAGGATCAATAATTTAGGATTTAATTTGTAAATTGATCATTCCATCATGTATCACTTGTTTGTATAATTTGTAGCACATTTACACTCCAAAATGGATGATTTCTAAGCACAAAGATTCATGGAATTTTGATGAAACATAGGATCGTGGGTTAGGAGATAAGCCAAGGCCAGTTTTTCATTAAGAGTCATCAAAGTCTCTTATGTGCAAAAATAGGCAAGATATGCATAACAAAACCCTAGACATGAAAAAATTGTTTGTAAAAAGTAACTCAATGTTCATGATACCTTAGATTTGACTTTTACAAGTTGTTGGGGATGTGGTTTATCATAGTAGACATGATCAGGTTTTTTATTTTGCAATTGAGAGTTTAAAAAGGGTGGTTGTGAAAAAGAGGTAATTTTTTCCTTGTAATTTGCAAGGTTTAAACTGTACTGAGTAAATGAAAACGCACGCTAAATATTCCCTGTAGCTCCAAAATTTGTTTTATAAGTTTTAAGATGGAGTTACATAAATGGTAAATTTACATATGCATATAAAGTTCAATTGAAGAAAAACTGTTGGCATAGGGGAAAACCCATGGTTCAGCTGCTAGAGCACACCAGCAAGCCCTAACTACTATCCCTTTCGACAACACTTGCGAGGCATATGCAGTCTCACCCGAAGTAGCTATGGGGGGTTGCAGGACATAGATGTCTACAACCAAGGGAATACAAAGTGGATCCAATAAAATAACAACACAACCTATAGATATCAATTGCCAGCTTAGATCTACTTCGCACAACTAACTGTCATATCTAACAAAATAATGCAATAACAATATATCCATAAACAAGAGAACAAAAAATCAGTCACACAGAACACAAATATGTACGTGGTTCACCCTCTCCCTAAGGATAACTCCATAAAACTGTGCTTTATAATATATTAAGATGGAAGCATACAATTCTTATCTGCGCTCTTAGCTAGCAAATCTTCTCTCTTTCTCTTTCTTTTCCCTCCCTGTGTACTGAGTTGA
The DNA here is from genome assembly GCA_000966675.3 of Picea glauca. NCBI lineage: Eukaryota > Viridiplantae > Streptophyta > Pinopsida > Pinales > Pinaceae > Picea > Picea glauca. The sequence goes on from JZKD02S2021076.1 coordinate 13,745, forward strand.
AAAATTGATCTTCACACCCAACTGAAGACCTTATAATACATAAGGCCCTCCCACTAGCACTTCTCTCTCATACAACAATAATCACTCAATCTCACAATAATGATGAACTCTCAACCAACTTAGCACCAACCCATCCCAGGTTCTTTAGACCTTTATTTACACATTACAATATCTCTTGGATACCCTTAGATTGAAACCTAAGTTTCAAAACCCTATATACCAAAACCCTAGATGTCTAAAACCCTAGGTCAACTTGACCCGAGTCTTCAAGGCTTCACCAACCTGCCTTTCCTTCCTTCTCGTGTTGTTCTCTAAAGCATCCAATGGTGGCTTTTTCCACTTGCTGAGTTGTCCATGATCTGTCTTCCTTTCTGATCTATCCATCCTTGATCTCCTCGTCCAACGACTTGCTTTCTCTTACTTTGCACTGTCTTTTCTGCTCTTTTTCTCACTTCGACCTAGTATCAGTCACTGTGTATTCCACACAGTTTGCATTCTGTATTTTCTTCTGTAATCTTCACTTACTTCCATACCCAAGGGCCAACAACAACCGAGGTTTCTTTGATGAACCTAGAATTGAGATTTCATGTAAATTTGAAGGGAAAACTTCCTCAATGTCAAATGCATTTCCTAGTCTCCAATTTTAGCCAACTTTGGTGGTTCATCTTGCATAAGTTGTAGTTTGTGATTTCACGCATGTCTTTAAACTTATATTGTAATTTTTAGACATAAACCTACCTCGTGCGCATAAACGATAAAAAATTCATTGTAAAACCAAAGTGCCAAATTGTTGAAGTTGAATGTATTAAATTGTCTTCCCAAAGTTGGATAAGCAACAATAATTTAGGATTTAATTTGAAATTCATCATTCAAACATGTACAACCTATTGTACTATTATTAGTGCATTTACACTCCAAAAATGATGATTTCTATGCACAAAGATTCATGAAATTTTGATTAAATAGAGGATGGTGGGTTAAGAGATAAACCATGGTCATTTTTTCATTAAGAATAATCAAAGAATATTCTTTGCAAAAATAGGAGAGTGATGGATAGTAAAATCCTAGAAATGCAAAAACTACTTGTAAAAGCTAACCCAATGATGTACTATACCTTAGATTTGAGTTGTGCAAGTTTTTGGGATGTGGTTTATCATAGAATACATGCACATGTTGTTTATTTTTCAATTGCAAGTTTAAAAAGGGTGGTCGTGCAAAAGAGGAAGTGTTTTCCTTGTAATTTGCAAGGTTTAAACTGTACTAATTGAGTAAATGAAAATGCATGCCCACGCTTCCCTATATCTAAAAAAGTTTTTTTGTAGGTTTAAATATAGATTTACATAAATAATAAATTTACCTATTCTTATAAGGTTCAAATGAAGAACATGAGAGGTTGATGTCATGCACCTAGAATTGAGATTTCATGTAAATTTGAAGGGAAAAATGCCTTAGCCTCAAATGCACACCCTAGTCTCCAATTTGAGCAAGTTTTGGTGGTTCATCTTGCATAAGTTGTAGTTTGTGATTTCACACATGTCTGTAAACTCATATTGGCATTTTGAGACATAAACCTACCTGGTGTGCATAAAGAATAAAAGTTTCATCCTAAAACCAAGTGTCAAATTGTTGAAGTTGGATATATTAAACTGCCTTCCCAAAGTTGGCTAAGGATCAATAATTTAGGATTTAATTTCAAAATTGATCATTCTGACATGTATGACTTGTTTGTACAATTAGTAGTGCATGTACACTAAAAAAAAGGATGATTTATATGCACAAAGACTCGTGGAGTTTAGATGATTCGGGGGATGGTGGGTTCGGAGATAAACCAAGGTCAGTTTTGCATTAAGAGTCATCAACGACTCTTATGTGAAAAAATAGGCAACAGATGGATAGTAAAACCCTAGAAATGCAAATATTGTTTGTAAAAAGTAACCCAATGTTGTATTATACCTTAGATGCACTCCCAAGATTCCCAGTGCTAAAACATTCTTTGAAAGTTTGTAATCTAGAGCTAGATATATTGTAATTAATTTTTTATATATCATTTAAAGTGCAAATTTATTACATGAGAGGTTTCTTTCAGGCAATTGGATTTGGGATTTCATGTAAATTTGAGTGCAAATTGACTTCAGAGTAAAATCCACTCCCTAGTGCCAATTTTGAACCACTTTATTATACATCCAACAAGGCTCTAATAACAACTTTAGTTACTCTTAAAAACAGAAGGTAGATTGAAAAAACGTAGGGTGATCAGACTTAGAGATCAAAGAAATGTTTCTTCTTTCAAAACACATAAGTCATAACTTATCAAACTATTTGGTGGTCTATATATATATATATATATCTTAAGTGAAAACCAATTGAATTATTGTTCCTAGCTTTAAAATTTTGCAACAACATCATTCCATTAGTGTCACATGTGAATATTTGACAATAACTAACAAAAACTTACAAGAAGAAGAAACGGAAATAGAAAATATTTTTTGAAATACATGGAAAAAATTCTACACAGAAATATACAACATGGTATACCACCTTGATGTCAAAAGAAGTAAAATACATAATACAAGTAAGGTATTAATTTTTTTTTTCCTACATAAAATGACATGACATCAATTGAAATTTCATGGTTTTCCCAAGAGTATATGTTATTAACTATTCATCACATGTACTAAATATTCCCCCAAAAAAATTGAATGCTCAATCATTGATTTGGAAACTTAAAAAAAAAACCTATTATATATTCATGGAAAATGTTTATATTTAGGTGGAAAATATAAGTGTATGCATAACTATAACTACAAGTTTTTAATTTTCAATGAAAATATGAAAAAAAATTCAAAACAAATAAAAATATAGCCAAATTGATGAAATTCCGCTTAGAGAAAACATTGGATCAAAGCAATGAATGTAACATTGACCACTGGAAGAAATCTCCCAAAACATCTTGATTCCTCAACAATCTTCAACATCATATCATTCCAATATTTATAACCTATTTAGTAGTGCATTTACACTCCAAAAAGGATGATTTCTATGCAAAAAAATGCTCAACATTATGATGAATGATCGAATGGTGGGTTATGAGGGAAACCATGGGTTGTTCTTCATTTTCAGTCATAAAAGACTCTATTGTGCAAAAAAACTCTTATTACAAATTCTTCTTTATCAACAAAAATTAAAATTCCTTACAAAAACTGAAGATGTAGTATGTATAAAATATATATGAGTGGAAATATCAAATTTTACATTGGCTTAAGTACATTGAAAACAAGAAATTAGAAACAAAATATCTTGCTAACATATCTTTCAGATGAATATTTCTTGTAAATATCCTTTAGATAAACATAACACACATTGGTCAAATAAAAGATGAGTCAGTAGAGGAACATCATAAGTCATTTATATTAAAAAAGAGATATATAAAGTATTAGGATGAAAGCCTAGAATTATCAAAATTACAAAATATGTCTAAATCACATTCTCAGACACAGTACTTAAACCTAAAAGGACTAATATATAATTATCTGAGTCTATTTAGTCATCACCAATTTCCTCAAATTGGTTAATTATGTAGACATTATGACTAGAGGCACATGAACTAGTGCCTCCAACTCCATTATTATCCTCATCTTGGTATTTGGGACATTTTAAAACATGAAGATTGTGTTTAATCCCCATTAAATAATTCATAATTATGTTCAATTTTTTCTCAACTATGAGGTGAAATTCCACCATGGGTTGTTCATTCCTTACATGAGCTTTAAAATTTTTATCCCTTGCTTCAAAAGCACTCTTAACTAAACAAGTAGGAACTTTAGGAAATGTATCTATGAACCTTTTTGAAATAACTAGTGTTGCAAGAATAACAAATGCAGAATTTGTAACAATATTAACTTAGCTATAAAAGTATTCCTAGTATTCAAATTATCCACCTTTCTCTCGTAATTTGAGTCTTTCGTCACCATTAGATAGGTGTAATCATCAGGATTCACAACACCCAATATCTAATTATCTTTCGAATACAAATATCGATAAAATGACCCTTAAATTCCCTTAAATCCTTCACTAGATTTAGAAAGTACAAGTTGATACTCTTCATGTGTGAGTTATGACACAATTTGCTCCAATTGACAATGGTATTAATCAATCAAATTATGAATATAGTCATTAAAACATAATAGTAGTTTAATTAGTTAATAATTATGATACTATTAGTTGGAAAATCATTATGATTTCTAACTAGAAGGTTTTACTCTTTAGAACATCACAATTTGTAATAATTAATATTTTTTGATTTTGTGATTTTATCAAATTTTCTATATTTTCATATTTAACACTTTGAAATTCCTCAAAAAAGACACGACTCAATGTTTATGAGTTTTTAATATTAATATTATATATATATAACTCATTAAAATGTTATATTTGAAATCCCAAAGTAAGCTTATTATTATTTTCTATATTAGTAATTTTAACTTATCTATATGGTTTGTAATTTGAACTTATCTGTATGGGTTTTGTGGTGGAGAGTGGGGGAGAAAGGAAAAGCACTCGGGAGAGAGAGTGAGAGGAAGAGGCAGAAAAGGGAAGAGACTGAGTAAGCACGTGGGAGATCAAAATGAGAAAGACTGAGATCAAGAGAGTGGTGGGATTGAGACATAGGAACAAGGGGAGAGAGTGAATGGGAAACAAAAAAATAGTATTTCCATTGCATGGTATAGGTCATGGTATTGGTCATGGCCTAGGTATAGATCACAGTGTAGGTCATGGATGGAATGAATCTTGTATATAGATTAAAGGTGGTAGGGAAGACCGAGGCACATTCTAACAATGTCGTTAAAAATGAAAAAGACAATGCTTGTTGGCTCTCTCGCTCTATGTGTACATCATGGTCAAGGTGTAGGTACTCTATGTAATCTCCTAAGTCTAGTTCATGGTTTAATGATGGTATATTTGCACTATGATTTATTTGATGAGAATATTTTGTGAACATTATTCATACAAATTAAGTAAGTTCATTTAATACTCACAATTGATATATGAGAGAATGTGTGAGGGTGAGAGGGGGAGAGAGGAAGACAAAGAGGGAGGGATGAGAGATATTTTGTAATAATGTGAGAGCGATAAAGAGAGAGAGAGAGAGAGATGGAGAGAGAGAGAGAGAGAGAGAGAGAGAGAGAGAGAGAGAGAAAGTAGAAGAGAGGTTGAGAGTGTGATACAAATGAAGTAAGTTAAATTACTCACAATTTTTATATATATGAGAGAATGTCATAGGGAGACAAAGGAATACAGAGATGAAGGGGGTAGAGAGAGAGGGGGGGGGTAGAGAGAGAGAGTAAGAATAAGAGGGGGACATGGTAGAGAGAGTGTGGGAAGGAGGGAGGGAGAGAGGGGAAGATACTAGTGAGATGGAGAGAGAGAAAGAGAAAACTAGAGGTTGAGAGTGTGATATATACAAATGAAGTAAGTTAAATCACTTACAATTGATATATGAGAGAATGTGTGATGTTAGGGGTGTTAAATTTTTATATGAGATAATATTGTATATGAGATGATGTGTTGGATTTATATTACAATGATGAATGTGCCAAGTATATAAAGAACCTAAAGGAACATATGGTGACAATCCATGAAAGGATGTGTCTCTAATAATTATAGTAACTATTTATTATTATTATATATATTAATAATAAATAATTATATTATTAATTATTAATTTAGGAGAATGCATTCCTGATTTTTTCCAAACATCAACACTCCCTCTCAGTGAGGGAGAAGTTATGCACCTCAATCACCTCGAGTCCATAATACTATGCCTAGGCCATTCTCCTCATTCATATTAGCATGACCACTCCAAAGAATGTCTACCCTATGCTTCTAACTTCTACACTCCTCAACTATGGAGAAATTCTGCAGCACACCAATATTCTTAATTTCAAACTCTGAGGCCAACTCCCTTTTATACTTTTCAATGAGCCTTTTATGTAATCATCTCTGGAATGCATCCAGTTGATGTATGATTCTTCCATATAGCACCCAATTGATGTATACTTATCGCACATAGAACCTAGGTTCTCCAACGATCCTTTTCAAGACACATGATCAAGGATAGAGACCACACCTGGGTCATTCTTCTTAGCCAAGTCATCATGGCCATATGAGAAGAATGCTCGATGCTAATACACAGAGAACATAAAAACCCTAGGTCACTCTCAATAGCCAATTCATCATGGCCATCGAAGGAGAGTGCTCGATGCTAATACACAGAGAACATCAATTCCTTGGTCCATTCACCACTAGCCAAATCAAGATGGCTAATCCTGTGAGTGAAAGTATCATTCTCCTCAGTCAAATCAACATGACCCCTCTAGGGTAATGTATGCCCGATGAGCCACCTAGAGAAACATCAGAAACTCAAGTCTTTTCCACTTGTCAATTCATCATGAATAAGGATAAAGACTATGACTGGGTCATTCACCACTAGCTAAATCAACATGGCTAATCATGTAAGTGAATGTATCATTCTCCTCAGTCAAATCAACATGATTCCTCTGGGGGAATGTTTGTCTAATGGTACTCATTTGTGGATGTGTACTAGAGCTTCACATCTCCCTTCTGCATCATGTCTAGGAGGAATTCCTCCAAGAAACTTCTAAAGCCACATTGTTTCACAACTTACAATATTGGATGTTATATACTTTTCCTTCGATGTCCTTCTGACTTGATTCCTTCATTGAAGCAAGGGAATCCTCTCTAGGAGGTATCATATATCCTCAAGGTCTAGCCTCATGTCTTTCAGTCCTGGAGGACGTCTCTCCCATATGAATTTGAATTTGAAAAGGAATCCTTTCTAAATGAAAGTATCTAAGCAACTGACTGTCTCTGAGATGAGGCCCACTCTAAGTTTGCATCCTCCCTCTGAAGGTTGACTCCCTCTAAGCCTATATAGTCTTTAGAATCATCTTCTCCCTCTACATGTGTTGACCTCCTCTTCGTCTTCATTATATGGATCTACACAACTCTATGTTTGGATAGTCTTGCTTCATGTTGTTTCCCGTGACCGTCATTATGTCCCCTTCTTAGAGATATTACCAGTGACCTACCTGGAACAAGAAACAACAACAACATAAATCATCTCCTAGAGGAGATTAATTTATATTATGCACAAGTGCATTATCAATATGAGTATTTAATTAATGGTAGTTGTACAAAAAAAAAAAGCAAGTGTTACTAGCAATAAGAATGGCAATAGAGGTTGCTACTTTGGTTACATCACATACTTAAACTGCAAAAATATAATAAAATATTAAACCTGATATGTAAACCTGCTTGGAAGAACTATTGGCTAAAGAACATACTCATCATATTGCTCTTCACATATTCTACATGTGCATGGTTCTTCTTCTTTCCCTTTCCATATTTAAGAGAACATTGTTTGGCATAATGTCCCATCTCCTGACAATTGAAGCATCTCATATTTGATGCATCCTTCCTGCAGTGTGGTTTCTTAGGATTCTTCGAGCTTCCTTCTTCCCTTTCCTTTCTCTTATTTACTTGGGAATCAAGTTCTTGATTATCATCATCATTAATTTTCAATGATTTCAATATCAACCTAGATTCCTCTTGGGTGCAGTCAGCTGATAGTTTGTTGAATTTGGGAAATTTTCTTCTGGCACAAATTCATTAAAAAAATGGATCCCAAGAGGAGGGAAATCCATCAAGTGTAGTAGTCATGTGTTCAACATCTTCTACTAGATATACAATGGCCACTAATTGATATTTTATCTTGGACATCATCATGAAACTATTGGATATTGTTTTTGAATTGTTCATGGTCACGTTTCTGAGTTGATGTCATAGAGTAATATTTCGACTCGTATTCTTACTTTAATAAAGTCTGGTTAGGGGATAAAAAATTCCTTCCAAGTCTTCAGTTCTGATACATTAGGTTTCATATGATCCCTTATTGAGTCTGTCAAGATCCTCTTGGCCTTGACCTCATTCTTCCTAAATTTTCTTTGGCATCTTCTTCTTTTGGTTCTAGAATCGTATGCTTGATGTGATCCAATAGATCATTCTCTTATAGAATGAGAATAAATATGTTCTTCTAGGATATGAAGTTATCTTCTCCATCTAATCTATCTTCAACTCTCATGTTGGTTGTCATTTTTCACTGGTAGAAACCCTAGCACTAAAAAACCTCAATTTCTCAAACTTCACCAAACATCCTTGGGATAATGCTCAACGAGATTAGCAAAGTATTCCAGCTACAAGGTGATACAAGGTGTCGTTGTAGAGATCTACCTTCCAATGGTCAAATTGTTCTAAAGGTAACCAGCTGTGATACCATGTTAAATTTTTATATGAGATATTATATAAGATAATATTATATATGAGATGATGTGTTGGATTTATATTACAATGATGAATGTGCCAAATATATAAATAATATAAAGGAACATATGGTGACCATCCATGAAAGGATGCATCTCTAATAATTATAAAAAATGTTTATTATTATTATTATTATTATATTAATAATATTATTAATAATTAGTGATTATATTATTAATTATTAATCTTGGATAATGTCTTCCCGATGTTGCCCAAGCATAAACAAGAGGGAGATAGAGGAATATGGAGAGAGGGGTAGCAAGAGATTAATATAAATAGGTGGGTAGAGAGAGAGAAATACAAAGAGGGGGTTGGGGTAGAGAGAGAGTGTGTGAGAGTGTGGGAGAGAGAGAGGGAGAGGTCGAGACTAGTCAGATGGAGAGGGATAGATAAAGATAAGAAGAGAGGTCGAGAGTGTGATATATACAAATGAAGTAAGTTAAATTACTCACAATTGATATTATATGAGAGAATGTGTGATGTGAGAGGGAGAGGGGACGACAAATAAGGGGGGTTGACTAGAGAGAGTGTGATATGGATAGATATAGGTTGAGAGGAATAGTGAGGGCTCAAGGGTGAGATAGAGAGATACTTGAGAGAGATAGAGAGAGGTAAATAAAAGTCCCTATTAAACACATATATTCCTATAAGTATCTTGCTTGTACCTAACCTAACTTAACCTCGAACCTGGTGGTCCCAACACCTGATCTAAACTAAGATCCTTATGGTTTTACATCTTCATAGGGCCCTAGACACATCCTATACACCTTAAAACTAGTGCTATAACAATTGTCATATGCCTCAAAGAACTTTCAATTCTAAGCCAACAAGTCCTAACTGTTCACCATGGAGCCTACATAATATTAACTAAGACAAATCTTTAGAGACCAGGAATGACCGCAACATCGATCATGGTTGTATGAGTTAGATGTGTTAGACGAATAAGACAAAGAAATATCTATGAATTTTTTTTACTTGACTTATCCCCCTTATCCCCCCTAAATTATGAGAAAAATCATGAATGGAATGAATCATGTATACAATTTTTAGGTGGAAGGGAAAACCGAGGCATGTGCTAACAGTGTCATTAAAAATGAAATAGATGGTTATTGTTGGTTCTCTCCCTCCATTCAATTATCTCCCTCTCACCCTCCATGCATACAAACCAACCTCCACTTCAGCCCTATACCCTTACATATAACTATAAAACACATATTAAATATCAATATGAGTAAATTACATTATAAACAAATAAAAAATAAAAAATAAACAAAAAGTAAAATAAATAAAAAAATATAAATTTCAAACATAAAAAACACTATGGAACCAGAACACAAGCAAATAATCCATCTCCCAAAGCAGTTGATGACTGCATTGTTCCACCACACTTTCTAGTGAGGAGAGTGTGCAGAGGAGAAACCCAATGAAATTTGCATTAGATCAACCCCACCTACCAGTATGGATGCAGAGAGGAGAAACCCACTGAAATTTCCTTTGGATCGACACTTGATAGTATTGATAGTGTGCAAAGGAGTATACCAGGATAATGAGAGACCGACCCTAGTTGTTCATTAGAGGGATCGAACCGACAATGTTGTCAATCTGTGTCCTCGTTGTTGATATAGATAGAGAATGTAGATCTTGTAGATGTTTTTTCTTATTTAAATTGTTCACATTGGCTCTCTTTTAGTTCCATTCAGTTCAAGTTCACCCTATCATTTATTCATTAGTTTAGGTTCGATACACTTTATACTACATCACTTTGCCATATTTTGTAGTCACAACAGAGAGAAAACATGGTTTGAAATGATATGAGGAGGATCCATCCAAGATCTTCCCTTGAGATTCATATTATGGTTTGGCATCATCTTAGAGAGGGTTTGTAGTTTTCTAGTTAGACATTCTGCAATTTGTAGGAGGAATATTCATCTATTGAGGAGGTTGTGACACCATTCATGTCTTGGCTTGTTATTGTGTGTTTTTCATTGATGTAATGTAGTTTCCTTAGTAACCATTAGAGAATTATTGTGTTTTGGATTCTATTCATAAATAAAATTCCATCCATCCTTGCTACACAAATGAGGAGGATCCATCCAAGATCTTCCCTTGAGATTCATATTATGGTTTGGCATCATCTTAGAGAGGGTTTGTAGTTTTGTAGTTAGACATTCTACAGTTTGTAGGAGGAATATTCATCTATTGAGGAGCTTGTGGCACCATTCATGTCTTGGCTTGTTATTGTGTGTTTTTCATTGATGTAATGCAGTTTCCTTAGTAACCATTAGAGACTTATTGTGTTTTGGATTCTATTCATAAATAAAATTCCATGGTGGCCTTTCAATTTCATGTGTACTGGAAATATTTGCAACGTGTTTGAAGAAATTATTTTATGAATGAAAAATGTTTGAAAAAATAATTGAACGGGTTTAGAGCATAATTTGACAAAGGTATTGATATCCTAGACTAACCTAGTTGGGAATACTACAGTGGTATTAGAGCTAGTGATCAATCTATCCTATGAGTATCTCCTCATTTGATCTTATTGACTGAAGGTTATATCCAACAGTTGTAGTTTGGGGGAGTCATAATGCCTTGTGCAGGATATGTTGACATTGAGAGGACTGTTTTGTTGGAATTAAAGCTAAGTTGTATTGTGAGAAGGCCAAGGTTATCATTTGGGTCGAGTCTGAGATTGATTGGACTGATTTCTTGGTGTTGGGAGGAACTCCAATGTATGGGCTGAATTCATTATTGAATTTGATGAGTTCTTAATAAGAAGACTCAAATATGATGTGAGAACTGAGTTACTATAGAACCATATCGAATCCTAATTGTGTAGAACAAAATTTTCTTGGGGGAAGGGTCATTTTTTTCCTAGAGAACCGGATTTCTATTTCCTAGATCGATTTCCTTGTTGTCGGTGGTGATGTTCATTGTCGGGGTCTGCCTTCCTTGGATCCGGGTCATACCGTTTTTTTCTAGCGCTGAATTTATCATTGTTGGGCCATTTTTTCATTGTTGGGCGAGTTGTATACTAGCTAGGTAGAATCTTCAGAACAGAGTGCATACTCCGTATGTTGGATGAGTTTCTACATCTATGGGTCAATTTACTTACTATAGAGGCCAAGTTTCATCATTTTTATCCAATTTCCTTGCTATTGGTGGCCAAACTTTTTTGTTGACCGAGTTTTACAAGTACGGGACCAATTTTAATTGAGAGGGATCATGTTCAGTATCTAGAATCCAAGTCTCTCATGTTGGGACAAATTCATCTGTCCAATGGTGAAATTCTCAGCTAATTGGTCGATATTATTGTTTTTGGGGCCTCCATTTAGTTTTTGGGACAGGTTATTCACTTGTTGGGTCGATTGTTGTTGTGAAAGGGACAATTTCTCTCCCAAGGAGTTGATTAATATATGACAACCAAAATTCACGATGACAGATATAATATTTGTAGTAGTACAATGGGGTTTTCAAGTATAGTTACTTCCCCAAATATCTTTTTTGTTTCCAACTAGGATATTTCATTCAAGTGCCAAAGCTTCAAGACATTTTGTGAGTTATTTGTGGGTTGTATCACTTCTAGTTTTTGAATCTCTCTTTCTTGTATTGATTTGGGAAATATCATAAAATGTTTGTTAAAATACTTAAGATAGCATAACTCATGAAAAAAATACAAACAATAGTATAGTGGTAGTAGAAATACACCTACAACCTAAGTGTTTGATGAAAGTAAACACTCATAAAACTTTGCATATTTCTACAGTAGTGAGAAGAAAGTGTAGAAGTAGTGCCTAGGCCATTATATAGTGGTATTTGCCAAAAAATGTAGAATTATTATGGCTTTGTAACAACCATGATGCAATGGATTAAGAAGATAAATCTGAAACATTTGATTGAACTTTTAAAGGAGGTAACAACAACGAGATATTGGCCTTTCTACTAGGAGTATCTAGCATTGAGCGAGGAAATCCATGCATTTTTCCCCTTTCGAGATTATTACACCCTCAAGTACGAAATATGGCCCAAGGATTTGGACAAGAATTACTTAACAGACATAGGGAGGAAATTGAAGAAGGATGAGCATGAAGGGCATATGGAGGAGCATGCAAGGGATATATCATCAGAGCTAACTGATGAGGTCAATGACACAAGTGTGTTGGATGGGTATACCTGTGATGAAACAACAAAAGATGAGGATGCAACATCCTATGATGAATATGAGGAAATTTTTGAATCGACCAATGTGTATGATGCTTATGATGTGGGTAGTTCAAGCATGATACCTCCTACACATGATGAGGATTCAACACCATATCTCCTTTATGATTTCGATGATGATGAGGATGTGACTGTACCTCGACATGATGTATTTATGGATGACTATGGACATGAATGTACCACGACATGATGGTTATTATTAAATTTCACCAAATATTTATGGATAACAGTGGAATCATTTCATTCATACTATGAATTAATCACATTATCCCATCATGAAAAAAGTCATTACATTATCCCATCATGAAAAAATTCATTGTAACATTCAATAAGAATAATACAACATTAGAAATGAATTATATAACAAATGTATTCATCACACAAAAATCTATCCATTATGATAAATAATACTTAAGAGTTTTCTGTAGATGGGATTCAGTGGTTGATATTTGACATCTTTTAGGTGAAAATTTACTTTCCATTGCAGTCAAAGTTCATTATTTTTGGAAATAGTTGTTTGTATGTGGTTCAATGATTCATTGACTTTTAGTGCAACTAATTGTGTGTTGGAATTTATTTATTATGTTGTACTTGAAGTTGCATATAATCATCCATCATTTTATAGGTAAAATTATAAATATCACTTAAGCAAAGTATATACAACTAAATGTACCAAAGCCATTTTTTTTAAATTTTGGAACCTATGGATTATGGGACCAACACACTTCTTCTAAAAAAATATTCTTTTTCCATGACATTTTTTATTTCAATTGACTTTAAAAAATTGACATATTTCATCTCCCTACATATTAATTTGTTAACACCAATGAAAAAAATATTTATTTTTTTGATTGATTTGTGTTTGTATTGGGACACTCTTGCTAAGATAATGTTTTTGTTTTTTGTTTTCCTTGAGGGAGGATTTGGAAATTTTTATCCTTGATGAAGGTCCATTTCTTGATCAATCCAAAACTAGAGTTGCTTTTTAATATCCTGTAAAACCTGCTTTTACTTCTAGTTTGTTCCTTGTTCCATGATATGGTATCCTTTTTTACTCTCTTTAGATTTTCCAAGAATTGTAGGGGCGAGGAGTCTAGCCTAGAGTTGTTGAAAGTTACCTTTGTTTCCTTTACAAGGTGTAGATAGCTATGATCCTCTAGCCATGTCGAGTTAAATTTGAAGGGTCTAGGGGGATTTTCTGGATCAGGTGCTAGATCAAAGATAATGGTGGAGTGGTCAGAGACTCCACCATGAGAGACCCATTGGCGAAAAAAAGGTTTTCTTGCATGAGAGGTTCAAATATGAGAAAGTGATATAGGTTCTTGGTGATTTTGGCTTCTCCAATGCTCATGTTCCTCCATGTGAGGACATACCTAACTGTTTTTATGTCAAGAAAATTTGTGTCTCCAAGGCTTTTGATGAAAAAATATGCATGTGGATCAATCTATGCCAAAATCCCCAAATATCACAAGAACCCGGGGTGAAATTTAAATCCCCCCTTGATGATTATGTTTCTGAAGGAAAGAAGAGGAGAGTGAAATAATTTGAGACATAAATATTTTCCATCAGGATAAAGACCATAATTTTTTGTGTAAATAAAGGAGATATTGATCCAGGTGGATATTGGTGGCCACCTACCTATTCCAACTAACTCCTTTCGACACATTTTAGTTCAACATGTTATTTTGTAATTCTTTGTAATTGTGGGTTCTACACTTTCGAGGTTGTTTGAATCCCTCCATAACTTCCAGGTTGGGATTGATGGCTGCCCACCTAATCCAACTGGATTATTTTGGAAGTTTTCATGTCAGTACATATTTTTGTACTTCCAGGGCCGTTTTGGGGCCCTAAACAATGTTTTTTTGTCTTGACATAGTTAAACTGCAGACAAAATCAAAGTTGGACAACATAATGTGTAGTTCTCTAAAAGACCTTTCCAATGGGATATTACGCGCCTAAAACAGAGGTCGTATGAAAACGTTACGACCCTGGGAAGTTGAGGTACCATATTACACATAGGGCCAACATAATTTTTTTCATTTCACCTCCTAGGGTTATGTTTTTGGATGTCTAGGGTTTTGGAGTTCATGATCTCTGCTAAGAAATGAAGTAAGGTTATTTCACAGACTTGGAATTTCATCTTCTTTGTGATCCATGCTCACAGTAAGAAGAAGGTCACTGCCACATCTATGGCCTCTACACATAGCCTCTCTTTGTAGAAAAAGAAAGTGCACATGATCATGGAAGAGTACATAGACATCTTCTTCTCACCCATCGGGGTACAGACACACTTCCAAGTCAAGCATCCAATTAATATAACCCCTAATGCACCTCTTCCTAATGGACCAATATATTGTTGCTCACTGATGGAAAATGATGAAATCAAGCATCATATCTAAGAGATACTTCAAAAGGGGCACATCAGACACAACTCCTCCCCTTGTGGAATCCTGATTGTACTAGTGCAGAAGAAAGACGGGACCTAGCGAATCTGCATTGATTACAAAGAATTAAACAAAATCACAGTCAGGAACCGTTATCCAATTCCCCAAATTGGTGAACTTGTTTACCAACTCAAGGGGGAATATTTATTCAATAATATTTATCTAAATTCTGGTTACCATTAGGTTCCCATCGAATTGACTGATGTATGGAAGACAACTTTCAAATCTAAAGAATGTCTCTGTGAATGGTTGGCATGCCCTTTGTCTTAACAAATGAACCAACCACTTTCATGAGGATGATGGATGATGTATTGAGACCATTCACCAACTATTTTGTGGTGGTATATCTAGATGACATCCTCATATTCAAAAGATATTGGGAGGATCACATGCAATATATGCATCAGTTTTTAAGCACTCTACGATGAAACAAGCTATATGCCAACTTGGAAAAATGATCCTCTTTGGAATGAACAAGGACTAATACGTGGGCTACATTTTTTATGACCATGGGGTACCTATGAATCTAGCTAATATCCAATTCATCTGTGATTAGCCATCCCTGGCCACACTAACTAAGATTTAGAGCTTCTTCGAACTTGCCAACTTTTATCGACGGTTCATGTTGGGATTCTTCCATATTGCATGGGCCCTCATCCAAGTGACCAAGGGAGATGGCAGGGAAAATTTTGCATGGGGGAAGGCACAACAACGATCATTTGATGATCTAAAGCATTGCTTATTCTTAGCTTCAGTACTCTCCTTACCCGATCTGCAACAATCATTCGAGATTAAGACCAATGCATTTGACTATGTTGTAGACACATTTCTCACTCAACATAGTAATCCAATATCATACCATGGTGAGACACTCTCAGATACCATATGAAAGTACCCCACCTATGACAAGGAAATGTATTCCATTGTACAATCCTGTCATCAATGAAAACATTACATTCTGGGAAAGGAGAAAATTATCCACACTGATCACAATCCTCTGTATTTCATACAGACACAAGGGAAGTTGTAGAGCGACCACCATCAAGAGTGGTTCACATACCTACAACAGTTCCATCTCAACATAAAGTATAATATAGGGAGCACAAATAGTGTCATTGACTACCTCAGTCGACCTCCCGTGGCTGCACTCACCACTGTGCTCCATTATTTTGGGAATGAGGCATTAGAGTGTCCCAAACTCTATCAACGAGATCCTTACTTCGTCACCACCTATCATCTCTTGGGTACATGAGTGAGTGTCACTGATTTTCACATTCATGATTTACTATTATGCCATATGTTCCATATATGTGTTCATGCAAGCGAGTGTGAAAAGATCATTTGGGAGTCTCACTACAGTGGGATGGTAGAACATTTTGGCGTGGAGAAAATTGTGACCGTTCTACAAAAACATTTTTAGTGGCCAAAACTTCGACAAGACGTCAGCAAGTATATCATATCATGCACTTCCTGTGCCATTTCCAATCATTCCATCAAGAAGAAACGCTTATACACCCCTCTCCCTACTACGCAGAGGCCTTGGGAATCCATCTCGATGGATTACATGTTCGGCCTTCCGTCCACTAACAAAGGAAATGATTGTGTATTTGTGGTGGTTGATCAGTTTTCGAAGATGGCCATTCTCACAGCCTACAAGAAGAGCATCACAACGACATATACTGCCAAACTCTTCTTCGAGTGAGTGTGGGTCCATTTTGGGATACCAAATAACATCATCTCTAATGAGGACAATAGGTTCCTCAACAAATTTTTTTCAAGTCTTTGGTCACTATTGGACACCAATCTCACTAAATCCACTTCCTTCCACCCTCAAACCGATGGCCAAATAAAGGTTATCAATCAGATGATTGTGCACATCCTGTGAATGTATAACTCTAAGCATATGCATATATGGGATGAGAGTCTTCCCTATGTTCAATAAAAATACAATAGGGCTCTCCATATCTCCACTATCCATAGCCCCTTTCAAGTGGGGATGGGATTCCAACCCTTGGGTCCCATTGATATTTCACTACCTCTTGCAACCACACAGACAGATTCTTCCCATGTTCATTCTGAGACCGAAAAATCCAACACATTCATCGATCAGATTCAACACATCCATGAACAAGACCATGAGATTTTGCAGAAATCTAATGCTAAGTACAATAAATGCCATGATCGACATCGGGTATTGCACAAGTTTCAGGTGGGAGAGAAGGTATGGTTACATTTGTAGAAATAACATCTTACAAGGCCGCATCAGAAGCTCCATCCACTTCATTATGGGCCTGACACCATCACCAAGGATGTGGGTGACAATGCTTTTGAGGTCAAAACTAATTGCATCGAATCAGAATCCACTGATCAGATAGTGTACAGATAGGTCAAGGGCACTCATGAGAAGAGGATCCTACTTTATTGGGTTTTCAAGGAAGGGAAACTCCTGCACTGAGGAAAGTGTCTCACCTAGAGACAAATTTGGTATAAATTTCATCACGTTATGGGGGAAATCAATGCAATGGAGACCATTTTCTCCTTAAGGGGGGAGGCCTGATCCAGGTGGATATTGGTGGCCACCCACCTATTCCAATTGGCTTCGCTTGACAGTTTTTAGTTCAACGCATTCTTCTGTAATTTTTTGTAATTGTGGGTTTTGAATAGAGTCAGATTTTGAAGAAATAATGTCTAGTTATCGAAAATACCTTTCAAACGGGATATCATGCTCCTAAAATGGAGGTTGTATGCAAACGTTACAACCCTGGGAAATTGAGGTACCAACTTACCCATCAAGCCCACTTAAATTTTGGTGTTTCACCTCATAGGGTTAGGTTTTTGGATGTATAGTGTTTTTTCATTCACGAGTAATGTTAACAAGGCCTCTAGAGCATCAGTTTAATCGTTCTTCTTAGACATATATGCGTAGAAACCACATCTCTTCTTAGAGATAACTACCACCATTCGAGCAAGTTGTCTTTAGTTCTACAATTTTACAGTTTCAACGTATTTTATTTATTCAATAGAAGTTATTATTCACTTGATATATATTGTTATTTTTCATATATTTGTGTTATTGTATTTAGATTGTTATTCATTTCGTTCTGCTCATAAATCCAGATCATAAATTATTGAAAGGAGAGTAGAATGAAGTACCTGGGAATTTTGGTGAGGCCCATGAATTTGTGAGCTGAAAAGAATCCTTTCTCCATCTTGTTAGAATACCCCCATATATTCCTTTTTCATCCAAGGTCGCGAATGACCATTCTAAGAAGGATGATGATATAATTTTTATGGTTGAATACCCTTCCATCATTTTTTCCTATAGCATATGTATAGTAAGATTATGCAGGTCGACCAACCTACACATCACCAATCTTTTTTAAGAGTTGGAAAGCCCTTGGAATTTGTGTGAGAGTATGATCATGGAGGCCCCTTAGAGGGGTATGACACTCTAAGATCCCTATAGACTTAATGTTGTTTCCCAGATTGAAATTTAGAGTGTGCTTGTTTCTGTTCCTATGAGATGCAGGATTTCCTTTTTCTTTGCTATGGTTTTTTATTCATGTCATCGAGAGCTCCCCGAGTACTAAGGGGAGCCTCCTTAGACAATTGAGATGAGGATCTCAAGTTATATCTTGAAGGAGGTCAGGAGGAGTTGCAAGGGGGAAGTGGAGACGAGGGGGTAGAGGAGGGCATGGGAGGAAAGAGGGGTCAAGGATAGTGGGTGGAGTTAGAGGGATAAGGGGTTTTGGACTAAGAAGTGAGTTACTAGAGAGGTCGAAAAAAAAGGAGATGTATAAAGTTTCATTTTCAAAAAAAGGAATCCCAATATCATTACCACCAAAAAAATACCTTGAAGGAAAAAGAGGAAGGGGAGAATAAGTAAGCATACCTTCCTTGTATTCTATCTTGTGGAGAAGAAGACGATGGTTGCTTTTCTTCTTCGAGGAACACTGGGGAATGTGCTAGTGAAAATTCTTTTCTAGGAGATTGAGTTGGAGGTGTCAAGGCTAGAGGGATGGGAGGAAGAACTGCTTGATGTGTTGGTGTTGTCCTGTTAACTCATGTTCTCCTTTTTCCCTAAAAGGCACATTCATTTTCCATATATCCATATATGTGGCAGTCTCCACATCGGAATGGAATCCCTTCATAGTATATATCTTGTATGTAGGTGTGATCCTGGAGCTGTAAGGAGATATTTTATGTTGCCGCATTCAAGAGCTTGAGGCCAACTAGAATTTTGGCCATGGCCATATATCCTGTTTACAAGGAGAATTTTTCCTCATAATATAAACCAAGGGAACATCCATCTTCAAAAAATACATCCTCAAACCAAAACATCATAGGTAGTCCTAGGTGGCATACCTAGATTCGAGTGATATCCATTTTATCAGAAGAGGCATCGAAATCAGGTGACCAACATTTTAGGTAGAGAGATTGAATTCCGCAGTGCCATATTCCTGCAAGGATTTTGTTTGTGTATACATCCAACTTAAAAGTCCAGGTTATATAGCATTTAACAAGAACCAATATAGCTGGATCATATTGAGGAGGTTCCTGAAAGTTGACGCTAACTAGGTTTTGAATTTTGCTACATGCTCACGATTTCATTTAGCTTGATTCCCCCTCCAAGATTTAGATTTTTCGGCGCAACTCTATATTTTAGACATTTTTTTGTTTTACGAGGTTTTCCCATTCCATAGATTGATGGCATGGTGGCTTGGATAGGTGGAAAATGTTTCCCATACCTAAAATTCTATGTAGTGAGACCGTTAACAAAACCTCTCAGAGATAAAACAACTTGCAGCTATTGCAAAGGAAAGTCTAGAATATTTGAGGGAGCCAAAGAAGGGAAGGTGGTTTCGAAGGAATAATGAATGGGAGGGAAAGATACAAGCACATTTGGGGAGGGATGGAGGGGGTTATTAAGGGAGGGAGATAGGTAGGGGTATGATATCCTCCGAGGAGGAAGAGGCCATAATAGAGCCATCATGTCGAGAGATGGAGGGATATAGTGTTTCGTGACTATGAGACTGAGTGGGAGATGTGATTTCTAAGTGAGATAGTACGTTGAGATAAGAGAGTGTACCTGGATCCGAATGGGGGTCATGTTAATGACGTCTGCAGCTTGTCGAAGAAGTGGTCCAAATATCCAAGCCTAGATGGAGATCTTCAAAGAAGTTCAATATCTCCTCTTCTTTAGGTAATCGATCCATTTCATATGTGTGGTCCTCAAAGATATTAGCATCTAGTCAAAGAAACGATGAAGGGATGGAGGTGGAATGGAAAAAAATGATAGAAACAAAAACTTATGGGACTTGAAAAATGAAATAAGTGATGACTCAGGAGAGAGGACAAAGCCAAATGGCCTAGATATGGGTTGACATATGTGAGGACAATTCGTCAGAGAGGGAAGCCTTTGGAAGTGTGGGGGAGGTCTATTTCCTTTGGGGAGTGGGCCAAGGCAAGGTTCTTTAGAAAAATAGTTCTGTTGGTTGCAGAGGAGGAGGAAAAGTGTCTGGGAGATGGGGTTTTCTTGCAGAAAACCTATCCCCTAGTAGGAAGATCGAAGACCGAAACCACAAATCAATAATCATCTTTTTTTTTTTTTTTCTAACACGTTCCTTTGTTATGGTCAAATCTCATTTTATTGTTTATTGTTCCATAATTTATATATCATAGACGAGGGGTATATTTGAGCATAGCAAAGGAATTCAAAGATCTTATAGTATCCATTTAGACTGCAATTTCCATGGCAACTTCATAGTGAGTGCACATTCTTTTGTATTTCGATTTTGTAATTAAGAGGAAAAGAGAAGACATAGCCCTCATATTCTAGCTTGGTTTGTCCCTTATTGTTTTTTTGAAGTACATCTCATGTTCGTTGTGTGGATGATGTGTTATTTTCTTAAGTAATTTTTTTTTAGTATTGTGTGATCTTAGCTAGTAATTTTAAATATGAAAATCTAAAATAAAACAAAGCATACAAAGACATTTCATAATACGTTAATACCTATTGGATGAATTCTTGTAATGGAATATCCTCCATTCATTTTACACATCACATACATATAGTTAAATCTATTACTTTTAAAAGTGTTTGATATTTTGAGTAGATAGGTGTCTATTAAATTCTATGTTTATGACCAATTATTGAATAAAAAATGGCAGCAAATTATTAATTACATAAATGTCTTGGAATCCAATAATTATGCATTTTATACATATATTATCTTCCATGTCTGATCTTTTCTTAGAGTATATAACTATGAAAATAATTAGTAACTAAATGCTTCCATGTCTGATCTTTTCTTAGAGTATATAACTATGAAAATAATTAATAACTAAATGCATATTGACACTGTGGGGAATCAATTTTGCATTTCTGAAATGTTATTTGACATTTTAAAAATAATTAACATTTGGAATTAAATTCTGCACTTTGGAAATCAAAATTTTCCATTTTGAAACACGATTTTGATTTCTCTCCAATTGATATTAGATTAAAATTAGTTCAAATTTAATGAAATAATTGTTCAGTAAGTATAACATAATAAAAAACTATATATAAAATAAGAAAAGACAAGTGGTATTTGAAATACAATAACATACTAAAAATTGAAAGGGAACTAAAATTTACACATGAATGATTGGGAAAACATATGCCCCTAATGCTATACACCTCTTCACAATGTTCCTTCTCACACAACAACATCCTCCCTAATCAATATATATATATATATATATATA
>JZKD02S2021076.1:37223-51743 GCA_000966675.3 Picea glauca
TGTAAAATATTACCAGATCTTCGTCAAATTAACCAATGATAGCATACAATAAATCTATCGAGATAGTTAGAGTTCCAAGGTACTTTTCCCAAAGTTCGATGTTGCATTACAATTGTCGTTCATCAATGTGGAGAATAGCAACACTTGGACGGTGTCGGGCAACACTTGTTTAGAGCATATGGTAGTTGTGTAGTTGGATTTTCAATACAACGTTGAAAATAGAGCATAAAGAAACCTCCAATCCACACATCTTTCCTTTTATCGCAGTAAAACAAACGAGATTATTATTGAAATTTCAGGCACATAAACAACTGGATTGAAAGTAATTCCCCACAGAGTTTGCATTGTTATCATAGAGAAATCCTTGCTGCACTTGCTCTAGTGAGAAGGGTCTGGGTTGCACCGCCTGTAAGTGTTTCAATGAGAAGGGTCTGGGATGCACTGCCTGCAAGTGTTTCTATAGTTTTTTAAGCTTGTCTTGACTCTTAATCATTATTAGTCCTGAATTGTTTCAATATTCAAATTTCAAACTCTAGGCTCCAGTGCATTTTTTATTTTGTGAAGAGTCGCTGCTCTAAGAGGGCTCTACACCTGCACCCCCTACAAGTAAGTTCCTCACCACCCAGAATTCCTCAGTTCCTTCATCTTCATTCATTTTATTTTTCCTAATTCAGATTTCCCTAAGAGGTATCCCAATGTTTACATTCAATACATTGATGCCTCTTTGACGACGAAATTTTTTCCTATACAATTCGCTTCAACCGCATCCATTGTCACAGAAGATGTTAAAAGAAAAATAATGAAAACGCATATATTGTCTATCTACAAAAAATGAGCATAGAAAAATCCAGATGGAACTCATAAATCCTACGAAAACTTGAGCATCCTCTTAATCAAAGTGATGCGTGAGAGTACACTGTAACAGGTAATGGCTGTGAGGCTAGGTGAAAAATTGAATATAAAAGCTAATTATTAGTTAGTTGAAATTAAAATCAAGGGGTTTATAAGAATAGGAAAGAAGAAATAAGAGGAACAATTACTAGTTTGTAAAAATTAAAATTTAGAAATTAATATGATAAGGCCTCAAAAAGAAGTCATGGATGGTTAACAATCAAGTGTTTGTTGCATTATGTATGTTACCCTGAAAAGGGTTTGAAATATTTCTTTTGCCTATGATTTGGTCTTTTGGTGTGGATTGGCATTTACAACTACAAATATTGAGATGGTATTGAAATGGTATTTCAATTGTACCTATTTATGCAGGACTTATGAAGTTTTTATATTGTTAAAATAGAAGTCCAACAAAAATCAGCTATTTACAAATTCACCAACCCTAAGGTTGCTAGCCACAATATATCTGGAAGATGTAGAGGGAATACATCAATTCCAACTATACCTGGAAGAATTTCACCATAGAGAAGTAGGTTCAAATTAATGTCATGGTAGCTCACTTAGCTTTTATTTATTATGTTTATCATTTCCTTGTTAATATTTAACCATCATATTGTGTTATCTGAATGAAAATAGAACAAACAAAAAGTTGATACAGTCTACAAATAAGAAGTTGTGAATCTGGACAATAAGCTATGATATTTTTATAATGTTTTTTGTAGGTGCGCTTTTCAATGTTGCATTATAAATGATATCTTCTTTATCTGTACAATGTCATTTTAGGGGTGGATATATCTAAATGATATCTTCTTTATCTGTACAATGTCATTTTAGGGGTGGATATATCAGGTAAACATTGTTGGCAATGCTTAAATAAATCTCTTTGTAGTGTTCTATCTCTTCTCATCTAGAAATCTTTATCCTACTTAGGAATCAATGAGTTGTGTTATATGGCTTCTATTCCTTTGATTTTATATTTTATTTGTATGACCAAAATCGTATAAGAATGTCTTGCTCTACTTTAAGTCCTAGTTGTGTAAGTTCATGATTCTTCAAATTCTCTAATTACGTTTGTTTCCTTGAGAATATCAACATATTCATCTCTTGGCTCTGGCTATTCATTTGGTTCCCCTTATAATATATTATAGCATTCTTCTCGAATCAAATGATCATTTTTAACAGTTTGAAGGATAAAAAGGTCTATCTGAAGTAATTTACACACTTCACTATTAAAATCACATATATCTTCAACAATTATTTTATTGAAAAATTGTGGTACTCAATATGGATAGATGCATTCAATGTTGTTCATCGAACTCACTGTTGTCTATGAGTATTTTCTTTTGGGGTTTAGTTTTTAACTTCAGAGATTTATATACTCAGCTTATTTATTTATGTATTATGTTTTTGTTGCATGTACAAACTATGTAGAAAAGAGTAATATCACAAGCATTGGGTTGCAGTCTTATTGAGTATAAACAAAGAATTCCAATTATGCTTGGTCCCAAGAACTCGAACAATAATATTAGAGGAAATTATCAGAAAAGTGGGGAATATGCAGTTACCTTCAATCCTGTGCTATTATTGATCATTGTGGTAAATTCATGGCTGCAACTTCTCCATATCTCATCTCGGGGAAACTTGGGATCGTATCCCTCTATTAAAAATTTAGTGTATTCCATGGCTTTTTGGACTTCAATGGTTGGCTATGTTTCTATTATACATCATCCTAGAAAGAAGTGAGTTCAATGTTACCTTCCAACATCCTAACCGACCTATTCGCCCTTGCTGCAAGAGAAGAGGATAGAAAGATAAGGTGTGGTCATTTACGTTGCGGGCCATTAAATATACTAGCTGCCAATAACTCCATACTACCGCCTACAGTTGAAGATAAGAAAGAAGGGAGGCCACTAATAGGTAGAGGGTGTTTCAGGGCGAGCAAACACATCCAAGTGGAGCAATACATGCACAGTGGAGTGTTGTCATCTGGATGTAGAGGCTTCTAGTGCAGTGAAACACCTTCGATTGCAGTGAGGCTTTGAGTAATGTGAAAGAATGTGAAAGTATGTCACAAATGTAAAAACGAGACCAATTATAATTATATATTTTTAAATTCATTTTAAATGATTGAAAATTAGAAAAAAGAATGGAAACAAACCAGATATTTAAGTGTCGTCCAAATTTTAAATTTGCCAATGAAAAAAAGATAAAGGATAATGAAAAACAAATAATACATTGTTTTATTAAAACACCGCTTAATGTAATAGAGTGCACCGCGAGGTTTTGGAGGCAGGGACTAGGGACTAATAAGAATGTTATTTAGATAATAAATTCCACACCAATTTAGTTAAAAAGGTTTAAAAATGTCCTTAATCTTTTTAAGTAATGGGAATGTTCCATACAATTTTTTTTGGTAAGCGCACAATCAAAATTATAAATTATATTTACTAAGAGAGTAATATTTATACAAAAAATATTTTCTACTAGCATGTTAGCATGTTACTAGGGAAATCAAACCAGTAGCAAAGGAAGAGTCCTTTATTCTATATTGTTTACAAGATATTTTTAGAAAGAGACTTTAAACCTAGAAAATAAAATAGTTGTACAGAGGAGGTGAATCCATTACTATCTCTTATTATACTATTGATTCAAAATTTAAACAAAGGTAGCTACAAATTAAGAGGCTCAAGGAGGTCGAGTCTTGTCCTAAGGTGGATCAGGTGAAAATTGCGTCGTGTTCTTTGGGGAGAAAGGGGTCATGAATGTGATAGAGGATGGAAGACGAGAGAGAACCTCCCTGAGAAGCAGCAGGTGCAGGCCATCGAGATGCAACTGAATGGTGTTTCGAGAATCATCTCCGGTCTGCAACATTTGGCCCAGGAGTGTCTTAATGTTCCAATACAGTTCCATTCTTTTCTAATATTTTGTTTCTAGAGGGTGAGTGATTCCTACATCTAGAACCCAATTGAGGGTGGCTTCTACCACCTCCTTATAAATGGTAATGGTTATTTCCAACTGAAATTCCCTTTCAAAGTCATCTAGGTGTGCATGAAAGGGTGATTGGGTGGTAGCCTGGAAATTCATGACAACCTCGTAAGCATCTTGTTGGACCCTTCTTGTTAGTTGTTTCTGACGGGTCAATGTCTCAGGTCGCGTTCCAGCTCCACGAAAATAACCTATTGGATATCCACGACGTGGATCAATCATGGCCCAGACAAACCTTCTTCGAGATGGACTATAATTTTGAGCGAATGAACGTATGTCTTCCTCCCTGTGAAGCAGATGTGCCGAGTGGTCCCTAGCTAACACTATTTTAAAGATAAGGTTTCCTCTCTGCCTCTGCGAGAATTCTTTGTCACCACAAAGCTGCTCTAATCGCATTAGGATTTGCTTAGGCACATTAGGTGGATGGAGGAATGAGAGTGGAGTACAAAGAATTAATGAAACTAACATCTTCATTGTGGTAAATAGGTTGGCTTCCAACACCTATATGCACAAGGATGATTTTTTCAAATGATGCATCCTGAGTATACATCCAACCTCGGGTTCAAAACCCCTCTCAACTCAAGCTCCCATCCCATTAACATTCAATCTACCTTAGGGGGCGGAGTGCCATGTCCCCATTTTTGGATTCCTTGGTTTTGTAGTGGAAATGACTTTTGTGGCTTTTCAATGAAGGAAAAGGGATTTAAAGGGGTTATTTAATGTTACTTGGTTAGGAGATATTATATTTTTATATTGATATTAAGGAAATAAAGTAATTTTATATTAATTAGTTACTTAAACTAAGAGGGTGAGAGGGGGGGGCATAATTAGGAAAATATATAATATATTTTCCTAATTATGTCCCCCTTCTAGTTGTGGCAACGGTAGCAGAGGATGAAGTGGCCAATCAAGGTGGGATAGAAGACCTCTTTTTATCTGCCTTCGCCAGGTTCGTGAATAAAAGTCTGACTTGGGAGATGTAGAGATAGGGTTGAGATTAATATTAAAGTGAGCGTAAAAGGGGAATAAGCGTCACATTTTATTTAGTTGAAAAGGAGAAAGTTCTAGAAGGATTGGAAGAAGGATAAAAGGAGGGGTAGCACTTGAATTTGCATTATGTTTTTGGATTGATCTTTTTGGAGTGGTATTAGAGCCAAGGTTTTTTGTTAGGGTTTTGGAAAAACCCTTTCATTGTATTTTGGTTTCGGTGGTAAAAGATTCATTGTTGCTAGACAAAAGAGGAGGATCCATCCATGATATTCACATGAGATTTATATTGTGGTTTGGAATCATCTTCAAGAGGTTTTGGAGGTTTGGAGTTATCCATTTTGCAGTTTGTAGGAGGAAGCTTAATCTATTGAGGAGGTCATGGAACCCTTCAAGTCTTGGCTTGTTATTGTGTGATTTTCATTAATGTAATGCAACTTTTTTAGCATCCATTAGAGAATTTTTTTTGTTTTGGATTCCATTAATAAATAAAATGCCATGATGACTTTTTCATTTCATGTGTACTAGCAATATTTGCAATGTGTTTGACAAAAGTATTTTATGAATACAAAATGTTTGTAAAAATGTGTCAACATGTTTAGAGCATAATTTGACAAATCTCTTGATATCCTAGCATAGCCTAGCTAGGAATATTATAGTGCTATCAAAGATGGTGATATTTCGATCCTATGAGTATCTCTTCATTGGAACTTATTGACTTACGGTTATATCCAATAGTTGGGGTTTGTGGGAATAATAACTGCTTGTGCAGGACAAGTTGACATTGAGAGGACCGTTTTGTTGGAATTAAGACTGAGTTACATTGTGAGAAGGCCAAGGTTATCATTTGGGTCGAGTCTGAGATTGATTGGGTCGATTTCTTGGTGTTGGATGGAACTCCTAAGTACGGGCCAAATTTATTGTTCCGGTGGTTAAGTCCTTAATAAGATGATTGAAATATGATGTGAGAACCAAGTTAGTATAGCACCAGAACAAATCTTAATCATGAACACCGAAATTTGCATGGGAGAAGTGGTCATTTTTCTACTAGATATCCCAATTTCTATTTCCCAGATCCATGTCCTTGTTTTAGTGCCGATCTTCATTGTTAGGGGTCGAGTTCCTTGGAGACAGGTCATATTTTTTTTCTTCAGGACAGATTTATCACTGTTGGGACATTCTTTCATTGTTGGGGCGAGTTGTATACTAGTTGGGTGGAATCTTCAGAATAGATCAGATACTCCTTATGTTTGATGTGTTTCTTCATCTATGGGTCAATTTACTTACTACATAGGTCAAGTTTCATCATTTTGAGATGACTTCCTAGCTGTTGATCGTTGATCGCTTTTGTTGACTGAGTTCTACAAGTACGAGATCAATTTTATTTGAGAGGGTTTGTGTTCAGTATCTAGAAGCCAATTCTAGCATGCTAGGATGAATTCATTTGTCGAAGGGTTAAATTCTGAGCGAATGAGTCGAGATTAATGTTGTGGTGGATGCCATTTACTTGTTCAGACAAATTATTCACTTGTTGGGCCGATTGTTGTTGTGAAAGGGATGCTTTTTCTCCCAGGGATCCGATTAACCTCTTACATCCGAAATTATAGAAGACATATATCATATTTGGAGTAGTACAATGGTGTTTTCAAGTACGTATATTTCCCCAAACATATTCTCTGTTTCTAGCGAGGCTATTTCATTCAAGTGCCAAAGATTCAAGATATTTTGCGAGTTATATGTGGCTTGTATCACTTATGATTTTGTGATCTGTCTTGTTTGTATGTTATGGAGTTGGGAAAGATCCCAAACTGTGTTAAAATACTTGAGCCACAAAAACTCATGAAGAAAATGCAAGCAACAATATAGTGGGAGTAAAAAGACGCCTACATCTTAAGTGTTTGATGAAATTCAACTCTCAGAAAACTTTGCATATTGCTACATCGGTGAGAAGAAAGTGTACAAGAAGTTCCTAGGCCATTAGTATTTTGTATTAGATAAAAACTATGAAATTAATATGGTTTTCGAACGACCATGATGAAATGGCTTAACAAGATAAACCTAGAACGTTTGACTGAAATTTTGAAGGAGGTAAAAAAATGAGATATATGCCTTACTATTGGGAGTATCTAGCATTGAGTGAGGAAATTCATGCATCTTTTCCCTTTTGACGATATTACACCCTCAAGTATAGAAGCTAGCCCAAGGTTCTAGATAAGGATTACTTGACAGGAATAGGGAAGTAATTAAATAAGGATGAGAATGAAGGATAGATGGAGGATCATGTAGAGGATGTGTGCATAAAGTAATACCAAACAACATCCTGATGCAAGAGCATCCACGACACATCAAGCGAGCCAGTGCATGGAGCAGAAAGGACAGTTGGATAGGCCAGCCCACATTTTGAAATAATTTGGGAATTGTTGCGCCGCTCTTTAAATGAAGGCATTCATAAAGAAGCACATTTGTATTGTAAAGGGGACCTTGAGCCTTTAAGCTCTCGTCCTTAGTAGATAGGAAGGCATTTAATAGATTTAATGCTGTAAGATAGGAATTAATTGTAGATTTGATAGTTGTAGTTTTCGTGAGGTAAAACGGATATAGACACCCTCCTTTTGTACATTGTAACATAATTCAGGATTATCAAACAGGAGCAAGAAGAGCAGAGCAGAGAAGCGTATGAAGGACACCCATGTACAGATTGAATTAAGGGAAGAGAGTTTTCGATTCAATTTCATGACTGGTGTTGTTTCTCTGTGTGTGTTGTTTATATGCTCATGAATGTTTGTTTTCCTATATGCATTTGCTTTTGAATATGATGTGCATGTGATTTTAGAGGTTTAACTGAAGTTTGAGAGAGAAGAGAATGAGTTTCAATTGTTTCTCTGTTTGAGCTAGGAGATTCCTACATAGAGTGCAGTCGAAGTCATCCTCATAGAGTGCGTTGATGAGGCTAGACAGTTAAACTCTTATCCTCATTCGCCCAGAAGTGATTTGGGTTGGTAGAGCCATGCAAGAGAAGTGCAGGCCGGGTTTGAAGTCTCAGTAGCTAGGCTGAGCAAAGAAAGGCATATACTATGGTTACCAGAAGTGCACAGAGTCTGGAAGACTTAACACTTTGAGAGTTGTTGAAGGTCAAGTGCGAGCAGTGGGCGCAAAGTCCCGGAAGAAGTTAGAGTTGACAAGCTCAGGAGGGATAGTTCCTTCGTGATTCCTAGGAGAAGGACCCAGGAGAAGGTTTGAACAAAACTAAGCTTGGGAGCCGAAGAAATCTCCAAGGAGGAGAATCAACGACCAGAGTTCGCAGAGGAGAATCGCGAAATCCCGTCGACCATTAGATCTGGGAGCAGCTGTGAGGGATTTAACCCTTAGCTGCAGGAAGAAACTAAGGCTTATCGGGACTCAACATATCGGGTTTCCAGGAGGAAAGATTTCAAAATTGTTGAAATCGTGATTGGCGATTTCCCGATTTCATCGGAGCCGTCGATCACTAAGGGGACAGGTGGCCTGAGGTCCCAGGAAGTCGGGATTTGGCATTCGGGACTTTTCGATGCGAAGGGATTTCGACCGGTGAAATCGTGATCCCGGGATTCCCGATAGAGTGGAAAGAGGAGGTGACGTGGCGAGGAGATAGCGTACGTGCCATCGGAGTTCGAGGCTCTGAGATTTGCAGTGCAAGTGATCCGCGACACTTTATGTGTCGATTTCCCGATAGGGAAATCCCCGACAAGAACGAAAGCGTTGACTGTTGACCCATATCGAGGTTCGGGGACTCGTGAGGCATAAGACGCGCGAGCATAGAATTCGCAATATCACGAATTCCTATTTCCGGATTGTTAAGGGAGATCATTGGAAAGTGCCATGGGTGAAGAATTATCGATGGGGAATTAGAGGAGCATTGATGCTCTTTGGGCCAAAGATTTGAGAAGGTCCTGGTGATCGCGATTGTTCTCCGAGGAGTGGGGAAAGTAGCGTCACATCCTATGATATATCATGAGAGCTAACTGATGAGGTTGATGACACTAGTGTGTTGGATGTGTATACCTCTCATGAATTAAAAAAATATGAGGATGAAACATCCTATGATGACTATGAGGATATGTTCCAATCATTCAATGTGTATGATGCTTATGATGTAGGTAATTCAAGCATTATAACACCTACACATGATAAAGATTCAAAACCATATCTCATTTATGATGTTGATGATTATGAGGACCTGATTGTACCTCAACATGATGCTGAAATTAAACAAAGACCCTTAGCATTGCAAGATTTGGAGAACCAATTATTGGTCAAGGAAGAGCATATTGTACAAGTATTGACAAGGGTAGATGGCGCTCATAAGTTTATTGAATACCTTATGTGGAAAACCCAATTGAAGGAGAGGAAAAGGGGAATCATAGATGGATTCACTAGTACCCAATGGCACATCATAAAAGAAGCACTAGAGTAGATGAAATATGATTACTTGCAGTTGTTCATGGTTAAGGACCTTTCTCTTAAGTTCGTTGAAGACAAGGAAAGCGAAGTTGAGAAGATTTTTCACCAGTTGTGTTTGGCACACTGTTCATTGACAACAATAGAGACTCCATCATCTTGGAAAACCATGAAACATGAGGGCACAAGTGGTACTCAAGTTTCGAGGGAGTAGCCACTTGTGACGATTTTGCATGATGAAAATTCAAAGTTGAAGGTTCTTGAGGATAGGTTCGATGTAGAGGGCCTTCACCATGTGTTCATTTTTCATTGTGAATATCACCAGTTGCCTATGTTGGAGATTCCACTAAAGGCTCAAGGATTAACTATGGAGGAGATAACTGACCACACCTATTGCGGACTAGGCTGCAATGAAGTATATACATCCATGGATTTGGTGGATAAGTACATTATAGACATGGGAATGCTATGGGATATAGGTTCATGTGACATCAATAGAGTGATGGATACAATAGTTCCTACAGGATACATGATTCTACACGAAAACTCAGTGATAGAAAGTAATATGCAGGGATATTCATTGGAACATGATAGTGCATAGTGGAGTTGTCACTACTACATATGGTGTTGAAGTCCAACGGGGTTTTGCAACATTATGTAAAAAATTCACCTTACCGTCAAACCTTACCTATTAATTCTCAAATTTTTGTTATATTTTTTTCTTGTTCTCTCAATGTTCGTCTTACGTACCACATTGTGTATTGTTTGTTGGATTTACGACTTGTATTAAAAAAAATTCAAGAATGAAGACATCATCATCATGACCACCATTGCCTCATGGCCTGCCCTTTTGGCACCTGTGTGGCGCTGCCATGTCAACAATTTCTTTTTCATCAGTGTGTTTGGCACCTAATTGGGCCTTAGTTATTCTAGAAAGGGGGACAAAAATGCTTGTCACTCAGTTATTATGCCCACATTGTCTCGATATATATGTCAATTATGCATGTTATGAGGGCCAAAAAGGTTCAACTCGATCTAATTATTCCTGCATTGTCTCGATCAATACGCCAATTATGCCTTTTATGGGGGATAAAAATGTTCATCGTAGTCTAATTATACCACACTGCCTCCAGACACCAGTTAAACATGAATGGACAAGAGATATGATTGGTACATTTATCAATGGATGAACATAGTACAAATTATAAGTTTTCATGATGTGGGAAGGTTGGACAATACCTGAACCAGATCAGTTGTGCTACCAAATAGTCTATGAGAAAATTTCAAGTCAGATGACAGTTAATGTGACCTATGAAGTCATATGATGGCTCGTCCTGACTGATATTGCCATGTCCCAGAGTTACCCTTTGTATAATAAATGGACAATAGTAAATTTCATAATAAGTATCCCGTTGAGTGGCTAAGTATATGTAATTCAAGTGCCCCAAGGGTTTCTAAGAATGCTAAATCTGTTTATGCATTCATAAATGCAAGTTAAACAACATAAAATTGTGATTTTTCCTAGATTTAGATCACCACATTCATGTGAAAAACGCCAATTAAACATAGAACAGTTAGACTACACCACCATGGGGGGAAATTGGGAAGGATTCAAGTGTCGGTCTCAGAGGACACAGTCCTGCACCCATATGCATATGGTGCCACCAATAAAGAAAAAACACTCTAGATCAACATCGACAATCCATGAGGCCACAAGACAGAGAAAAAGGTAGTCTCCAGTAGAACTGAAAGGATCAAAGCAAATGGATCACATATTGAGGGGAGAAGTCAATGATGTGAACTATTTCAATGGAATGTGACAGTACAAGGAGACAACAAAAATTATTTTGCAAGAAGTAATATATCTAGTTTAGTTGGGCCAAATGGGTGTTGAAGGTGCTTGACCTAGGTATAAGATAAAAAGGTAGTTTCTTAGGAGCAAGACCATAAAAATTGGTAAACATATACCTTTTTGGTATCAATCCTATCCATACCCACCATAGTATTTTTCCTCAAGATCATCCCCAATACTTCTCATTCTCTCTTCCCTCTTAGTAGTACACCCTCCATATTCATAGCGCATTCTGTATATTCCATTAGACCCTTCAATGCACTACCAATTTTGGCATTGTAATCTTCTTCAGGAATCACTCACAGTGTGAAGCTGGTGTTTGGTTAAAAAACCCTTTTGATTATTGATTTCAACAGATGACTAGATACAACAAGGAAAAATGAGCCTCGAGTACTAAGAATCACCTCAAAGTTGTAACATCTAGCTCAAGGACATGTGAATACATGTAAATTTATTTATGATCCACTTATGTAAGAAATCTATGGGTCATGGTGGTCCCCATGGGGAACATAATATATAAGGTTGTAACAATTGGTTGCAGGACCTGTGAATACATGTAAAGTTAGTTACGATCCACTTATGTGAGAGAACTATGGGTTACGGTGGTCCCCATGGGGAACATAACATATAAGGTTGTAAGTAGAGAGATAACAAAGGAGAGGCTTGTTAGAGATTCCTTAAGAGGAATCTTCTTAGAGGAGAAAGTTGTATAATTTGTATTACAATTTGCTCAGTTTTATAATGGAGATTGTATCTTTGATGTATGTCATGTAAGGATCCTTCTATATTTATGAGGAATTAATGGAAGATCGTTAACTTGTTTTACTCATACTTGTCTTATATGTGATGATTATTGTGATATTTAGTAATTATCTCCAATATTTAAGTGATCTTTAATTCATCTCTTTAATAATGTCTAAATCTACCTACAAGAAATATTTTTATTTCAGGATTTTTTGATGAGACAAAAATCATTGTAAAGATGTTTCTTGCGGAAATGACATACACATTGATGAGATCCCTTCTAATTTTAACGTTAGCAGTGATTTCCTTTATATATTGCCTCTATAATAGAATACTATATCCCATGTTGATGAATTTGACTCTTACAATCATCCTTATACAGGTCACTCTTTAAACAAATATTTCTACAACTTTGTATTGATGTTGAGACAAACCACGAGGCGAACTTTCTCTAACTTTACATAAGAAAAAATTAAAACAATACCAAAATTCCATTTATCAAAAAATATGTAAGAGTATGAAATATGTAGGAGTATGTTCCTTAATCTCGTGAACAAGAAAAAACACTTCATCCAAAATGAGTGCTTCCTATGATAATTGATGAACTTTGTGGTTGAATTCTCAATAGAAATGATCGAAGGACACGTCTTCAAAATATATTTTCTTTTCCATAGGCCCCATATTAAGTTAGAAATGTTACTTTTACCATTTTCCTAGTACATCATAATTTTGGAGTCATGAAAGACCTGTAGCCTCTTAACCTTCCTCCCCACTACAACCTTAATTTGGATCTAGATGGCATAGAGTTCTTCTGTATTGTTTGTTCCCAAACCTGCCCAATGTTGTATTATACCTTAGATTTTAGTTGTGAATGTTCTTGGGGGTGTTTTTTATCATAGTAGACCTAGTCATGTTGTTTATTTGTAAATTGAATTTTTAAAATGGGAGGTTGTGCAAAAGAGGCAAAGTTTGGCTTATAATTTGCAAGGTATAAATTATATTGAGTAAATGAAAATGCATGCCCAAGTTTCCCTGTAGCTCCAAAATTTGTTTTATAAGTTGTAATATGGGGTTACATAAATGGTAAATTTACCTATGCATATAAAGTTCAATTGAAGAACATGATAGGTTGCTTTCATGGACCTACAGTTTCCATTTCATGTAAATTTGAAGGGAAAATTACCTCAGCCTCAAATGCACTCTCAAGTCTCTAATTTGAGCTAACTTTGGTGGTTCATCTTCTATAATCTATAGTTTGTGATTTTACACCTATCTATAAACTTATATTGGCGGGTGAAATCATGAAGATGGGTTACACTTTTGCTTGTTTTATGAGAAAAAAAACTGTATTTTCACAAGTTATTCAACTTCCGACATATAAAAGTATTTTTTTTGTTTAGAATTTCACATTATAGTAAAAAAAAAACTTGTGAAGAATTATGTTAGCTTTCCAATGACTATTTTTCAATTTTTTTTTATCACGATTTGATATGTCAATTTGACAATTGTTTTACAGTATGTTTCTTAAACATGAAATGAATGATAATGAATTACTTATTTCTACAACAATGTATATATTATTAAACTTATGTTTTGAAGAAACAAAATATACTACAACAATCTATAGAGACTCTATTTTATTATGACTATTATTTTGAATCTAACGGATGAATATTATAATTTCTAGAATTTTTTGAAGTTGACCAAGCTGAAAACGTTGCAGAGTTTAAAAACATGTTTTTCTAGAGCTTGTATCTATCTTAATTTATACTTAAAACTAAAATTTAAATATACCCTTTTGAAAAAATAGTTTAAGGATCATGAATATATTTTTTTCAAATTTTTTCACTATATATTTTTTGAGATACCGATATTTCATTTCACCGAATCATAATGTCTCCTGAAAATATTATGTAGTCGGTTTTTTTTAAAATTAAATAAAATTAGATAAAAATAAAGAAAATGAAAACAAATTATACGAGTTGAAAGTAGATTCAATTTTGGAAATGCTGGTGTCATTTTTGAAACCAAATTCTCAATGTTTGTAGGAGTCCGCAACCTCTGAAGTTTAGTTATGCTTAGGGCATTTCTCTGGTTTTGGTTTTCAGTTGCAATTTCATTTTTTTGGCCGAAAAAATATTTTGGCCGAAAAAATAAATTTTCGGCCGAAAGGCTAAAATCTAACGGAATCCGTCAAACTAAATGGTTTCCAGATCTTTCAGCCGAAAAACTAATTCTTTCAGCTCAAATACTATTGGACGAATTCTGAGCGTCAAAAAATATGAAACGACACGTCGTAGAGTTTTTTTTCACGCCAAATTGTATAAATAGGATTGCAACCGAACAAATTTAACACAATCCATCAAATGAACAAAAAGATATGAGCTCAAGGATAAGGATTTCAAAGCATTTCTATTACTCATTGCCGCTATATTCTTTTCTTTTTTTGTTTATTTCCTTTGTTCCATAGGCTTAATCGGAGGATCTATATCGATACATGGTGGTTTTCTAAAACACTTAAACAAAGTTTCAAATCATCTTTTTGGTTTTTGTTGAATAAGGTAAATGATGTTTGTTCAAGTTTTTATTGGAATAACAATTTATGGGTTGAAAGATAAATGTTG
>JZKD02S2021076.1:51793-65253 GCA_000966675.3 Picea glauca
TGAAATATTAGAAAATGTTGATACTGACAAATTTGGAAAGAAAAAAGCTAAGCATTATATAAGATATCGAACTAAGAATATATATAATACTTATTTCAAAGATGAATCAGTAATAACACAGGCTCAACTTTTACTTTCTCTATTGAAGTCAAGAAAGTTAAAAGAAGCTACATCATTATTGGGTATTCAAAAGTCGACAAAGGATACAAAGGTACAACAAAATGTCTTTAACAATATAACTAGTGTATTAAAAGCTTTTGGAAAATATCGAAAAGAAGATGTCTGTGTTGCACGTAAAACGTTACAAACAACAATTGTTTCAAGGAGCAATATAAAAGATCGTTTGACACTACACATGGAAAAAACTTTAGGAACGTCAAGATAAACATTACACAAACATAGAAAATTTTGTTTCCAAATAGATGTAAATGATGAATTGGCTTATGGGACAGTGATTTATAGACAACCCTACAAAGATAGACTTGCATAAAATGTTAAAGAATTGGCCCGTAATTGTTGGTTGGAAGAATCTCGTGTTTCACCACATACAAGGGATGTGTTGTGCCGAAGAATAGTACAAACTCAATATGAAGAATGATGCAACCGGTCCCCTAGGCACAACCGCTCTCACCAAGACCTTCTGAACCTCGGCCCGAAGAGGTGTAATACCCTTCAAATCCCGTATCGGGACTTCTTGTCACCCACAGGACACTCTTTTGATCTCTCGGTAGTTACTTTGGGAAATCGGGCTTCGCGATATCGTGAACCCTGTGTGCACGCCCTCGCATGACTCCAAACCCCGATCCTCGATGGGTCAACAGTCAATGGTTCCGTGTATCGGGGATTTCCCTATCGGGAAATCGGTACATGAAATGTCGCGATTTTCTCACCTTGCAAAACCCCGAATGTTGATATGTGATGCCACGTGTTAGTGCTCCACGCTGTTCCTATGGGACCTGTCGCAACTCAGAGTTTATCTATTTCTCCGTGGTCCTTCCGACCTTGAAAACACCGAAGTGTCGAATCCAAACTCCCCGGGATCTCGTGCCACCTGTCCTTGTCACAATCGATGGCCTCGATTAATTCAGGAAATTGCTACTCGCGATTTCGACGTGCATGCAACTCTTGCCTCGCCAAACGCCGAATGCCGAACCCTGATGGGTGTTGGTCCCTTCCTCCTGTGCTTATGGAATAACCCTCACGCAGCTCTTCCCTGATCCAATGATCAACGGGATTTCGCGCTTCTCCCCTGCGATCCCTGACCGTTGATTCTCCTTCTTGGAGATTTCTCTGCTCTAAAGCTTCTTCCAGTTGGGAACTTCTCCTGGGTCCTTCTTCTAGGAATCACCAAAGAACTATCCCTCCTAAGCTTAACAATCTCGACTTCCTAAGAGACTTTGCGCACACTCCTTGCGCTCAACCTTCAACAATTCTCAAAGTGTTGAAGTCCACCGGACTCTATGCACTCGCAGCCACAGTAATCTTGGTCTTCCTGTGCTTATAAGAACAACTAAGACTTCACTCCGGCCTGCACTTCTCCTGCATAGATCTGACCCAATTCAACTTCTGGGCAAATGAAAATTAGAGTTTCTTGTCTAGCCTCCTCAACGCACTCTTATGCGGAGGAATTCAACTGCACTCTATGCAAGAATCTCCTGGCTCAGACAGAGAAACAATTGAAACTCATTCTCCTCTCTCTCACAGACTTCAAATCAACTACGAAATCTCTTATGCAGCATATCAAAGCAAAAGCATGACAGAAAGTAAACATACATGAGCATAATATCAACACAAAGAAACAACACA
Organism: Picea glauca; assembly: GCA_000966675.3. Lineage (NCBI taxonomy): Eukaryota > Viridiplantae > Streptophyta > Pinopsida > Pinales > Pinaceae > Picea > Picea glauca. The sequence continues at coordinate 53,600 of JZKD02S2021076.1, forward strand.
AACCATGAAAATGAATCAAAGACTTCCCTCTATTAATTCAATCTGTACATGGGTGTTCTTCAAAAGTTCTCTGCTATGCTCCTCTCTTGCTCCTGTTTGATAATTTCTAATAATACAATGATACAAAGGAAGGTGCCTATATTCCGTTTTCCCTATCGAAATCTGAAACTATCAAATTTGTAATAAATTCCTATCTTACAACATTAAAACTAATAAATGACTTCCTATCTACAATACAATCCAAGTGCGCTTCATTACATTAACTCATTAATGCTTGACGCAACAAATATCAAGTTGAAATTCAAAAAAGAAGTTTGTTGGCTTGTCCAGCTGTCTTTTCTCTATTTCGTGCACTGGCTCGCTTGATGAGTGAGCGATGCTCCTGCATCATACTCCTCGGCTCGAAAGATTTCATGGGATCCTGTCCATGAGCTCCTGCACAGTGTGCCCATGCTCCTGTATAACTGCTTCTGTCTCCCAGCTGGCATCCTCCACTGGGTGATTTCTCCATTTCACTAGGTATTCAAGGTACTGCTTTCGCCTGGTCTTTCTTCCCACTCACTTGTCCAGTATGCACTCCATCTGAGGCTTCTGTGCAACTGGCAACTGCTTCTGCCACTGGATCACTGGTTCCTCATCACTTCCAGCTCCTGCTTCTTTAGCCCTGTATGGGTATAAATCCAAAATATTGAAAATCGGAGATATCCCGATGCCCTCTGGCAACTCAATCTCATAGGCATTTTCCCTGAATTTCTTCAGGACTTTGCATGGCCCAATTTTCTTCATATTGAGCTTGTATTATGTTCCCCTTGGGAACCTTTCCTTCCTTAAGTGCACCAAAACCATGTCCCCAACTTCAAATTGAAGTTGTCTCTTTCGCTGATCGGCTCTGCGCTTATACTCCTGATTTGCATCCATCAGTCGCTGCTTCACCTTCGTGTGAAGTTCCTCCATTGCTTTAGCGAACTCTTCAGCACGAGCACTGCTAGTTTCAGCCTGTTCTGACTCCCTGAGCTCAGAAACTCCCCTCGGATGTGTCCCATACAAAATTTGGAATGGGATTTTTCCTGTACTTCGATTCACCGAATCGTTGTACGCGAACTCTGCCTCTGGTAAAACTTGGTCCCAGTTGCTGTGGTGCTCTGTCACCAAGCTCCTGAATAAATCCCCCAGACTTCTATTCACCACCTCGGTTTGTCCATTTGTCTATGGATGATAATCCAAACTAAAAGCCAAATTTGTCCCCATCTTCTTCCATAGCGTCCTCAAAAAATGACCAATGAACTTGGTATCCCTGTCCGAAACTATGCTCCTCGACAATCCATGCAGTCTGACAATTTCTTTAAAGAACAAGTTTGCGATGTGCATCGCATCGCTGGTCTTCTGACATGGTATGAAATGTGCCATCTTCAAAAACCTGTCTACCACCACAAAGATGGAATCAACTCCTCTTTGCGTCCTCGGTAGTCCTAGCACAAAATCCATGCTAATTGCCTCCCATGGCCTCTCGGATATGGGCAATGGCTGATAGAACACTGTGTTCTTCTTTCTTCCCTTCGCATGTTGACATATCCTACATCTGTCAACAAATATTTTAACATCTGTGTGCATCCCCGGCCAAAAATACGATTCGCTCATCTTGGCGAATGTTTTGTCATGCCCAAAATGACCTGCTAATCCTCCGCTGTGTTTTTCCTTTACCAAATTTTCCCTCATGGAGAAATTCGGAATGCACAATTGGTTGCCTCTAAACAAAAATCCATCCTGAATTATATATTCCATCCACAGACTCTGATCCCTAATAAATGGATTCTCGGCTGCCTCGTATGCTTCTCCGAAGTCTGCATCATCTACATACATATCTTTTAAATTTTCAAAACCCAATGTCTTGACTCTGAATTCCTGCAGAAACAAACATTTATTTCTCAAAGCATCGACTACTTTGTTAGCAGTTCCTGAAATGTGCTTGATCACAAACATAAAATTCTGCATGTACTCTACCCATTTCGCATGCTTCTGGTTCAACTTCTTTTGTTGACTCACAAATTGCAATGCATGATTATCGCTATACAACATGAATTCTTTGGGTACCAAGCAGTGCCTCCACTTCTTCAATGCCTGTATGATGGCATAAAACTCTTTTTCATATGTGGAGTATTTCAGCTTTCCATCATCCAGCTTCTCGCTGAAATATGCTACAGGTCTGTCATCCTGACTCAAGACCCCTCCAACAGCATACCCACTAGCATCACATTTCACCTGAAATGTTTTCTGAAAATCAGGCAACACCAAGATTGGTTGCTCTGTTATATTTCGCTTCAATAGATTGAAGCTTCTCTCAGCCTCGACTGTCCAGTGAAAAACTTTATGTTGTTTCTTCACTGTGTCCATCATCGTTGCGCTGATTCCACTAAAATTCTGAATGAATTTCCTGTAGAAACTAGCCAATCCATGGAAACTCCTTACTTCAAAAACATTCCTCGGTGATGGTCAATTCCTGATCACTTCCACCTTTTCAGGATCCATTTTCAATTCATTCGTCGAGATTACAAAACCCAAATAAATGATTTCTATCTGGAAAAACGAGCACTTCTTCAAATTGATTAGCAGCTTCTCCTGCTGCAGTCTTCTCATCAAAATGGCCAAATGCCTCAAATGCTCGGCCTTGGTTTTACTAAACACCAGTATATCATCCAGATACACGACCATGAATTTGCCAATGAATTCCCACAGGACTTCATTCATCAGCCTCATGAATGTGCTTGGCGCATTTGTCAAACCAAACGACATGACCAGCCATTCATACAAACCCTCGTTTGTCTTGAACGTTGTCTTCCATTCATCTCCCTATCCCATCCCGATCTGATGATATACGCTCTTGAGATCAATTTTCGAAAAATAATTTTCCCCACTCAGGCAATCCATCAGATCATCCATTCTCGGTAGTGGAAATCTGTATCTGATAGTGATTTTGTTTATCACTATGGAGTCTGTACACATCCTCCAGCCTCCATCTTTCTTTGGACTTAGCACTGTCGAAACAACACATGGACTGAGACTCTCCCTTACCAGTCCTTTATCCAACAAATCCTGTACTTGCCTCTTGACCTCCTCGTTCTCCTGAGGTGTCAATCTGTACGCTGCCTTATTCGGAAAACTTGCTCCAGGTATGAGGTCAATATGGTGACTCACACTCCTCATCGGTGGCAACGAACGAGGTAGTTCGTCCATGATGATATCAGCGAACATTCCCAACAGTTCCTAAATCTCGTCTAGCAAGTAGTCCACTCTTGTGTTTGTCAGGACAATTCTCGGCTTCTTGAAAACAAAGAATTGTGGATCTTCATCCTTCTCCATCTCTGTGAGAAGTTCTTTCCCACTCATGAGAAGTATAGTGTTGTTCACTTCCGACTTGACTTCCTTATCCTTTATCGGAAGCAATCTGTGTGTTCTCCCATCCTTCTCCAAGGTATATGTGTTCATCCTCCCATCATGAACAACATTTCTGTCATACTACCATGGTCTACCCAGCAATATGTGACATACGTCCATGGGAATAACATCACACAAAATCTCATCATGATAATTCCCAATTTTAAATTTAACGAGACTTTATATGGACTCGTGTGCTTAGTTGTTTCCATCTCCAGTTTTTCCACCATCTCGGATGAAACGAGATTATCGGTGCTTCCGCTGTCCATGATCACCTTGCACTTTCTGTCCTTGGTTGTGCAAGCTATTCTAAACAGTCTTCTCCTCTGCACTGAGCTTTCCACCTTTTTCTCAGGTGTCAAAAGAACCTTATGCATCCCAAGCGATCTTCCGCTGTCAGCATCTTCATTCTCAGCATCACGCCTCTGCGCTTCAGTGATGTGAGCTTCACTTATGTCCATTTTCCTATCTGCACAATCCACAGCCTTATGTCCGTTTTTTCCACATGTAAAACATGTGATGATTACTCCTCGGCCTCTTCCTCTACCTCGGGTATGAGGAAATGCGTTGGCATCAGCATAATCTCCTTGCTGATCAATTTGTTGTCTCCTCGGCTTAGCATAATGCTGCCTCCGCTGTGAGGTTCCACCTCTTTCAGCTTTTCCCTGAGGCCTCTTCCACTCCTCCTTGGGCTTTTGGGTTCTCTCTTGGGCAATTGCTTTGCCTCTGGGCTGACTCCTGCCTCGCCCTCGCTGTCCCTGCTTGTGGTTCAGCTTCTCTTCGGCTTTTAGAGTCATATGGTATGCATCCTCCACTGTCCAGATGGTAACCATGCACAATTCATCCTGAATGTCATACCTTAATCCATTCAGGTATATTGCCACCTTTTTGTCATCACTCTCCCGATGACCAGCTCTGATGTTGAGTCTGTAGAACTCCTCGGTGTACTCTTTCACCGTCATCATCTTCTATCTCAGTTTTTGCATCCGCCTGAATGGAGTGATCTGATAATCTATGGGGATGAACTTCGCTTTCATCTTAGTGATCATCCTGTCCCATCTCTTGATCTTTTGTTTTCCTTTGCAGCGCCTATCCGCCTGCAACTCATCCCACCATAAGGCTCCATGTCCTTTCAATTTTGTGACAGCATGCCTTACTTTCTTGTCCTCTTAGATGTCCTCATAATCGAAGTAGGTGTCGAGTGCTCAGATCCAATCCAGCAACTCTGTTGCATTTAGACTTCCCTCATAGATGGGAATGTCCATTTTAGTCTTTGAGCTCATTCTAGAAATGGCTCTGATCAACCTCTCTATTGAAGCATCTTCTGCTGAGACCTCTTCTGCATCGTGTCCAGCTTCTTCTTCCACCTTGGAATCACTGAACTCTCCAACGCTGAATCCGTGCCTTTGGGTGGTCTCCATCTCCTCGAGTCTCACCCTGAGATCTCGTATCTATCGTTCCATCTCTGGATTCCCTGCTGGCCTACCCCTTCTTCGGGCATCCCTGTCCTCACGATCAGGTGACTGCCTTTCTCTTCTGGGAAGAATTATGTCTTCTATTCTCTTCTTTAGAAAGCAATACTCTTCCCGATCTGATACCACTCTGACACAACCAGCCCTCTAGGCATAGCCGCTCTCACCAGGACCTTATGAACCTCGGCCCGAAGAGGTGTAATACCCTTCAAATCCCGTATCGGGACTTCTTGTCACCCACAGGACACTCTTTTGTTCTCTCGGTAGTTACTTCAGGAAATCGAGCTTCGCGATATTGCGAACCCTGTGTGCACGCACTCGTGCGACTCCAAACCCCAAACCCCGATGGGTCAACAGTCAATGGTTTCGTGTATCGGCGATGAAATGCCGCGATTTGCTCGCCTTGCAAAGCCCCGAATGCCGATATGCTATGCCAGGTGTTAGTGCTCCACGTTGTTCCTGTGGGACCTGTCGCAACTTGGAGTTTCGCTATTTCTTCGTGGTCCTTCCGACTTTGAAAACGCCGAAGTGTCGAATCCCGACTCCCTGGGATCTCGTGCCACATGTCCTTGTCACAATTGATGGCCCTGATTAATTCGGGAAATCGCTACTCGCGATTTCGACGTGCATGCAACTCTTGCCTCGCCAAATGCCGAACGTCGAACCCCGATGGGCATTGGTCCTTTCCTCCTGCGCTTATGGACTAACACTCACACAACTCTTCCCTGATCCAATGATCAATGAGATTTTGCACTTCTCCCCTGTGATCCCTGACCATTGATTCTCCTTCTTGGAGATTTCTCTACTCTAAAGTTTCTTCCAGTTGGGAACTTCTCCTGGGTCCTTCTTCCAGGAATCACCAAAGAACTATCCCTCCTGAGCTTAACAATCTCGACTTCCTGAGAGACTTTGTGCACACTCCTTGTTCTCAACCTTCAATAGTTCTCAAAGTGTTGAATTCCACCGGACTCCATGCACTCGCAGCCACAGTAATCCCGGTCTTCCTGTGCTTAGAATAACTACTAAGACTTCACTCCAGCCTGCACTTCTCCTGCATGGCTCTAACGACCCAATTCGACTTCTGGGCAAATGAAAATGAGAGTTTCCTGTCTAGCCTCCTCAACGCACTCTTATGCGGAGGAATTCAACTGCACTCTATGCAGGAATCTCCTGGCTCAGACACAGAAACAATTGAAACTCATTCTCCTCTCTCTCACAGACTTCAAATCAACTATGAAATCTCTTATGCAGCATATCAAAGCAAAAGCATGACAGAAAGTAAACATACATGAGCATAATATCAACACAGAGAAACAACACAAACCATGAAAATGAATCAAAGACTTCCCTCTATTAATTCAATCTGTACATGGGTGTTCTTCAAAAGTTCTCTGGTATGCTCCTCTCTTGCTCCTGTTTGATAATTGCTAATAATACAATGATACAAAGGAGGGTGCCTATATTCCGTTTTCCCTCTTGAAATCTGAAACTATCAAATCTGGAATAAATTCCTAGCTAACAACATTAAAACTAATAAATTCCTTCCTATCTACAATACAATCCAAGTGCGCTTCATTACATTAACTCATTAATGCTTGGCGCAACAAATATCAAGGTGAAATTCAAAAAAGAAGTTTGTTGGCTTGTCCAGTTGTCTTTTCTCTGTTTCGTGCGCTGGCTCGCTTGATGAGTGAGAAATGCTCCTGCATCATACTCCTCAGCTCGAAAGATTTCATGGGCTCCTGTCCATGAGCTCCTGCACAGTGTGCCCATGCTCCTGTATAACTGCTTCTGTCTCCCAGCTAGCATCTTCCACTGGGTGATTTCTCCATTTCACCAGGTATTCAAAGTACTGCTTTCACCTGGTCTTTGTTCCCACTTGCTTGTCCAGTATGCACTCCATCTGAGGCTTCTCTGCAACTGGCAACTAGTTCTGCCACTGGATCACTGGTTCCTCATCACTTCCAGCTCCTGCTTCTTCAGCCCTGTAAGGGTATAAATCGGAAATATTGAAAATCGAAGATATCCCGATGCCCTCTGGCAACTCAATCTCATAGGCATTTTCCCCGAATTTTCCACTTCTTCAATGCCTGTATGATGGCATAAAACTCTTTGTCATATGTGGAGTATTTCATCTTTGCATCATCCAGCTTCTCACTGAAATATGTTATAGGTCTGTCATCCTGACTCAAGACCCCTCCAACAGCATACCCACTGGCATCACATTTCACCTGAAATGTTTTCTGAAAATCAGGCAGCACCAAGATTGGTTTCTCTGTTATCTTCCGCTTAAACAGATTGAAGCTTCTCTCAGCCTCGGCTGTCTAGTGAAAAACTTTATGCCGTTTCCTCACGGTGTCCATCATTGCTGCACTGATTCCACTAAAATTCCGAATGAATTTCCTGTACAAACTAGCCAATCCATGGAAACTCCTTACTTCAAAAACATTCCTTGGCGATGGCCAATTCCTTATCACTTCCACCTTTTCAGGATCCATTTTCAATTCATTCATCGAGATTAAAAAACCCAAATAAATGAGTTTTGTCTGCAAAAACGAGCACTTCTTCAAATTGATCAACAGCTTCTCCTGCTGCAGTCTTCTCATCACAATGGCCAAATGCCTCAAATGCTCGGCCTTGGTTTTACTGAACACCAGTATATCGTCCAGATACACGACTACGAATTTGCCAATGAATTCCCGCAGGAGTTCATTCATCAGCCTCATGAATGTGCTTGGCGTGTTTGTCAAACCAAATGGCATGACCAGCCATTCATACAAACCCTCGTTTGTCTTTAACGTTGTCTTCCCTTCATCTCCCTCTCTCATCCGGATCTGATGATATCCGCTCTTGAGATCAATTTTCGAAAAATAATTTGCCCCATTCAGGCAATCCATCAGATCATCCATTCTCGGTAGTGGAAATCTGTACCTGATAGTGATTTTGTTTATTTCTTTGGAGTCTGTACACATCCTCCAGCCTCCATCTTTCTTTGGACTTAGCACTGTCGGAACAACACATGGACTGAGACTCTCCCTTACCAGTCCTTTATCCAGCAAATCCTGTACTTGCCTCTTGACCTCCTCGTTCTCCTGAGGTGTCAATCTGTATGCTGCCTTATTCGACAAACTTGCTCCGGGTATGAGGTCAATATGGTGACTCACACTCATCATCGGTGGAAACGAATGAGGTAGTTTGTCCACGATGAGATTAGCGAACAATCCCAACAGTTCCTGAATCTCGTCTGGCAAGTCGTCCACTCTTGTGTTTGTCAGGACAATTCTCGTCTTCCTGACAAAAAAGAATTGTGGATCTTCATCCTTCTCCAGCTCTGTGAGAAGTTCTTTCCCACTCATGAGAAGTATCGTGTTGTTCACTTCCGACTTCACTTCATTATCCTTTATCAGAAGAAATCTGTGTGTTCTCCCATCCTTCTCCAAGGTATATGTGTTCATCCTCCCATCATGAACAACATTTCTGTCATACTGCCATGGTCTACCCAGCAATATGTGACATACATCCATGGGAATAACATCACATAGAATCTCATCATGATAATTCCCAATTTTAAATTTAACTAAGCACTGTTTAGTGACACTTACCCAATGTCCCTTCTGTAGCCATGAGACTTTATATGGACTCGTGTACTTAATTGTTTCCAGCTCCAGTTTTTCCACCATCTCGGATGAAACGAGATTATCGGTGCTTCCGTTGTCCATGATCACCTTGCACATTCTATCCTTGGCTGTGCAAGTTGTTATAAATAGTCTGCTCCTCTGCACTGAGCTGTCCACCTTTTTCTCAGGTGTCAAAAGAACCTTATGCATCCCAAGCGATCTTCCGCTGTCAGCATCTTCATTCTCATCATCACGCCTCTACGCTTCAGTGATGTGAGCTTCACTTCTGTCCATTTTCCTATCTGGACAATCCACGGCCTTATGTCCATTTTTTTCACATGTAAAACATGTGATGATTCCTCCTCGGCCTCTTCCTCTACCTCGGGTATGAGGAAATGCGTTGGCGTCAGCATAATCTCCTTGCTGATCAGTTTGCTATCTCCTTGGCTCAGCATATTGCTGCCTCCGCTGTGAGGTTCCACCTCTTTCAGCTTTTCCCTGAGGCCTCTTCCACTCCTCCTTGGTATTTTAGGTTCTCTCTTGGGAAATTGCTTTGCCTCTGGGCTGACTCCTGCCTCGCCCTCGCTGTCCCTGCTTGCGGCTCAGCTTCTCTTTCGATTTTAGAGCCATATGGTATGCATCCTCCACTGTCTGGATGGTAACCATGCTCAATTCATCCTGAATGTCATACCTTAATCCATTCAGGTATCTTGCCACCTTTTTGTCATCACTCTCCTGATGACCAGCTCTGATGTTGAGTCTGTAGAACTCCTCGATGTACTCTTTCACCATCATCATATTTTGTCTCAGGTTTTGCATCCACTTGAACAGAGTGATATGATAATCTCTGGGGATGAACTTTGCTTTCATCTTAGAGATCATCCTGTCCCAGCTCTTGATCTTTTGTTTTCCTTTGCAACGCCTATCCGCCTGCAACTCATCCCACCATAAGGCTACATGTCCTTTCAATTTTGTGACAGCATGCCTTACTTTCTCATCCTCTTCGATGTCCTCATAATCGAAGTAGGTGTCAAGTGCTCGGATCCAATCCAACAAGTCTTCTGCATTTAGACTTCCCTCATAGACGGGAATGTCCAATTTAGTCTTTGAGCTCATTCTATAAATGGCTCTGATCAACCTCTTTGTTGAAGCATCTTCTGCTGAGACCTCTTATGCATCATGTCCAGCTTCTTCTTCCACCTCGGAATCACTGAACTCTCCAGCGCTGACTCCGTGCCTTTGGGTGTTCTCCATCTCCTCGAGTCTCGCCCTCAGATCTTGTATCTGTCGTTCCATCTCTAGATTCCCTTCTGGCCTACCCCTTCTTCGGGCATCCCTGTCCTCACGATCAGGTGACTGCCTTTCACTTCTGGGCAGAATTATGTCTTCTCTTCTCTACTTTAGAAAGAAAGAGTCTTCTCGCTCTGATACCACTCTGACGCAACCGGCCCTCCAGGCATAGCCGCTCTCACCAGGACCTTCTGAACCTCGGCCCGAAGAGGTGTAATACCCCTCAAATCCCGTATCGGGACTTCTTGTCACCCACAGGACACTCTTTTGATCTCCCGGTAGTTACTTTGGGAAATCGGGCTTTGCGATATCGGGAACCCTGTGTGCATGCCCTCGCGCAACTCCAAACCCCGATCCCCAATCGGTCAACAGTCAATGGTTCCGTGTATCGGGAAATCGGTACATGAAATGTCGTGATTTTCTCGCCTTGCAAAACCCCGAATGCCGATATGTGATGCCATGTGTTAGTTCTCCACGTTGTTCCTGTGGGACCTGTCGCAACTCGGAGTTTCGCTATTTCTCCGTGGTCCTTCCGACTTTTAAAATTCCAAAGTGCCGAAAACCGACTCCCTGGGATCTCATGCCACCTGTCCTTGTCACAATCGACGACCCCGATTAATTCAGGAAATCGCTACTCGCGATTTCGACGTGCATGCAACTCTTGCCTCGCCGAACACCGAACCCCGATGGGCGTTGGTCCTTTCCTCCTACGCTTATGGACTAACCCTCACGTAGCTCTTCCCTGATCCAATGATCAGCGGGATTTTGCACTTCTCCCCTGCGATCCCTGACCGTTGATTCTCCTTCTTGGAGATCTCTCTTCTCTAAAGCTTCTTCCAATTGGGAACTTCTCTTGGGTCCTTCTTCCAGGAATCACCAAAGAACTATCCGTCCTGAGCTTAACAATATCGACTTCCTGAGAGACTTTGCGCACACTCCTTGCGCTCAACCTTCAACAGTTCTCAAAGTGTTGAAGTCCACCGGACTCTATGCACTCGTAGCCACAGTAATCCCGGTCTTCCTGTTCTTAGAATAACTACTAAGACTTCTCTACGTCCTGCACTTCTCCTGCACGACTCTAACGACCCAATTCGACTTCTGGGCAAATGAAAATGAGAGTTTCTTGTCTAGCCTCCTCAACACACTCTTATGCGGAGGAATTCAACTGCACTCTATGAAGGAATCTCCTGGCTCAGACACAGAAACAATTGAAACTCATTCTCCTCTATCTCACAGACTTCAAATCAACTATGAAATCTCTTATGCAGCATATCAAAGAAAAAGCATGACAGAAAGTAAACATACATGAGCATAATATCAACACAGAGAAACAACACAAACCATGAAAATGAATCAAAGACTTCCCTCTATTAATTCAATCTGTACATGGGTGTTCTTCAGAAGTTCTCTGCTATGCTCCTCTCTTTCTCCTGTTTGATAATTGCTAATAATACAATGATATAAAGGAGGGTACCTATATTCCGTTTTCCCTCTCGAAATCTGAAACTATCAAATCTACAATAAATTCCTAGCTAACAACATTAAAACTAATAAATGCCTTCCTATATACAATACAATCCAAGTACACTTCATTACATTAACTCATTAATGCTTGGTGCAACAAATATCAAGGTGAAATTCAAAAAAGAAGTTTGTTGGCTTGTCCAGCTGTCTTTTCTCTATTTTGTGCACTGGATCTCTTGATGAGTGAGCGATTCTCCTACATCAAAGAACATCCAAAACATATATTGCCAATGACACAAATAGAGTTGTTTAATAAATTCAAAGAAGAGCACAAAGAAGTTAAAATTTCTATCAATACATTTGTGCAACAAAAAACATG
>JZKD02S2021076.1:80524-90530 GCA_000966675.3 Picea glauca
ATACTCTTCTGTGAAAAAATAGTCAAGAGATGCATAGAAAACCCTAGAAATGCAAAAAGTATTTGTAAAAAGTAACGAAATGTTGTATTATACCTTGGATTTGAGTTGTGCAATCTTTTGGGGATGTGGTTTATCATAGTAGGCCTAGTTATGTTGTTTATTTTTCAATTCCAGGTTTAAAAAGGGAGGTTGTGCAAAAGACTGAAAGATTTCCTTGTAAATTGCAAGGTTTATACTATACTAAGTGAGTAAATGAAAATGCACACCCAAGCTTCCATGTAGCTCCAAATGTTGTTTTATAAGTTTTAAGATGGAGTTACATAAATGGTGAATTTACCTATGCATCTAAGGTTCAATTGAAGAACAACAAAGGTTGTTTTCATGTACCTATAATTGGGATTTCATGTAAATTTGAAGGGAAAGCTCCCTCGGCCTCAAATGCATTCCCTAGTCTCAAATTTGAGCCAATTTTAGTGGTTCATCTTGCATAAGTCATAGTTTGTGATTTCACACCTGTTCATAAACTTATAGTGGCATTTTGAGACATAAACCTACCTAATGTGAATAAAGGATAAAAATTGCATTGTAAAACCAAAGTTCCAAAGCGTTGAAGTTGGATATATTAAATTGTCTAGGCAAAGTTGGATAAGGATCAATAATTTAGGATTTAATTTGTAAATTTATCATTCCATCATGTATCACTTGTTTGTATAATTTGTAGTGCATTTACACTCCAAAATGGATGATTTCTAAGCACAAAGATTCATGGAATTTTGATGAAACATAGGATGGTGGGTTAGGAGATAAGCCAAGGGGGGTTTTTCATTAAGAGTCATCAAAGTCTCTTATGTGAAAAAATAGGCAAGAAATGCATAACAAAACCCTAGACATGAAAAAAATGTTTGTAAAAAGTAACTCAATGTTCATGATACCTTAGATTTGAGTTTTACAAGTTGTTAGGGATGTGGTTTATCATAGTAGACCTGATCAAGTTTTTTATTTTGCAATTGGAAGTTTAAAAAGGGTGGTTGTGAAAAAGAGGTAAAGTTTTCCTTGTAATTTGCAAGGTTTAAAGTGTACTAAGTGATTATATGAAAATACACGCCTAAAATTCTTTGTAGCTCCAAAAGTTGTTTTATAATATTTAAGATGGATTTACATAAATGGTAAATTTACCTATGCATATAAGGTTCAATTGAAGAACAAGAGAGGTTGCTTTCATACACCTAGAATTGTAATTTCATGTAAATTTGAAGGGAAAACTACTTCAGCCTCAAATGCATGTCCTAGTCTCCAATTTGAGCCAACTTTGGTAGTTCATATTTCATAAGTTGTAGTTTGTGATTTCACACTTGTATATAAACTTATATTGGCATTTTGAGACATAAACCTACCTGGTGTGCATAAAAGATAAAAATTGCATTGTAAAACCAAAACACCAAATTGTTGAAGTTGGATATATTTAACTACGTGCCCAAAGTTTGATAAGAATCAATAATTTAGGATTTAATTTGTAAATTGATCATTCCAACATGTATACCATGATTGTATAATTAGTAGTTCATTTACACTCCAAAAAGGATTATTTCTATGCACAACGATTCATGACATTTTGTTGAAACATAGGATGGTCTGTTTGAATATAAACCAAGGTTAGTTTTTCATTAAGAGTCATCAAAGAGTATTCTATTAAAACATAGGAAAGAGATGCATAGTAAAACCCTAGAAATGCAAAAAATGTTTGTGAAAATTAACCCAATGGTGTATTATACCTTACATTTGATTTGTGCAAGTGTCTGGGGATGGGGTTTACCATAGTAGACATGCACATGTTGTTTATTTTGCAATTGCAAGTTTAGAAAGGGTGGTTGTGCAAAAGAGGAAAAGTTTTCCTTGTAATTTGCAAGGTTTAAACTGTACCAAGTAAATGAAAATGCACGCTAAATATTCCCTGTAGCTCCAAAAGTTGTTTTATAAGTTTTAAGATGGAGTTACATAAATGGTAAATTTATATATGCATATAAAGTGAAATTGAAGAACAACTGCTGGCACATGGGTAGACCTATGGTTCAGCTCCTAGAGTGCACCAACAAGCCCTAACTACTAGCACTTTCGACAACACTTGCGAGGCATATGCAGTCTCACTCGAAGTAGCTATGAGGGGTTGCAGGACACATATGTCTACAACCAAGGGAATATAAAGTGGATCCAATAAAATAACAACACAACATATAGATATCAATTTCCAGCTTAGATCTACTTCCCAAAACTAACTGTCAGATCTAACACAATAATGCAATAAAAGTATATCCATAAATAAGAGAACACAAAATCAATAACACACAACACAAAGATGTACTTGGTTCACCCTCTCCCTAGGGCTACCTCCACAGAACTGTGCTTTATAATATATTAAGATGGAAGCATACAGTTCTTATCTGCACTCTTAGCTAGCGGATCTTCTCTCTTTCTCTTTGTTTTCCATCCTTATGTACCCAACTGCGGGGTTGATCTTCGCACCCAGCTGAAGATCTTATAATACAGAAGGCCCTCCCACTAGCGCTTCTCTCTCACACAATAATAATCACTCAATCTCACAATAATGATGAACTCTCATCCAACTTAGCACCAACCCATCCCAGGTACTTTAGACCTTTATTTATACATTACAATATCTCTTGAATATCCTTACTTTGAAACCTAAGTTTCCAAACTCTAGATACGAAAACCCTACGTGTTTAAAACCCTAGGTCAACTTGACCCGAGTTTTCAAGGCTTCACCAGCCTATCTTTCCTTCCTTCTCATTTGGTGCTCCAAAGAATCCAACGATGACATTTTTCATTTGATAAGTTGTGCATGATCCATCTTCCTTGTTGATCTATCCATCCTCGATATCCTCATCCAACAACTTGCTTTCTCTCACTTTGCACATTCTTTTCTGCTCTTCTGCTCACTTTGACCTAGTATCAGTCACTGTGTCTTTTGCGTAGTTCGCGTTCTGTCTTTTCTTTTGTGATCTTCACTTACTTCCATACCCAAGTGACAACAACAACCGAGGTTGATTTGATGCACCTAGAATTGATATTTCATGTAAATTTGAAGGGAAAACTGCCTTAATGTCAAATGCATTTCCTAGTCTCCAATTTGAGCCAACTTTGGTGGTTCATCTTGCATAAGTTGTAGTTTTTGATTTAACACATGTCTTTAAACTTATATTGTAATTTTGAGAGATAAACCTACCTGGTGTGCATAAAGGATGAAAATTTCATTGTAAAACCAAAGTGCCAAATTGTTGAAGTTGGATGTATTAAATTGTCTTCCCAAAGTTGGATAAGGAACAATAATTTAGGATTTAATTTGAAATTCATCATTCTAACATGTACAACCTATTTTACTATTATTAGTGTATTTACTCTCCAAAAATGATGATTTCTATGCACAAAGATTCATGAAATTTTGATTAAATAGAGGATGGTGGGTTAGGAGATAAACCAAGGTCATATTTTCATTAAGAATAATCAAAGACTCTTCTTTGCAAAAATAGGCGAGTGATGCATAGTAAAATCCTAGAAATGTAAAAACTACTTGTAAAAACTAACCCAATGTTGTACAATACCTTAGATTTGAGTTGTGCAAGTTTTTGGGATGTGGTTTATCATAAAATACATGCACATGTTGTTTATTTTTCAATTTCAAGTTTAAAAAGGATGGTCGTGCAAAAGAGGAAATGTTTTCCTTGTAATTTGCAAGGTTTAAATTGTACTAATTGAGTAAATGAAAATGCATGCCCACTCTTCCCTATAGCTAAAAAATTTGTTTTATAGGTTTTAATATGGATTTACATGAATAATAAATTTACCTATTCTTATACGGTTCAAATGAAGAACATGAGAGGTTGATGTCATGCACCTAGAATTGGGATTTCATGTAAATTTGAAGGGAAAAATGCCTTAGCCTCAAATGCACACCGTAGTCTCCAATTTGAGCCAGTTTTGGTGGTTCATCTTACATAATTTGTAGTGAGTAAATGAAAATGCACCCCCAAGCTTCCATGTAGCTCCAAAATTCGAGACATAAACCATATTGGTAAACTCATATTGGCATTTTGAGACATAAACCTACCTGGTGTGCATAAAGGATAAAAATTTCATTCTAAAACCAAGTGTCAAATTGTTGAAGTTGGACATATTAAACTGCCTTCCCAAAGTTGGCTAAGGATCAATAATTTAGGATTTAATTTCCAATTGATCATTCCAACATGTATAACTGGTTTGTACAATTAGTAGTCCATGTACACTAAAAACAAGGATGATTTATATGCACAAAGACTCGTGGAGTTTGGATGATTTGGGGGATGGTGGGTTAGGAGATAAACCAAGTTTAGTTTTGCATTAAGAGTCATCAATGACTCTTATGTGAAAAAATAGGCAGCAAATGGATAGTTAGACCCTAGAAATGCAAATATTGTTTGTAAAAAGTAACCCAATGTTGTATTATACCTTATATTTGAGTTGTGCAAGTTGTTAGGGATGTGGTTTATCATAGTAGACATACTAATGTTGTTTATTTTTCAAATGCACGTTTAAAAAGGGTGGTTGTGAAAATGAGGAAAAACTTTCCTTATAATTTGAAAGGTATAAAATGTACTAAGTGAGTAAATGAAAATGCACCCCCAAGCTTCCATGTAGCTTCAAAATTCGTTTTATAATTTTTAATATGGAGTTACATATATGGTAAATTTACCTATGCATCTAAGGTTCAACTAAAGAACATGATAGGTTGCTTTATTGCACCTAGAATTGAAATTTGATGTAAATTTGAAGGGAAAATGGCCTCATCCTCAAATGCAGGCCCTAGTCTCCAATTTGAGCCAACTTTGGGTGTTCATCTTGCACTATTTGTAGATTGTGATTTCCCACCTGTCTATAAATATAGATTGGAATTTTGAGACATAAACCTACCATGTATGCATAATGAAGAAAAATTGCATTGTAAAACCAAAGTGGTAGATTCTTAAACTTGGATATATTAAACGACCTGCAAAATGTTGGCCAAGGATAATTAATTTAGGATTTAATTTTTAAATTGATCATTCCAAAATGTATAACATGTATGTACAATTAGTAATGTATTTACACTCCAAAAAATGATGATTTGTATGCACAAAGACTCATAGAATGGTGGGTTAGGAGATAAACCAAGGTCAATTTTGCATCAAGAGTCAACAAAAACTCTTTTGTGCAAAAATAGGGAAGATATGCAAAGTAAAACCCTAGAAATACAAACATTGTATGTAAAAAGTAACCCAATGTTGTATTATACCTTAGATTTGATTTGCACAAGTTGTTGGGGATGTGGTTTATCGTAGTATACATGCTCATGTTTTTTATCTTGCAATTGCAAGTTTAAAAAGGGTGGTTGGGCAAAAGAGGAAAAGTTTATTATGTAATTTGCAAGGTATGAACAATAGTAAGTTAGTAAATGAAAATTCACGGCCAAGCTTCTCTGTAGCTCCAAAAGTTGAATTATAAGTTGGAAGATGGATTTACATAAATGTTAAATTTACCTATGCATCTAAGGTTCAAATGAATAATAGGAGAGGTTTCTTTCATGCCCCTAGAATTGGGATTTCATGTAAATTTGAAGTAAAACTACCTCATCCTCAAATGGATGCCCTAGTCTCCAATTTGAGTCAACTTCGGTGGTTCATCTTGCATAAGTTGCAGTTTGTGATTTCACGCATGTCTATAAACTTATATTGAAATTTTGAGACATAAACCTACCCAGTGTGCATAATGGATAACTATTTCATTGTAAAACCAAAGTGCCAAATTGTTAAAGTTGGCTATATTAAACATCATGCCTAAAGTTGGATAAGGATAAATAATTTAGGATTTAAGATGTAAATTGATCATTCTAATATGTATAACCTGTTTTTAAATTTATTATTTCATTCACAGTCCAAAAGGGATGATTTATATTTACAAAGATTCATGACATATTGATGATTCATAGGATGGTGGGTTAAGAGATAAACCAAGGTCAGTTCTACATTAAGATTCATAAAGTAATATGTTGTGTAAAAACACTCTGTAATTCACAAGTTCGAACCTATACTAAGTGAGAACATTTCGATGCACTCCCAAGCTTCTCTGTGCTAAACAATTCTTGGAAAGGTTGTAATATGGAGCTAGATATATTGTAATTAAATTTTTATATATCATTTAAAGTGCAAATTTATAATATGAGAGGTTTCTTTCAGGCAACTATATTTGGAAATTCATGTAAATTTGAGTACAAATTGACTTCAGAGTTAAATCCACTCCCTAGTGCCAATTTTGAACCACTTTATTATACATCCAACAAGGATCTAATAACAACTTTAGTTACTCTTAAAAATAGAAGGTAGATTGAAAAAAAGTAGGGTGATCAGACTTAGAGATCAAAACAATGTTTCTCCTTTCAAAACACATAAGTCATAACTTATCAAACTATTTGGTGGTCAAATTATATATATATATATATATATATATATATATCTTAGGTGAAAACCAATTGATATCTTCTTCCTAGCTTTAAAATTTGGCAACAACATCATTCCATTATTGTCACATGTGAATATTTGACAATAAATAACAAAAACTTAGAAGAAGAGGAAACGGAAATGGAAAATATCTTTTGAAATACATGGAAAAAATTCTACACACAAATATACAACATGGTATACCACCTTGATGTCAAAAGAAGTAAAAACCATAATACAAGTAAAGTATTGCATTTTTTTTGTTTTCCTACATAACATTACATGACTTCAATTGAAATTTCATGGTTTTCCCAAGAGTATATGTTATTAACTATTCATCACATGTACTAAATATTCCCCCAAAAAAATTGAATGCACAATCATTGATTTGGAAACTTAAAAGAAACCTATTATATGTTCATGGAAAATGTTTATATTTAGGTGGAAAATATAAGTGTATGCATAACTATAATAATAGATTATGCTACAAGCTTTTTATTTTCAATGAAAATATGAACATTTGTTCAAAACAAATAAAAATATAGCCAAGTTGGTGAAATTCCCCTTAGAGAAAGCATTGGATCAAAGCAATGAATGTAACATTGACCATTGCAAGAAATCTCCCAAAACATCTTGATTCCTCAACAAACTTCAACATCATATCACTCCAATATTTATAACCTATTTAGTAGTGCATTTACACTCCAAAAAGGATGATTTATGTCCAAAAAAATGCTCAACATTATGATGAATGATCAAATGGTGGGTTATGAGGGAACCATGGTTTGTTCTTCATTTTTAGTCATAAAAGACTCTATTGTGCAAAAAAACTCTTATTACAAATTCTTCTTTATCAACAAAACTTTAAATTCCTTACAAAAACTGAACATGTAGTATGTATAAAATATATATGAGTGGAAATATCAAATTTTGCATTGGCTTAAGTACATTGAAAACAAGAAATTAGAAACAAAATCTCTTGCTAACATATCTTTCAAATGAATATTTCTTGTAATTATCCTTTAGATAAACATAACACATATTGGTCAAATAAAAGATGAGTCATTAGAGGAACATCATAAGTCATTTATATTAAAAATGAGATATATAAAGTATTAGGATGAAAACCTAGAATTATCAAAATTACAAAATATGTCTAAATCACATTCTCAGACACAATACTTAAACTTAAAGCAACTAATATATAATTATTTGAGTCTATTTAGGAATCACCAATTTCCTCATATTGGTTAATTATGTAGGCATTATGCCTAGAGGTAGATGAAATAGTGCCTCCAACTCCATTATTATCCTCATATTGGTATTTGGGACATTTTAAAACATGAATATTGTGTTTAATCCCCATTAAATAATTCATAATTATGTTCAATTTTTTCTCAACTATGAGGTGAAATTCCACCATGGGTTGTTCATTCCTTACATGATCTTTAAAATTTTTATCCCTTGCTTCAAAAGAACTCTTAACTGAACAAGTAGGAACTTTAGGAAATGTATCTACGAACCTTTTTGAAATAACCGTTGTTGCAAGAATAACAAATGAAAATTTTGTAACAATATTAACTTAGCTATAGAAGTATTCCTAGTATTCAAATTATCCACCTTTCTCTCGTAATTTGAGTCTTTAATCACCATTAGATAGGTGTAATCGTTAGGAGTCACAACACCCAATATCTAATGATATTTCAAATACAAATATCGACAAAATGACCCTTAAATGCCCTTAAATCCTTCACTAGATTTAGAAAGTACAAGTTGATACTCTTCATGTGTGAGTTATGACAGAATTCACTGCAATTGACGATGGTATTAATCAATCAAATTATGAATATAGTCATTAAAACCGAATAGTAGTTTAGTTAGTTAATAATTATGATACTAAGGTTTTATTAGTTTGAAAATCATTATGATTTATAACTAGAAGGTTTTGCTTTTTAGAACATCACAATTTGTAATAATTAATATTTTTTTGATTTTGTGATTTTATCAAAATTTTAATATTTTCATATTTGACACTTTGAAATTCCTCAAAAAAGACACGGCTCAATGCTTATGAGTTTTTAATATTAATATTATGTTTATATATATAACTCATCAAAATGTTATATTTGAAATCACAAAGTAAGCTTATTATTATTTTATATATTAGTAATTTTAACTTATCTATACGGTTTGTAATTTGAACTTATCTGTATGGGTGTTGTGTTGGAGAGTGGGGGAGAGAGGAAAAGTACTAGAGGGAGAGAGTGAGAGGAAGAGGGAGAAAAGGGAAGAGACTGAGTGAGCATGTGGGAGATCAAAATGAGAGAGATTAAGATCAAGAGAGTGGTGGGATCGAGACATAGGAACAAGGGGAGAGAGGGGGATAAGGGGAGAGCGTGAATGGGAGACAAAAAAATAGTATTTCCATTGCATGGTATAGGTCATGTCCAAGGTATAGGTCATGGTATCGGTAATGGCCTAGGTATAGATCATGGTTTAGGTCATGGATGGAATGAATATCGTATATAGATTACAGGTGGTAGGGAAGACTGAGGCACATTCTAACAATGTCGTTAAAAATGAAAAAGGCAACACTTGTTGGTTCTCTTGCTCTATGTGTACATCATGGTCAAGGTGTAGGTACTCTATGTAGTATTCTAAGTCTAGTTCATGGTTTAATGATGGTAGCTTTGCACTATGATTTATTTGATGAGAAGATTTTGTGAACATTATTCATACAAATTAAGTAAGTTCAATTAATACTCACAATTGATATATGAGAGAATGTGTGAGGGTGAGAGGGAGAGAGAGGAAGACAAAGAGGGATGGATGAGAGAGAGTTTGTAAGAATGTGAGAGGGATAGAGAGAGTTCGAGAGTGATATGGAGAGAGAGAGAGAAAGTAGAAGAGAGGTTGAGAGTGTGATACAAATGAAGTAAGTTAAATTACTCACAATTTTTATATATATGAGAGAATGTCATAGGGAGAGAGAGGAAGACAGAGATGAAAGGGGTAGAGAGAGGGAGGGGGGGTTGAGAGAGAGAGTAAGAATAAGAGGGGGACATGGTAGAGAGAGTGTGGGAGAGTGTGGGAGGGAGAGAGAGAGGGGTAGATACTAGTGAGATGGAGAGAGAGAAAGATAAAAATAGAGGCCAAGAGTGTGATATATACAAATGAAGTAAGTTAAATTACTCACAATTGATATATGAGAGAATGTGTGATGTTAGGGGTGTTAAATTTTTATATGAGATAATATTGTATATAAGATGATGTGTTGGATTTATTGATGCAAAAAGAGGTCACCCTCACGGTTCCTCCCTTCTCTCACCAGGACCTTCTTTCTCTACAGGCCCAAAGAGTCAATGCTCTTCAACTCCTCTCGGGAGTTTTCCTACCCACAACAACACTCCTCGACGATCTTCCTTTCGGATATCGAGAAATCGCGCTTCGAGAGTTCGCGGTTCACGCGAACACAATTCTCA
>JZKD02S2021076.1:93416-130160 GCA_000966675.3 Picea glauca
AGCTGCAAAAAATTTTGGCCATGGGACTGATCATCATGATCTCCCATGCCTTCATCTGTTTCCAACCTCACCTGTTGGATGTGCATGCCCTGCACTTTCACCCTATCTTCTAGGGATTCAATCTGCTCCCACAGCTCAACAAGACATATGTTGTCTGTGTCTCCTTCTTCTGCTTCTGCAACCTCCCATGTTGCAGTGGTTTCAACTTCATGGCTGAAAATGCTGAGCCATTCCTTAGAATGATCCTCTTCCTTTTTGGCTTCTTCGGCTGTCAGCTTCAGTGCTGCAGCTCTCTCAGCTTCCTGGCTGAATTCATTTAAACATTCCTCGAAATGCTCATTCTCTTCACCTTCTGCTGCAAACTCCCCTGTTGCAGTCTTTTCAGCTACAATGTTGAATATGTCGAGCCATTCTTTAGAATGCTCATCTTCTTCTTTTTCTTTTGCTACTGTTAGCCTCAGTGCTACAGCTCTTTCAGCTTGCTGGCTGAAATCATTGAGTTGTTCCTTAGAACACTCATTCTTCTCTTCATCCGCTTAGGCAGTCTCAGATACCTGCTCCAATTTCATTTCTTTTCTGACAGTCATATCCTGCGGTGACTGTTCTGCTGCTGCTGCTATATCTGCAACTGAATTTTCTGCCCCCTCCTGGGCAGATGGTAGGAATACTTGTATTCCCCCAACCATTAGAATATCGTTCTGACCTTCCTCCTCTGTCAGCTACATCTGCTGATCCACATTCATCCTTGAGCCCACTTGCTCTGTCAACTCTCTTAGTTGATTCCAACTCACTTCTGAGTTACTAAGACCCACAGATGGTCTTATCTTCTCATCCCTGCCCACCTGGAAATATGGGATGCTTCCACCGCTTCCCTGGCAGATTATGAGATCAACCGATCCCATCTTCATTAGCAACCTTTGTTGAATTGAACTCTCCCTTGAGTCCAAGAGACTCTCAGACAGTCTCAGTTTTTCATCCCTGCCCTCCAGGCAGCTTAGTACGCTTCTGCTGCCCTCTTGGCAGTCTTCGAGATCTTCACCTGATCTCCTTTCATCGCCCAGCTGGCAATGCAAAGTTTCCTGGCTGTCCTCTCGACAATCTTTGAGATCCTCAGGTGACCCCAATTCTGTTCCCCTGCCCAACTGGAAATTTGAAATTCCCTGGCTGCCCTCACGACAGTCCTTGAGATCCTCAACTGATCCCAATTCGTTTCCCTCTTGGCAAACTAGAATTTCTTCCTTTCTACCCAACCGGCAGTATTTGAAACCATCAGCTGATTCCAATTCATTCCAATCATCATCATTATCGCCATCGATACTTTGTCCTGTCTCTGGCCAACAGTAACAAACCATGTTTTCTTTTGTGGCCCTGAGGTTCTCAGCATACCTCAACCATCTTTTCAACAGCCTTCGTTGTCTTATGACCATCAGCTGCTTGACTGGCCATTTCGCTTTTTCCTTCTTCATTGACAATTCACGCAGTCGTCTCCTCCTCCTATCCTGCCACATCCGCAGTTCCATATTCTCTATGTCTTCTTTTAATTCATAGATCTTTCTAGTCTCTTTTGCTTCCTCCGTAATCTTTTCATCCTTTCTTTTCTTCCTATGGCCTTAAGTACCCATTTTGCGGTGTCTATCTGTCCCCTCGACAGATCTGCTGCTGTCACTCCAGCAACCCTGAGTGCTCGGCTTCATCTTCTCACAGTCTCCAAATGACTGTCTACGGACTGCTACCTCCAGCAAGCAAGTCCCCACAGAGTTCTCAACAACCCTGTCTTCTTCCGCTCCTCTGTCTCTTCCTGCCTGAAATCTACAAGCAAGAATTTCCAGCTTTGATACCACTTGATGCAAAAAGAGGTCACCCTCATGGTTCCTCCCTGCTCTCACCAGGACCTTCTTTCTCTACAGGCCCGAAGAGTCAATGCTCTTCAACTCCTCTCGGGAGTTATCCTACCCATAGAAACACTCCTCAACGATATTCCTTTCGGATATCGAGAAATCGTGCTTCGAGAGTTCGCAGTTCACGCGAACACAATTCTCATACATAACAAAACCTCGATCCTCGATGGTCAATGGGCCAACATTTTCCTCTATCGGAGATTTCACTATCGAGGAATCAGCGCATGAAATGCCGTGATTCACTTACTCTATGAATCCCCGAACCCCGAACTCCGATATGCTTCCACCTGTACTCCACTGGCGATCGCGGTCCCACACGCCACATCATGTTGGGATTTCACGGATTGCGAATCCACAATGCGAAGTTTCTTTGCCTCTGGAAACCCTGAATGCCGAAACCCCGATACGCCGGATTGGTGCCACCTGTCTGCGCTCAAATCAACGGTTCCGATTAAATCGGGAAATTGTCGGTCGCGATTTCAAAAGGTGTAAACCTCTTGCCTTTGCAAACGTCGAATGCCGAATCCTGATCCTTAGGGATCTCAAGCCACGTGTCCCTGTCCTGATCGACGGCTCCATTTGATTCGGGAAATCGTCGGTCGCGATTTTAAAGAGCTTGAACTCTCGCCTCCGGGAACGCCGAACGCCGAAACCCCGAAGTTCGACTTCTCAAGATCTCGCGCCACCTGTCCTCTTGACGATCGACGGCTCCCGTTAACTTGGGAAATCACTACTCGCGATTCCGACATGCATGCAACTCTTGCATCGCCAAACACCGAATGCCGAAATCTCGATATGATGGGATCTCTTGACACGCGTCCCTCTGGAAATAAATGGCTCTGATTATATCGAGGTTTTCACCTGGGATTTCCCCGATCTTGTGTCCACGGGAATGTCGATTTCCCGATGCGCCAAACGCCGATGGCACTGGATCCTCACCACGTGTCCTTCTGCCAACGGACGGTCCAGATCCCGTCGAGATTTCGCGACTTGCACTGCCCGGCTCCTACGACCTTGAGAATCCTGAATTACCAATGGCCGATATCCCGACTATTTAAACCCTGTGCAACTTTTGCCGATCCAACGAATATCGGTGAACTGGTCTGAGATCTGATGACTCAGATCCCTTCTCCCGTGCGCTCCTCCTCTTGAGTTTAAACTGTGCGCTACTTCTCCCGATCCAACGGATGACGGGATTTCTTCTTGATATCCGACGACTGTCGGGTTCTTCCTCCTGTACGCTCCTCCTGAGCTCCTCCTGGTTTCTTCTTCTTTCCCAAGGGCTTGGACCTTTGCGTTTCTTCTCCTCTTGCGAACCCTCAACTTGAGTCTTGCTGATACGCGCAAAAGTGCTGCCCTTCCTGAGCTTCTGTCCTTTGAACCCTCACGGGATTCTTTGGCTCCTGCACTCCTGCGGAGTCTTCGCGCTCAAAGCGCTATCTGTCATGAGCTTCACTTTGAACCCTCATGGGATTCTTTGGCTCCTGCACTCCTGCGGAGTCTTTGCGCTCAAAGCACTATCTGTCCTGACCTTCCAAAAACACTCAGACCCCTTGGGGGGATTTGATCCTTCTTCTCCCTCAGATGGAGAATACTTAGGCACTCCTCTGGCTATCCTTCTGCTCAAGCCTCTTCTTGAGTACTTCTGGGTATTCAGCAACCCAGTGAAAGTTCCCTCAATAAACCTTTCCTCCAACTTCCAGAACTCAAAGAGTTCTTTTCCCCTGTGCTATCTGCATGCTTCGCTCGACGTCCTCCAGATGGAGCTCCTCAAAATCCTCGACAGAATTCTGGTCTCTCTAAACTCACAACAGAGTTCTTTCCTCTGTGCACTTCTGTACACCTGCTCAATACCCTCTGGGTAGAGCTCCTACAGAACTCCCAGTAAAGGTTCTGTCCACAACAGTGTCTCAGCTACATTGCCTTGACTATTGAGGTGTTCAACAACCCCAAAGTCCTCCTTCTGTATGAGTTGTTGTCTTCAACGCTTGTGCCCTCAGCACGTCTTTGTCTGACTCCTCACGAGTTCAGAAGTGCATCCTCTGTGCACTGAGATTCAGAGTCTCAACACTCTCTCACGCCCTCATGGCATGAACCCTCAAAGACTCTCAACCTGAAATCAAACACACTCCCTGAAAATGGCATGATAACAACACACCCACATACAACATATATGACGAACACACACAGAAATCCATTCAACACAGATCAGATGCAGGAAAAACTGCTATTTTTATTAATAATGGCAAATGCCTGTATATTTTACAATGGTGTTCTCGAGATCTCCTTGGCTCTACATGCACTCTATCTACATGTACTTCTCTCTTTTTTTTCAAAATGAGACCTCCCTATCTTCTTTACCTGAGGTGCTCTCAGCGCTTCCCTCCAGGTACACCTACCCTATTTAATTACAATGAATGGGGTTGTCTAGTCCATCATCGGACCTAGATCTCAGCCAATCTACAATAAAGGTCGATCCTATCTACAGCCTGCGCAAATACATGGAATTCACGCTTCAACAGCCTAAGCACATTAACTTACATTCAATACAAATTCAAAATGAGGCTGCGCCTCCTTTTCAGCACATGAATGAGTGTGCGTTGACGTGGCTGACTGGCTGGCATGGAGAGATGCTCCTGCATCATTTATATTACAATGATGAATGTGCCAAATATATAAAGAACATAAAGGAACATATTGTGACAATCCATGAAAGGATGTGTCTCTAATAATTATAGTAACGATTTATTATTATTATTATTATATATATTAATAATAAATAATTATATTATTAATTATTAATTTGGCAGAATGTCTTCCTGATGTTTTCCAAACATCAACACTCCATCTCAACAAGGGATAAATTATGCACCTCAATCACCTCGAGTCCATAAGACTATGCTTGGGCCATTATCCTCGGTCAAATTAGCATGACCACTCCAGAGAATGTCTACCCGATGATTCTAACTTCAACACTCCTCAACTATGGAGAAATTCTACAACACACCAATATTCTTGATTTCAAACTTTGAGGCCAACTCCTTTTTACACTTTTCAATGAGCCTTTTATGTAATCATCTCTGGCATGCATCCAGTTGATGTATTCTTCTTCGACATAGCACCCAGTTGATGTATACTTCTCCCACATAGCACCTTGGTTCTCCAACGGTCCTTTTCAAGACACATTATCAAGTCATCATGGCCATATGAGAAGAATGCTTGATGCTAATACACAGAGAACATAAAAACCCTGGGTCACTCTCCTTAGCCAATTCATCATGGCCATCGAAGGAGAGTGCCTAATGCTAATACATGGAGAACATCAATTCCTTGGGCCATTCACCACTAGCCAAATCAACATGGCTAATCCTGTGAGTGAATGTATCATACTCCTCAGTCAAATCAGCATGACCCCTCTAGGATAATGTGTGCCTGATGAGACACCTAGAGAAACATTAGAAACTCAAGTCTTTTCCACTTGTCAAGTCATCATGACTAAGGATAAAGACTATGACTGGGTCATTCACCACTAGCTAAATGAACATGGCTAATCATGTAAGTGAATGTATCATTCTCCTCAGTCAAAATAGCATGATCCCTCTGGGGGAATGTTTGTCTGATGATACTCATGTGTGGATGTGTACTAGAGCTTCACAACTCCCTTCTGCATCATGTCTAGGAGGAATTCCTGCAAGAAACTTCTAAATCCACATTGCTTCACAACTTACAATATTGGATGTTATATACTTTTCCTCCAATGTCCTTATGACTCGATTCCTTCACTGAAGCAAGGGAGTCCTCTCTAGGAGGTCTCAGATCTCCTTAAGGTTTAGCCTCATGTCTTTCAGTCCTGGAGGACGTCTCTCCCATATGAATCTAAATTTGAAGAGGAATCCTTTCTGAATGAAAGTATCTAAGCAATTGACTATCTCTGAGATGAGGCCCACTCTAAGTCTATATCCTCCCTCTGAATATTGACTCCCTCTGAGGATATATAGTCTTCGGAATCATACTCTCCCTATGCATGTGTTGACCTCCTCTTCTTCTTCATTACATTGATCTACACAACTCTATGTTTGGATAGTCTTGCTTCATGTTGTTTCCCGTGACTGTCATTATGGCCCCTTCTCAGAGCTATTACTAGTGACCTACCTAGAACAAGAAACAACAACAACATAAATCATCTCCTAGAAGAGATAAATTTATATTATGCACAAGTGCATTATCAATATGAGTATTTAATTAATGGTAGTTGTACAAAAAATAATCAAATGTTAATAGAAATAAGAATGGAAACATAGATTGCTACTTTGGTTACATCACATACTTAAACTGCAACAATATAAGGAAATATTAAACCTAATATGTAAACTTGCTTGGAATAACTATTGGCTAAAGAACATACTCATCATACTGCTCTTCAACATATTCTACATGTGCATAGTTCTCCTTCTTTCCCTTTCCATATTTAAGAGAACATTGTTTGGCATAATGTCCCATCTCCTGACAATTGTAGCATCTGATATTTGATGCATCCTTCTTGTAGTGTGGTTTCTTAGGCTTCTTCAAACTTCCTTATTCCCTTTCCTTTCTCTTATTTACTTGGGAATCAAGTTCTTGATTATCATCATCATTAATTTTCAATGATTTTGATATCAACCTTGATTCCTCTTGGGTGCAGTTAGCTAATAGTTTGTTGAATTTGGGAAATTTTCTTCTGGCACAAATCCATTAAAAAAATGGACCCCGAGAGGAGGGAAATCTTTTAAGTGTAGTAGTCAGAAGTTCAACATATTCTATTGGATATACAATGGCCGCTAATTGGTATTTTATTTGGGACAACCTCATGAAACTATTGGATATTGTTTTTGAATTGTTCATGATCACATTTCTGAGTTGATGTCTCAGTTGATGTCATAGAGGAATATTTCGACTAGTATTCTTACTTTAATAAAGTCTGGTTAGGGGATACAAAATTTCCTTCCAAGTCTTCAGTTATGATACATTAGGTTTCATATGATCCTTTATTGAGCCCGTCAAGATACTCTTGGCCTTGACCTCATTCTTCCTAAATTTTCTTTGTTGTCTTCTTCTTTTGGTTCTAGAATCGTATGCTTGATGTGATCCAATAGATCATTCTCTTATAGAATGAGAATAAATATGTGCTTCTAGGATATGAAGTTAGCTTCTCCATCTAATCTATCTTCAACTCTCATGTTGGTTGTCATTTTTCACTGGTAGAAACCCTAGGACTGAAAAACCTCAATTTCTCAAACTTCACCAAACGTCCTTGGGATAATTATCAACGTGATTAACAAAGTATTCCAACTGCCAGGTGATACAAGGTGTCATTGTAGAGATCTACCTTTCAGTGGTCAAATTTTTCTAAAGGTAACCAACTGTGATACCATGTTAAATTTTTATATGAGATATTATATAAGATAATATTGTATATGAGATGATGTGTTGGATTTATATTACAATGATGAAAGTGCCAAATATATAAATAATCTAAAGGAACATATGGTAACCATCCATGAAAGGATGTGTCTCTAATAATTATAAAAAATGTTTATTATTATTATTATTATTATTATTATTATATATATATATTAATAATATTTTTAATAATTAGTGATTATATTATTAATTATTGATCTGGGAGAATGTCCTCCCCATGTTTTCCAAACATAAACAAGAGGGAGATAGAGGAATATGGAGAGAGGGGTAGCGAGAGATTAAGATATATAGGTGGGTGGAGAGAGATAAATACAAAGAGGGAGTCAGGGTAGAGAGAGAGTGTGTGAGAGTGTGGGAGAGAGAGAGAGGGAGAGGTCGAGACTAGTGAGATGGAGAGAGATAGAGAAATATAAGAGGAGAGGTCGAGATTGTGATGTATACAAATGAAGTAAGTTAAATTACTCACAATTGATATTACATGAAAGAATGTGTGATGTGAGAGGGAGAGGGGATGACAAAGAGGGGTGGTTGACTAGAGAGAGTGTGATATGGATAGATATAGGTTGAGAGGAATAGTGAGAGATCAAGGGTGAGATAGAGAGATACTTGAGAGATATAGAGAGAGGTAATTAAAAGTCCCTATTAGACCCATATATTCCTATAAGACTCTCACCTATACCTAACCCAACTTAACCTCGACCCTGGTGGTCCCAACACCTGATCTAAACTAAGATCCTTATGGTTTTACCTTTTCATAGGGCCCTAGCCACAACCCATACATCTTAGAACTAGTGCTATAACCATTTTCATATGCCTCAAAAAAAATTCAATTATAAGCCAATAGGTCCCAACTATTCACCATGGGGCCTGCATAATATTAACTAAGACAAATTTTTAGAGACCAGGAATGACCACAACATCGATCATGGATGTATCAGTTAGATGTGTTAGACTACTAAGACAAAGAAATGTCTATGAATGTTTTGTACCTGACTTATCCCCCTTATCCCCCCTAAATTATGAGAAAAGTCATGAATGGAATGAATCATGTATACAAATTTTAGGTGGAAGGGAAAACTGAGGCATGTGCTAACACTGTCATTAAAAATTAAATAGATGGTTATTGTTGGTTCTCTCCCTCCATTCAATTATCTCCCTCTCACCCCCCATGCATACAAACCAACCTCCACTTCAGCCCTATACCCTTACATATAACTATAAAACACATATTAAATATCAATATGAGTAAATTACAATACAAACAAATAAAAAATAAAAAATAAAAAAAAAAGTAAAACAAATAAAAAATATACATTTCAAACATAAAAAACACTATTGAACTAGACCATAAGAAAATAAGCCATCTCCCAAATCGGTTGACGACTGCATTGTTCGAGCACACTTGCTAGTGAGGAGAGTATGCAGAGGAGAAACCCAATGAAATTTGCATTGGATCAACCCCACCTACCAGTATGGATATAGAGAGGAGAAACCCATGGAAATTTGCTTTGGATCGACACTTGATAGTATTGATAGTGTGTAAAGGAGTATACCAAGATAATGAGAGACCGGCCCTAGTTGTGCATTAGAGGGATCGAACCGACAATGTCATAAATATGTGTCCTCATTGTTAATATAGATAGAGAATGTATATCTTGTAGATGTTTTTTCCTATTTAAATTGTTCACATTGGATATGTTTTAGTTCCATTAAGTTCAATTTTACCCTATCATTTATTCATTAGTTTAGGTTTGATACACTTTATACTACATCACTTTTCCATATTTCTGTAGGCACAACAAAGAGAAAACAAGGTTTTCAATGAAAAATCAACAAAGACATCGAACCATTCATATAGATCCAAGATCGACGGTCTCAAATTATTTTAGAAAGTGAAAGTTCATGCTCGATAACAAGGGGTCGAAGGGCTAAATTCAAAAACATTGTATTAATGGGTGATAATGTTTCATCACCTTATTTATTTCAGTACATGGGGGTGGTATTATGAAACTACTTTATATATCCCCCAAAATGCATGAATTGATCACAATTGCCACTATTATGTAAGCCAAATAAATAATGTGTCACGTCAACGTAATCCAAAGAATTAAAAAAAATGTTTAAAACAATTACCCCCAAAGTAAATGAGTTAAATGAAAACAATAAACCTTGTTACGAGTACAATATACTCTAGTAAAAGAAATAAAATTCTCATTCGACAAATAAGTTTGGGTATTGTTCTCATTTTCTTATTTCAAATGTGTTCAAATTGTTTAAAATAAGGATCGATGGAGAAAGGTAGTCAATATTTTTCCCCTAAAAGTAATCAAATGTCCACTAAATCAAACTCCAGACAAATTTGACTATGCAAGAAAATGATTGTATTTGATGATCACTTCGAGGACAGGGAAGGGATGTTTTCAAACATCCATTGTATTTCCCTGACCTTCACCAATTAATTCGGAGAACTTGGGGTGAGGCTAAAAATGGTCAAAACTACTTGAACTTATGGGAATCAAACTTGGCGATATTGATTGTTCCACACACTTATCACTTTCAATAATTAGTCAATTGATGTGTTGTCAATTACTAGGTGGATAGGAAAAAAATAATTTATGTACGTGATTCTAGGATAGTATATGAAATAACTAAAGAATCCATTTCCCAAAAGCTCCAAATTCCATACCATGATGTATATGAAACCATGGATGATGATGATATTGAGTCTAAGTACCAAGAATTATCACATTTTGAAATAGATAAGTCGTTGAGTAATCTATTATCCCCATATGCCCCATTAACAACTGGTCCACCTTCTTTCAAATCCACCATCTCCCAGGAACTAACCAGGCATGTTATTACCATGATTTGTCATGTTTTAGGATATGAACATGATAGAGCAGTGGATGAGACCACTTTAGGTTTTATTTATGTATTCTATCCACCGGAGTTAATCACCTTCACAAAACTTGATTATTTTCAGTTCCTACATGAAGTCATAAACTTCTAATTGTCAAATTTCCACCTCACTAAGTATTTTAGGTACCAAGCCTACTTGGTGCACCTCATATTATTCCATAATTCTTCCCTTTTTGAGAGATTTGGTAGAAAAAAAATGATTCAGGTAAAACCATGATAGTAATTGAGTGGACTGAGGAGGTAAGGAAGCAAGAGCATAATAAAGGTTTCATCCTTTATGTAAACAATTTCATGATTGCATGCTACATTTTCTTCCATGGAACTCAACCTCTTAGGATGTTTTGTGAGTTTAAAAAGATACTTTAGCTGAGAAAAGATACCATATTTGCAGATTGGTACCTAGATGAGGATCACACCATCATTAGAGTATATGGTTTTGAATAGGATCCATACAAGCTACCAATTTTCCTAACTCCAAAAATATTTTCTTTGGAATACATCAAACAAATACTAATTTCATATCAATTTCATTTTTCCCAACATAAGTAGGACATAACTTTAAATTTTCCTCAAGGATTTGGCCCTTTATTGGTCAATCATAGTCATGCTCTATCTGTTATAGAAAAAATGTTACAACAGATGGATTTTGAAAAAGGAAGTAAATGGGCGTATGACCCACATGGTGTGATTGGAATGAGAAGGTCCATGTACAATCATCTGCCAAATCCTGTAGTGGAAAGAATTGTTAACCCGGATTCATGGGAAGACATTATTCATATTCTAGAGGCAGAGGCCCAAAATAAAAATACCACTGAGCCAATGGACCAATCCAATGTAATTCAAAATCCTCAAAAATAATAATTACAACTTGGAAAGAAAATTTTCAAACATGCATTCTAAAATGGATATGAAATGGATATTGATGATCAGTTGAGTGAGAAGCTAAGAAAAAAGACTAAATTTGATGATGAATTAGACTTAGAGGGGTTCTTAGCTAAGTTTACAGGAGAAGGACAGGGTTTATTGCGAATCAGACAAGGATCAAGTGAAGTTAGTACAACCTCAAATGGGCCTAATATCACTATTGAGCATATTATTTCATCTCTATTTTCAACACCAAAAGTTTCACATACCTCTAGATATGAAGGAACCTCTAATAATAATCCCTCACTCTTTTTACATTATTTGGATATAAAGAGAAAAAATCAAGCAATGAAAAAGGAAATGTATCATCATGTTTGGGGAGAAAACATAGCTCAAACAAAATTACTATCTACTGTGGATTACCAACATGATATATTTAATTTGGATATACTAGAGTCAGAGGTACTTAAGCCTCTTTTTCATGCATATTACAAATCCACTCAAATGAGAGTAAATCTTCGATCTATACACCATGTGGATACGATTGAATTGCACCAATAAACAAGTGATATGATGTATAGAGGAGTCTTGCAATCCTATTCCAGTGAGAGGAAGATGAAAAATATGGTAACAAAAATAGTGAAGGAGTTGATGCAGGAGAGGGTGGCCACTAAATCTAATAGGGTTCAAATTAATGATTTGGAGACAAAGATTATTTCTCTAGGAGAAGATCCTAAAAATCCAATTGTTGTAGGATACCTAATAAAAGAAAAGGATAACGAAATTAATATCCTCAACAAGAAGCTAAATGTTCTTGATGTACAACATGTTGAGACCCCAGAGCTATAGGCTAGCCATGAGGAAAAGGAGAAACTTTACCAGAAATTATTGGGAAGTAGAATGACCATATAACAACTAAAATATGAAATTGAAACATTCAAAGAAAATAAATATCAGTGATTGCAGGAAGCCAAGTCAACTATAGTGCAAACTGCTCCATTAGACCTAGTAAAGGGCTTATCAAAATTCATCACTAATTTGAGTGTGAGGGAGATCAAGTTGGAAACTCTGACAAACAAACTAAAACAAAGATATGTCAAGGTAGCATAACTAGAAGATTGGGTGAAAAGCAGGGAGCTACATTTCGAACAAATCAATGCTGCTAAAGAGGAATCTCAGAAGGAAGAAAATAGATTGAAGGCAAGGGTGACTTGGACACTAGCCATGAAAGGAGATACGCATATCATTTGGGATGATATAGCTAACAAAATTTTAAATAATTGGTTTTATTTTATCCCGGTGGAGGATGAGATTTATTTAATCACCATAGTCTTGAAATAAATAAAAGTAACAAAAAATGATTTGGAGAATAAACCTTATTTGGAAGCTGATATATTAAAGTTCTTGAACAAAGAAAATAAAGAGGAGTTGAAGGATTTGAAATTTAATGAAAAAACTATCATTGTAATGGATTCTAAAAGATTCATTACAAAAATGATATTGTTGCAAAATTTGGAAACTAAGTGCCATGAGGTTATGAGGGAAATATCTACTTTTAAGAATATTTTTTAGCGATGTAGTCAAGCATGGATTACCATCATTCTGGAATGAAAATTGGGATTTGTGTCCAACGAATAGTTCTCAAAAGTTATTAAAAGACATGAAGAATAGTGATAACAAGTTAGAAATGCTTGATGGTTCTTTGAAGGAAAAATATGTAATAGAATTGTTGGCAGGGGATTTTTAGTTGTTGCACAATCTAAAAATGATTTTCTGGAAATTTCCTCCCCCGATTTATGAGCAATACACTGATTTGGATGAGGCAATAAGAAACTTGAATGATCACAAGTATCCAAGGGGAAAATACTGGAAACAATTGTGACAATTTTCTAAATTACCATTGGGAATTCAAGGCAAATCAAGTGTCACCCACCCATCTCCCTGAAGGAATATTTGATTGAGTATTTGTTCATGTACATTAATTTTTACCTAAGTGATATTATGAGATAGTTAAATGTATTAAGAATGATATTTGCCTTGGTTTTTTATGAAGTTGTAATAGGAATACCTTCTAGGTTTTATTTTTTTGTTCATCTAAATCCATCCACCCATCCCATTTAAATAGTAGATTTATGATACATATGAGAATTGTAGGTGTGTTAATATATGGGCATGCATTTTAAAAATGTCGTGGTTTCATGCGTTTTAAAGCATTTTCCCCTGTATGCATTTCTTTTCATTTACAAAGTAGTTTTTAACCTTTATGCAAGTAGAGTTTTTTGGTTTCAAAATTCACATCCAAAGTATGAATAAATGTAAAATGATAAAATACAAACTCCACAATGTTTTTCACTGGAATATCCCCAAATGTGATATGCTAGGATATTAGTGCTTTCTATCCAATGATGTTGTTTCCCTCTACGTGATTTTGTTAAACACTTTTCATTCATATGTTTTTATGCTACAATGTTGATTGATAAATTTCTACTAATAGTTTGCACGTGTTCTAATAGTGGAAATTTCGTCAAACATATTGGAAATACACATATGATAGAGGATACAACATTGGCATTTTTATTATAGATGGAAAATTAAAAACAATACAAACTCTAATTGTTGTTATGGCAGTTGCAAAAAAATACACAATATGCAAGCCAAAACTTGAAATAATTCCATGGCCTCCTCTAGTAGATTGTCTTTCCTCCTCCGAGGACTCTCCAAGAATAAAAACCCCGTCTACACATAACTCGACATTGATTATAGAAACTCAGCTTCAGCTAAAGAAACTCAACCTAAACTACCAAAATGCAGCGTCAGCTATAGAAACACGACCTCAACGAAAGAAAATGATTCAGCTATAGAAATGGCCTCATCTATAGAAAAAAAATCCACTACAAAAATGACTTCAGATACATAAATGGCCTCCACTACAGAAACAACATCAACTATAGAAATGACCTCAACTGCAGAAACAACTTCATCTATAGAAATGGATTCAACTACATAAACATCTTTAGCTACAAAATTGACCTCATCTATACAAACATATTTAGCTACAGAACTCGGGCTCAACTACAGAAATGTGGCCTGAACTATAGAAATGTGACCCACAAGATGAAGATAAAATGAAGATTATGGATGGACTCTCCTTCTTGTTTAACTAGGGTGGATATTGCACCACCAAAACCAAACACCAATGGAAGGGTTTTGTCAAAACCCTAATGAAAACTTGGCTTTCAAGAGAACTCCAAATACAAAATCAAATCTTAATTCCAAAGAGAAGGGTTACCCCTCTATTTATTATTTCTCTAATATTTGTAGATATTTCCCCTTTTTGACCAAATAAAACCCTCACTTCTTTTTCCCTCCAATTTCATTTAAATATAATTATTTATTTTTATTTAATGTCACTTTAGGATTTATCATTATTTTAACCTAGTGACACCAAATAACATCCTTAAATGACTTTTCCTTTTTAACTATATCCTACAAGAGTCATATAGGATATTAAGTCATCCTCTGTCATGATCAATTGGAAGGGAACATTACAGTCCTCCCTTCCCAAGATTTGTTTTCCTCATGAAATTCCAAATCAGGGTGTTGTAAGATATGTTCTAATTACCAAGTAGCATCCTTTGCAGGAAAACCTCTCCAGACAACCAAGTACTCTAGAATGACTTTATTTCTCAACCTCTTCTCCTTGACATCAATGATCTTGTCGGGAGCTAGAACTAATTTCCCTTCCTCATCTAGTGGAGGAAGGTTTTCTAAAGCCATGAATTTATGTCCCAATGCCTTTTTGATGTAGAATACATTGAAGGTGTTGTGGATCTTACTCCCCCTTGGTAGTTCTAGCTCGTACACTACCTCCCCAACTCTCTTGATCACTTTGTAGGGACCATAAAAGAATTCAATGATCTAAAGAAACACTTGTGCTTATCCCCAGTGATTTCATTACCTGACCTGTAACAACCCTTTGAAATCAATAAAGATGCTTCATACTATGTTGTGGTCATAGTTATCACTTAGCCTGACCACCTCATGGCCTATCATAGTGAGAAACTATCATATGTCGTTCATAATTACCCTACTTACGACAAAGAAAAGTACTCCATTGTGAAATCCCATCGTCAGTGGAGGACTTGCACTATCGAGAAGGAGACAATCATCCAAACTGATCATAAGTCACTGTAGTTTATGCAAACACAAGGCAAATAGTAGAATGACTTCCATCACAAGTGGTACACATACTTGTAGTGGTTCCACCTAAACATCAAGTATAAGACATGAAGTACCAATTGGGTCACTGATTGTCTCAATCAACCTCTAGTTGTGAAACTCACCATGGTGTTAGAATATTGCAGCCACAAGACCTCTGGATTCCCCCACCTCTATGAGAAAGATATTGACTTCACCACCACCTACCAGATGCCAGGAACAAACAAAACTGTCACTAATTTCCATATTCAGGACAGGTTGTTGTGCCATCTGGGCCATCTCTTTGTTCCATCAAGTGAGAAAGTGGAACTAATATGGGAAGTCCACTACATTTGGGTGACAAGACACTTCGTCATAGAAAATACAATGTTGGTGCTGCAAAAACATTTCTATTAGATGAAACTTTGACAGGATGTCAACAAGTACATTAGGTCCTACACTGCCTGTGCCATTTTCAAACTAGCCATTAAGAAGCAATGAATGTATACCCCTCTCCCTACTCCCGACAGGCCTTGGGAATCCATATTGATGGAATACATGTCATTCCTTCCTTCCACCAAGAGGGGCAATGAATTTTTTTTTGTGGTTGTTGATCACTTTTCCAAAATGGCAATACTAGTTGTCTGCAAGAAGAGCATTATAGTGGAGGCCACTGCCAAGCTCTTCTTCGAATGAGTGTGGGTCCATTTTTGGGTACCACAAACCATTATCTCATATCCAACAGTTAATTCCTTAGTACATTATGTTCGATCCTCTGGTCAATGTTGGACACCAAGATCACCAAATCCACTTCCTTCCACCCCCAGACGGATGGCCAAACCGAGGTCATCAACCAGATGATCAGGCATATCCTGCATATGTAAAATTCCAAACATCCCTTCACATGGGATGATATTCTTCCCTATGTTCATAATAGATACAACATATCACTACATAGATAAACCAACCACATCGCCTTTGAGGTGGGGTTGGGATTCCAACCATTGGGTCCCATGGATGTTTCACTACCCCTTGCGAACACCCAAGAAAACTCACCCATGCTCACATTGAGGCCAAAAAATACACTTAGTTCATTGAATGGATCCAACACATCCTCCAAAAGGTTTAGGATATTCTAGAAAAGTCCAATGCCAAGTACAAGCAACACCATGATCAACACTGGGTGGCACACCATCTTTAGGTGGGAGACAAAGTTTCATTTCACTTGTAGAAAGAACGCCTTACTGGGCCCAGTCATAAGCTTATTCCACTCTGTTATGGACCTTACAACATCACGAAGGCTATGGGTGACAATTATTTTGAGCTCAACATTCCCCCCATCCTTGGCTTGCGCACAGTGTTTAATGTGGGCCACCTTCGATGATATTTTCCACCATTCTTGGACACCTTAGAGATAACAGAGTCGTTGACACCAATAGAGCTCAATAATTAATGCATGGAACATGCATCCACTGATCATATAGTGGAAACACAGGTCAAGGGAACTCTCCACCAAAATATTCAACTTTATCGGTTTGTCAAAGCAGGGAAGCTCCTGCACCAGGGAAAGTGGCTCACTCGAGGAAAAATTCATCATAAGTTTACTCATTTAATGGAGGCACTCAATGCAATGGAGACCATTTCTTCCTAATGATGGAGGATTTATCTAGGTGGATATCGATGGAAACCCACCTATTCCAACTGGCTCGAAACAAGTTTTTTGGCAATTTACTAGTTTTAGCATTTTTTTGGGTCCTAAACTTTTGGGGCCATTTTGAGGGCCTAAATGACATTTTTTCATGATTGGGAGCCTCACTATTTGTGAAAGGCATCATTGAGCCTATTAAATGAATCTCCTCATCAATATATTTCCAATGGTCTATTCTGCACCTAAAATGGAGATCATATGCAAAAGTTACAACCCTGGAAGGTTTATGTACCAACTTACCCTAATGGGGCCCACATGACTTTTGGCGCTTCATATGATAGGGTTAGGTTTTTGGATGTCTAGGGTTTTGGAATTCATGTTTGTTGTAGAAAGTATTTTAGAGCCTCATTGTACTCATCTTCTTTCGAATGAGTGTAGCTGTCACATCTCTTCTCAAAGATAAGTTGCCACCATTCTAGCAAACTTGTTTTAGTGTGCATTTTACAGTTTCAATATATTTCTTATTTAATAGAATTCAAGTTTTACTGTATCTCTATTATTATTCAATGTTTATCTATATTAATATTATAAATCTGTGTTTTTCATTTCATTCATCTCATAAATCCGAATCACAATGCTTTGAATGGGTTCATCCTGATGGACATGTGATGAGTGGTATTGTAATAATGCTACCCGAGGCAACCATTTTATCCATTCCTGTTGTTGTCTTGACACATAGTTCCTCAAGTACCCCTCAATCTATTTTTTTACTATCTCGGTCTACCCGTCTGTCTAGGGGTGGCAGCTAGTAGTAGGTGTAAATTTTGTCTTGGATAACCTGAAAAACTCCTACCAAAACAAACTCATAAATCTTTTATCTTGGTCACTGACTATGTTGATTGAATGAATATGTAGTATGAATACCTCCTTGAAGAATATATATTCTACCTAAGATGCATTGTAATATTAAGGAATGGATAAGAAGTTCCCATATTTAGTCAATCTTTCCACTGCCACGTAGATACACTCCCTACCCTACACCTTTGGAAACCTTGTAATGAAGTCCAGGAAAATGATATCCCACTTATGCTCTGGAATAAAAAATGGTTGGAGAAATTCTATAGGATGTTTAAATTATGAATTGTTTTCTTGAAAATTCAGGAACTTCTTCACATGAATAACTACATCCTTTTTTAGCCCTTTCCAAGAGAATATCTCCCTCACCTTCTTGTAGGTCTTCAGATACCCCTGGTGCCCTGCTAGTAGCATGTCATGTCCTACCCTCAAAATCGTATCCTTGAGTTTGGAATCAAGGACAATATAGATCATGTCTTTTTAGTAGATTATGTCATCCACTACCCTATACCTATCATCCTGAATAATTCTCTCCATCATCTCACAAGAGAAGGTATTCTTGGAGTATTCCACCAAAAGAATGGACTTCAAGTCTATTGAGATATATGTCATGGAGAAGGTTGCAGGTCTTCTAGATAAGGAATAAAAAAATATGTTATTATTACCCTATACATATTGAATTTGAAAATCATATTCCTGCACCTTACTCACCCATTTTTGTTTCCTCTCATTTAGGTCTCATTGCTCCAAGAAATATATCAAGCTTGTTGGAGTTACTTCACACACACCTAGGATTTTTTTTTCCTAATGTTTTTCCTTGTTTATTAGTTATAATTAGTCATTATCCAGTCTCCTATAATTTAGGGGAGAATATTCCACCTGGAGAATATTCTCTTTCAATTGACACTTTAGTTTGACTAGTTGAGTTGAGTTTAGATGCTGCATTGGTTTTGTCACCATGCAACATTGGGATCATCACCATGATAGCTCGGCCTTGCCTTGGTATCACCACCAGAGTGGCACATTAGCGTTGATTGCTTGAGTTAACTCCTCACTACTCTATTCAATCAGTTAACTGAAGACTATTTGAATAGTTAACTCAACTAGGTGGCAGTTCACTCCCGTAATTGCCTGAGAGACTAGACTAGGTGGAAGTTCACTCTTGTAACTATTGTTGTGTGTCCAGATCACTCTAGACCACCACTATGGTGCATTGGTTATCCTCCAGTTGAACTCATTGAGTTATGCATAGTATATCATGTGTAAATTATTCATTATTCACAATGGTTAATGAGAATTATTCCATTATTTCTCTCCTTCTTCGTCTTTCTCCAATTCTCTTTGCAAATGTGTGTATTATTGTTTAGCTAGTTATATTATGGGTAGGTTCAACAAATTTAGAAAGTTGTTGTGGTAACTCCTAAACACAAAGCATCCTCCTACTAAGTGGTGTTTGAACTTTGCCAATGCATGCATGATGGCCAACATAACCATATCATATATCAGATAGAGTTTCTTTACCTCTCTTATAATTCTTCTCTTGAAAGCTATTGTGTTATGGTTATACAAAATTAATGCTCCTATCCCCTCACCTGATGCATCACACTCTAGGAAAAAAACCTGCATGAAATCTGGGAGTGCTAATACTAGGAGAGTGCTCATCACCCTCTCCATTTTTTCCAATGCTACATGTGCATCCTATGACCATTGGAATTCCCCCTTCTTGGTGAGGTATTTCAATGGCACAACCAATTGTGAAAATACTTTCATAAAACACATGTAATAGTTGCACATGCATAAGAATCCTCCTAAATCATTGAGTGATTTGGGGGTGGGACAATCTAGGACTATATAGATCTTCTCTCAATGCTAATTTACTCCTTAAACACCAATCACCTAACCCAAATAGATGACCTTTGTAAACCCAAACTCACATGTTTCCTCCTTGGAAAAAATTGACTGCTCCTCCATAATGGTGAGAATCTCATCCAAATGCTTTATATGTTCCTCCTATGTCTTTTTGTAGATCAGAAGACCATCAAAGAGCACCAGTAAAAAAATCCTCAATTGTTTGTTGAAGATACGGTTCATGTATGACTGAAAGGAAGATTGCGTGTTAGTTAATTTGAAGGGAATGGCTAGAAACTCATAGTACCCATAGTGACACCTAAATTTTGTTAAATGGATATCCTCCTCTTTGATCGAAATCTGGTGGTATCCTGATTGCAAATAAACCTTTGAGAAGTACACTTCCCCATGCAGTTTGTCTATTATCTCATCAATCCTAGGTATTGGGTATCATTTTTTGATGGTATTTTTGTTCAGTACCTTGTAGTCTATGCACATCCTCATAGTGTCATTATTTGTCTTCACCAATACAAATGATTAAGCAAAGGGACTAGAACTAGGATAGATATGTCCCATCTCCAACAATTCCTTTATTCCCTTCTCTATTTCTTCCTTGAACCTATTTGTATGCTCGTAGGATGTGGTGATCACAGAATTTGATCCCTATTTTATCTCAATGACATGCTCAAATCCTCTGTCAGGTGGTCTCCCTACTAGCAATGATTCAAACACTCTTTCATGCTTTCTAAGAAATGCTTGGATATCTATAGGTTAATGGTGGTGATCTTTTGATTTCTTCTCCATGGTGATAAAGAACTTCGTTGTGCAAGCCATGTCCATGTGTATAAAAAGGTCATCCATTATTGGTTTGACATGATCCTAGGGTCACCCGTCAACATGCCTCTTAGGATGACTCATTTTCCACCCTTGTCTTAGAACTCCTTCCTCATGTCCTGATAATTCATGTGGATATCTCTCAATGAGTACAGCCACTGAACTCCTAGCACCACATGAGTATCTGCTAAATCATTGGTCAACGTATAGTTTCCCAATGTTACATCTAATTTCCTTATCCTCTGAGTACATTCCATATTGTACCCATATGCTACAACCATATTGAATCCGTCAAAGTCCTTTACATGGATTTTTCTCTTGGTGACCAATGCAACATCAATGAAATTGTGGGTGGCCCCACCATCAATAAGTGTTGTATCCCTTTGTCCTTGCAAAATACCTCTAAATCTTAAAGTGTAATATTTGGGAACTCCTAAAAGAGTGGAAATGGTCAGTCCCTTAGCGATATTCTGCAATGGTGCCTTCTTTGTATCCTGGAGGTGTGATGTCTCCCCACTGTTATGTCCAATTCTCTCATCATCATTGTCATCCTCCTTATCGGAAACCACTTCAATATAATGTAATTTAACTTTTCCCATACACTGATGACCCAGTTCCCATGGATTTTTGCAACTATATAGAAAGGATTATTCCTCCTTATCTTTCTCTATGTTTCCTCATCCAACTTGTCCTTCCATGTCCATGTCTTGTAGGGAGGTTTTGACACCTAACCCCTCTCCATGGGATAAATTTGTTTTTCGATTTCTTCTTGGGGACTATGTCTTCCATATCCTGGGTCTTCATG
Source organism: Picea glauca (assembly GCA_000966675.3). NCBI lineage: Eukaryota > Viridiplantae > Streptophyta > Pinopsida > Pinales > Pinaceae > Picea > Picea glauca. The sequence continues at coordinate 114,745 of JZKD02S2021076.1, forward strand.
ATAGCATCTTGTAGTGTGTTTGGCCTAAAATCCTTCACCCAACACTTTAAGGATTCAACTAATCCATTTGTGAAAAGAAACACCAGTCTCTGCTTAGAAGCATCAGTCACCATAACCGTCGTCCACTCAAACTCTGTTACATAGGCCTATGGTGTACATGTCTACCTTGGTTGTGCCAACTCCCTGAAGTGGATCTCAAGGTCCTTCCTATCAAACCTGTCCATCAACCTTTGAGTGAAATCCTCATATGATGTGATGTCAGAATTCCCCAATGTTAATAGCCCATAGTACCACAACTCTTAAGCCTCTCCATCCAAGTGTAGGGTGGAAACATTGATCTCCTTTAGCTATATCATCAGGTTAAGATGGAAATAGATGTCCAACTTATGTACCCATGCTCGAGCTTTGAACTTGTCAGATACGCCAAACGATGGGATAGTAATATTCCCCAATTTTTGTAGAATATAAAAATTCTATTGACTTTGTCCCACCCAAGGTTTGTTCCTCATCCAAAGGTTTCAATATTCATTGAAAGAAATTGATGACTAGGATCCTTCTTCCCGCAACTGATACTCCTTCAAGTAGGAGTTCATTTCATCTGCCCTGTGTTGTTTTGATGCTCCTGTAGGCTAATCCTCAAGGAATTGTGGGAATAATGGTATGGGTACCTTTATGCTACCTACCTAGAATACACTCTATGTCGATACATAGGTATTACTACCCTCGGGAGTCTTACCATGTCTATGGTTGGACTCTGCATGGTTCCCATTGGTACCTCCCTAGTTTTGGTTTGCTTGATTGTGGGAAAAGACCTATGTTAGGACTTGTGTTAATTTTTGTTCTCCATTAACTACGCTTTCCAACAATTGTATTCATGATGATCCCCCATAACTCCCTCTACTTCTACCTCTTCTAACTCTAATCCTAGGGTGGTTTGTTTCCAATGTATTATAGTTTTCCTTGGCATCAATGCCTCAAGAAATCATAGGCTAGAAAGATCACCATATCTAATACCACTATACTATCCCCAAATGTCCTAGGGTAGGATATTAGTGTTTGTTGTCCAATGATGTTGTTTCTCTTTATGTGATTTTGTCAAACACTTTGCATTCATATGTTTTTATTCTACAATGTTGATTGATAAATTTCTACAAATAGTTTGTAAGTGTTCTACCAGTGGATGTTGTGTCAAACATATTACAAATACACATATGATAGAAGAGACAACATTGTAATTTTTATTATGGATGGAAACTCAACAACAATACAATTTATAATGGTTTCTATGGCAGCTGCAACAAAACACTCCATATACAAACAAAACCCGAAATAATGCTATGACCTCCTCTAGTAGATGGTGTGTCATCCTCCAAGTTCTCTCTAAGACTGAAAATCCTTTATATAAGTAACTCGACCTTAGCTGCAGAACTTGACCTTATCTACAAAAACTCGGCTTCAACTAAAGAAACTTGGCCTCATCTCCATAAATGAGGCCTCAACTATAGAAACATTGTCTCAGCTACAAAAATGCCTTGAGATATAGAAACAACCTCAACTATAGAAACATCCTCCACTACAAAAATTAATTCATCTATAGAAACATCCTCCACTACAAAAATTAATTCATCTATAGAAACATCCTTCACTACATACACAACTTCAACTGTAGAAATGGACTCAGCTACAGAAACTTATTCAGCTACAGAAATGGCTTCCACTATAGAAACGACTTCTTCTACAGAAGAAACATCATGTATATAAAGAGATTCAACTACAGAACTCGACATCAACTACAAAAACATGGCCTCAACTACAAAAACATGGCCCATAAGATGAATCTGAAATGAATATCCTAAATGGATCCTCGTCCCTATCTAGCTAGGGTGGATATTGCACCATTGAAACCAAACTACAATGGAAGGGTTTTGTCAAAACCCCAACAAACACTTAGCACTTAAGAGCACTCCAAATAAGAGAGAAAATCATAATGCCAAAGAGAAGGGTTACCCCTCTATTTATGCTTTCACTGGGCCTTCTAGATATTTCCAATTTTTGTTGAAATCAAACCCTCACTTTATTTTTCGTCCAATTTCATTTAAATATAATTATTTATTTTTATTTAATGTCACTTTAGGATTTGTTATTCTTTGAACCTAGTGACACCAAATAACCTCCTTAACTCCATTGTCCTTGTTTACTAGAGCCTACAACAGTCATATAGGCTATTAATTCATCCTATGTTATGATAAATTGGAAGGGGACGTTACAATCACTCATTTTGGAGGCCATATGATTCTTAGGCATGCATTTTATAGTAATGTATTTTTTCCATTCATTTTACAAAAGATCTTGAATTTGGGTTCCAGGTTGAAGTCCCTTTTTATTTGAAAATGAATTGCATATGATATAGATAGATTCAGAATGTTACTAGCTTCACCCCATAATTTATATCACTAAATTTGGATTTATATAGAATCATGGACATGCATTTCCATTATGGAACTTTCTACTAATTTGGTCACTCAATTTAAAAGGTAGATTTTGCCTCTTTTACCCAACAACCTCTTTTATGTTTGCATACACAAGACTAAATATGTAGACATGTGTAAAATAATATAAGACACCCACTTGAACTTGAGTCACTCAAATTTAAGGAGTGTTAAGAGTTGGGTGTTCATTTTCACAATGCCCTTGTTTCATTCATTTTTAATCATATTTCCCTTTGTGCATTTTTTTGCATTTACAAAGAAGTTTTTAACCTTTATGCACAGTAGAGAGTTTTTGGTTTCAAAATAAACAACTAAAGTATGAATATATTTAAAATGATAAAATACAACTCCACATCTTTTGTCACTCATTTTGGAGGTCATATGATTCCTAGGCATGAATTTTATACTAATATAGTTTTGCTATCCATTTTACAAAAGATCTTGAATTTCGGTTCCAGGGAGAAGTTCTTTTTCATTTTAAAATGCACTCTGGATGATATAGATAGATTCAAAATGTTACTAAATTCACCCCAAAACATATATCGCTAAACTTGGAGTTATATAGAAACATGGGAACACATTTCCATTAGGGCAATTTATACTGATCCAGTCTCTCAATTTACAAGGTTAATTTTGCCTCTTTTACACAACAACCACTTTTACGTTTGCATACACAACACTAAATATGTAGATACGTGTAAAATAATATAATTCACCCTCATAAACTTGAATCACGCAAATTGAAGGTGTATTAATACTTGAGCATACATGTTTCATCATGCCTCGGTTTCATGCATTTTTAAGCATTTTTCTCGTTATGCTTTCTTTTTTTGCATTTACAACAATGTTATGTTTTTAGACAACTTATTTTTTATCTTTAACATTAATATTAATATCTCATGCTTCTCATATTATAAGGTAACATTTTAATATGTAATTATTCTTATATTGTGGAAGGGCGATTGTGGGAAGGCACCAGCCTCAAAGAAGGTAAACGACTAACAATATCCATATCCATTTAAATTTAAATTTAATATTGTTTTTATAATTGAATTAACTTGTTTTTTCGTTGATATATGTAGTTGTCGACACATGATGTACTTGAAAATGTTGAAAACAATGGGCACATGTTTGAATTGGACCCAATTGAGACAATTAAAAGGGTTGTGATAAAAAAAACATTGAACTTACTCAATTGTTTACGCGTGAACCAAAATACGAGGTTGAAATAAGATGCAAAGTTTTTGTGGTAAGCGACATATTTAAAAAAAGTTATTTATCACATATGTTTCATTTATGAATTTTTTTTTTTCTAATTTTATATGATCTGAATAAAATATGTTTTCTTTTTATAGTAATTATTCAAAAAACTTCAACAAACTCCTCTTGAGTATGGTATTGGTAGCAACAATTCCCAAACACCACAACTCCCTACCACAAGCCACATATCGATGAGACTCTTTGGATCTCCGCCTGTGGCTGAAAACCATGTGATTGAGATGATTGAACCTTTTGGGGCCCATGAAACATTGTCAACGTAGTGGATGACAAACCAAGAACCTGATGGTGCCCGAGGTGAGGCAACTAGTGATTCTATAAATTTCTTTCCTGGATCGTCACGTGTTACCAAGAAGGGAACACTTTCTAGTATGACGATTTGAAATTTTATTTTTTCTAACAATGGTATGTCATGTTTCCATTAGTGAACTTGTTGAGTACCTAAACAATGGAATTTTCGTAATTTTTTTTGCAGAATTGTAGAGAACGCATTGTTCTTGAGTAAGGCTATTTTTTCAAAATTTATAATGTTAGTTTTATATTTCTTTGGAAGGTTTTCTAGAATCATCGCAATCATTTTTAATTTTTGATGTTTTGGACCAACCAATACGGTACAATGACTGGTCTGAAATGTTGAAAATTAAAAATGGTTGCAATGATTTCAGAAAACCTTCCAAACAATGATATTGATAAAAAAAAGTTGTATATTTAAAATATATATATATATATATATATATATATATATATATATATATATATATATATAATTGTGAAAATCATTATATCCTTGAAAATACAAGGCTTTGATCTAGTGTATGTGTGAGTATGATATACAAGAAGACCTAAACATACACACAAACAATTTGAGAAATTATTATCTAGAATCAGAGAAAAACAAAGATTGTAGAGGAAATCAAAGTATGTGGGAAAAGTGAGAAGAAGAAATCAGAATATAAAAGACCATCAATATATTTAGTAAGAAAGGGGCTCCCTTTATGATGCAATGCAATTTTTCCTCTGCATTATTTAGTGCTTACAATGGAAGTTGTTTATTTATTCCGAAACGCCTTACTCAACAAGAATGGAAAGGGTTGTTTACAATGCAAATCGCTGATGAAAAGTGAGGTACCAAAATTTATTAAGAATCTCCTTGCTCAAATAGACTAGAGAGGTTTGCTTTCAATGAAAGTAGATTACACAAACTAGCATGCTAGAACTTATTGAGGAGTCCTTTGCTCAACAAGACTGGAGAGGGAAGTTTACAATATAAATTACTAGCAACATAATAAATTTTATCATCCTAATTGGAGAAGGAGGGGTGCAACCTTCCTGGTCTCCCAATTCCCCCCTATTTAAATTTTGAAGGATCCATGCTTCCACCATAAAATGAGGAAATTCATGCTTCATTGACTCGGCATACATCCATTTTTATTTAGATGGTCTTTGTCCATTTCTACCCACAAGATATGAAATATATTGATGCTGGTGATTTTTCATTATCTTGGAGTTGAGAATTTTATGAGCATGTTGAGGAGGTTGAAAGAATAAGGGCATACAATGTGTTTCTTGCCTATGTTTTGCACGCTCTTGAATGGTTGGTAATGCAGTTTCTACTTGATTATGGTACTAACTTAAAGTGTGGAGAAAAATTTGAGCTGCCTATTGTTTTTTTTGCTGATGTATAGACCCAGAAGGATCGAAATTAAGGGGGATCTCAGAAGGTGCAAGGGGTTGAAACTAATTTTTTTTTTTGAATGGATGATAAATCAAAATGTGTTGGTTATATAGTCTTGTTTATCTCATATCTTGTATAATCAAACCCACTGAATTCTCCATATTTGAATTGTATGCATCACCAGTCATTTTAACACATGTGATTGATACTCCTTGTCTACTGCAAATGATCATTATCTTTTATGGGATTGCAAAGATCTACTACTCTATTTTTATCAAATTCGCCATAGCTTCAATATATCTTAGTTGTTGATACTATAGTATTCCATATATAAAATAATATGCATCACATAAATACTTTAGCATACAAATGGCAGAGAAACAATGATATAACCAGAACAATACCTGAATAATTCGAGAATAACAAAAAAAAGAGCACCTTGATTAATGATAGCAATGTTCACTTTCCTCTTTGAGGGGGAAACCTCCAGTAGAGAAGAGATCTATTACAATAATATCTAACACAATTTTTATCATACCCTCTAATCCTATTTATACTAAATCTATCTATCCAAAATAACAATCTAGAGGAAGATCCTTCTAGAAGCGAAAGCTTCTATTAGGTTTTCTTACATTTCACTTATTCTTCCTTACTGTTATGCCTTATTAATATTGAAATTTATTACATCAAATTATATTATTCTACCTATGTGAGGGGTTAGGGAGGTTAGGTCCCTAACATGTCCTCCCCCTTGAAGAACAACCTTTTCCTCAAGGCTTAAGATGAGGAAATTGTAGGTTGCAGTCAAAGAAACACCCGGTCCCCTTCAAAAAAATGTCATTAAAAATGACCTTGATATGATTGTTGCTTCATGTGATTCTGATCCATGACCAAATTTTCTTAGAGGGCACAAAGAATACCCACTCGGACTGTAATATTTTTGTCAACCTCCTCAAACTTAGAGACCCCTGACATAGATGAGAGAACCGATGGGAGATTTTGGCCATATACTGCTTCAAAAGGAGGCATGTAATTAGTTGTATGGTAATATGTGTTGTACCACCATTCAGCTAGGTGTAACCATTGAGCCTACCGATTTTTCATCTCATATGAAAAACACTTCAAATATGTTTCCAAAAACTTGTTGACAACTTTAGTCTGGCCATCCATTTGGGGGTTATAGGCAGTGTTGTGATGAAATTGGGTGCCCTGTAGCTTTAAAAATTATTACCAAAAATTGCTGGTGAAAGTGGGGTCTCTCTCAGAGACAATAGAATTGGGCATACAATGAAGGTTGAAGATATTATCCATGAATATTTAAGTCACTATGGATGTTGTGAGTGGGTGTTGAAGAGAAAAAAAATGAGCATATCTCGTCAAATAGTAGGGGGAATCAAAAGCGGTTGGAGTGTGCCCGAAGCTTTGACAATTTCTCCCTTGTTGTGTTGACATAGTTCACATTCAATCACAAAGGTACAAACATCATGTTTCATACCATCCCAAAAAAAATAATGTTTGACCCATTCATAGGTTTTGGTAAACCCTGAATGCTCGGCTGTGGGTGCGACATGGATTTTAGAAAGCACTGTGGATTTAAGTTGTGATTCCTTGCATAAATACAAACAACCTTTGTAGTGAAGCTCTTCATTATGAAAATACTACCTTGGAGAAACTAAATAATTGTGTTTCAATTGTTGGAGCATGCTAGAAATTTTCGGGTCTTGAAACCATTCCCGATGAACAAATTGGAGCCAATCTGGTACAATGAAGGAGAGGGAGAAAAGGGACTCGTCTTCTTGATATTTCTAGGAAATAACATCAGACACTAAATTTTCCTTTCCCTTCTTGTAAATGATCTCATAATCATAGCCAAATATCTTGGTCACCCATTTTTGTTGTGTCGGGGATGAAATTCATTGTTCTAGGAAATACATGAGACTCTGATGATAAATTTTTATTTGGAATCATTGACCCAATAAATAAGGATGCTATAGATCCACAACATTAAGAATATCTAATATTTCCTTTTCATAAATGGATTGGCCCAGATTTATCTCTAAAATTTGTTTTCTAATGAAGGCCAAAGGCCTGCCATCTTACATGAGGACAACTCCAATTCCTTTCATGGAAGCATCACTTTCCAATACGAATGTCTTTGTGAAGTATAGAAGTTCTAGGACATGTTTCGGGCACATGACATATTTCAAGGCTTGGAAGGCATGATCCATAGATGAAGTCCAAGTGAAAGCATTCTTTTGAATAAGAGAAGTGAGAGGAGCAACAATTTTTCCATAATTCCAAACAAATTTCCTAGAATATCCGTTAAACCTAGAAAACCACTCAATATATGAAGAGTTTTAAGGTGAGGCCAATCCTTCATAGATTCAATTTTCTTAGGATCCACTGGGACACCATCCTTTTCGACAATATGACCCAGTTATTCCACTTCTAAGGAACCGAAGGAACATTCAGATTGTTTGAGGAAATTTTGGTGCTTAGAGAGTAGATGGAGAACTTGATTCACATGAGAGAGATGGGATGGCCAAGTTTTACTATATATGAGAATATCATCAAAGAAAACTAAAACAAAATGATGGAGAAAAGGACATAATATATGATTCATAAGACTTTAGAAAGTGGAAGGAGAATTAAACAATCCAAAGGGAATTAGGAAGAATTCATAAAACCATCATGAGTGTGAAATGCAATCTTGGGAATGTATTCTTCTTTCATATAGATTTGATGGTAGCCAAAACATAGATCCAATTTGGTGAAGTATTGATCAACATTCAATTCATCCAAGAGGTCATCAATGACAGGAATGGGGAATTTGTCTTTGATTGTGATTTTTTTGAGGGCATGGAAATTAAGACAAATGGACCAAGTACCTTCTTTATTTAGTACCATCACCACAGGGGATGAATAGGGGATAGTACTGGGACAAATAACACCTTCTTCTAGCAATTCATGAACACTTTTTCAATTTCATTCTTCTCGGAAAAGGGATGACAATAATGCCACACATTGGGAAGAATATTGTGTGGGATGAGAGGGATGGAATCATCATGGACTCCACACGAAGGGGGAAGTTCTTTGGGAGTGGTAAGAAAAACTTGGTGGAGGGAGAGGCTATATTGGAGTTCAGGATGCACCAAAGGTGTCTCAATAGCATGAATGGAGTGGAGTTGGGATATAATTCCCGAATGACAATTTTTGAGGAAATTTTCCATGCGATGGGAACTCGTGATGTTAGGGGAGCCTGTTGTGATGCCTTGGAATTTATATTGTTGTCCCTCCTATTGGAATTGAATGGTTAAGTCCTTAAAATCCATGAGAATGGGGCCTAGAGTGCACAACCATTTGACACCAAGAACAATGTCACAACCACCCATATCTATAGCAAACATATGGGATTTTAGGTGATACTAACAAATTTGGAGTCACACATATTGACATTGTCCCCCACATTTCATGGAATTACCATTGGCAATCATGATTTGAAAATTATTGACACAAGGATTTAACAATTGACTTCTTGGGAAATGATATGATGAATACAATTATGGGTGCTACCACTATCCACAAGAATGATGAATTTCCTATTTTTGATGTAACCAATTAATTTGAATGTCTTCAGAGAAAATAATCTAGTGAGGGAATTAAGTGAAATCACCAGGTTAACATCTGTTGGATCAGAGGGTGGGCTCATATCAGATGGAATTGGTAGTTCCTCTATGGGTGGAAAAACAACATCTTCTTCATAAATATCTTCAGTCACAACCATAAAAATATTGTGTTCCTTACACTTGTGCCCGAGAAAATATTTGTTATCACAATTATAACAAAGACCCTTGAGTCGAAGCTCAACCATTTCAATCCTGGTTAATTTCTGGATCTTGAGGGGAGTTACAGGAGGGGAATAATTGGCAGGTTTAGGCTGAGGAGGAAAGAAGGGCTTTTGGGTTTGGGAGGATGCAATTTGTTGTGATTCCTTGGATCGTTGAGTATGTTCCAACCAAGACTTGGGGCATGCCATGAGAACATGGGAATGAATGTCATATTTGAGGCCATTGATAAATAATTCCCTAAATAAATCATTTGACATGCCCTCCGTTATGAAAACCAAGTGATCAAATGTGGGAATAAAGTCTTCCACTATCCCAGACTACTTCAACTTGGTCAAATGTCCTAAATGGTGGGTGTCAGAGTCAAATTGATCATAAATTTCAACCATAAACTGTGTCCAAGAAACATACCCTGGCGTGCATTTTTTCACCATTTCCACCATTGTCATCATTCCAGATCCAGATGTAGAAAACCATAATGAATCTTGGATAAATCATTATTAATTTCATGCAAAGAGAAATAATGTTCCATTTAGGTTACCCAGCCTATGGGATCTGATCCATCAAATTTGTTCACCTCAATTCTGGGAGGGTGTAGGTCTCGCGAAAAGTGGGTAGTATGAGGACCTTCGTAATGGGAAGTGTCATAGTCATTATGATAAGATGGTTTTTCAAAAGAGGAAGGGTTATGGGAATGGACCATGGAGTGTTCAAAGGTGGATTTGAGGTATTTGAGGTCTTTTATGTAGGAAGATTGTTCCTGGAGGAATTGAATAGCTGAATTGATTGAGATGTGGTTTTCATTGATATTCTTGATGTTTTCCTTGTTTTGGTGGGTCTCAGAAATCAACGTATTGAGTTATTGATCTCTTTTGTTAGTCATTTGGTAAAATGGGTAGGAAAATGATATAGGGGAAACAAAATCGGTCTAGAGGGGTGGGTGCGAGCACTGATAATAAGGGTTTCAAATGATAGGTGCCATTGCGATCCTGAAGAAAATTGGGATCTAATGGGAGAGGGGATAAATAAGGGTGTTGGAGAAGGGTCATGTCCACAAACAAAATTGTTTTAAAAATGATAGGTATCACTGGTATGAGGGAAATGAGAGGAAGCTAGTGGGATAGGTCCCAAATAAGTTTGTCGACGAGACCACTATACTTATTTTTATTTTTATTATACTCCTATGGAGTTATACTTCATCCTGAATAATACTGTAGTGATGAAATTTCCAAATGCTTAACATGAAGAAATGTGTAGTAATTTCGCAACTTGAATGCAGAAGGAAAAGTTGCACAGAAATATATATTGTATGTTCTACTTTTATTTCCATCCCCAGGGATAGGATATTTAGGGTTTCTACAGAACAGGGTTTTTCCTATGTTATAGCTCTCTGATATATGTGCGGGGTTCAACAATAGTACTCGACCCAATATCTCTGGGTACCGAATAAGCATGCTAGATCGTGCCTTTAGTCGTACTACCCGAATACCCAGGAACTAGAGAGTATCTTCCTGAGTGTTGTTCTTGGTGGCACTATAAAAGTCAGGTGGTCAATCAATTTATCTATGGAGGGCTTGAGGATATCTAGTTCGATACATATACAGGTGTTTTCTGATGTGCTACAACTCGAAGGGGTACCAACATGGGTTACAAGGGTGGCCAATAGATGTGCGTTTAAAAACCACTTGTAGTTCCTGCGTGTATTATTCCCTGACCAATGATTTATACAGTGAACACAATATATTTGTATCTTTAAGACATTAGAATACATCTCTACCCTGGAAAAAAAATTAACCCACAATTTTTTACCGAGGAAGATGCTCTGATACCACTTGTAGTATTCCAGATATAAAATAATATGCAACATAGAAATATTTTAGCATAGAAATGGGAGAGAAACAATGATATACCTAGAACAATACTGAAATAATACAAGAATAACACCAGAAAGAGCACCTTGATTAATGATAGCAATGTTCAATTGCCTGTTCGTGGGGGAAACCTCCAATAGAGCAGATATCTATTACAATAATATACAAGATAATATTTCTCATACCCTCTACTCCTATTTATACTAAATATGTCTATCCAAAAGAAAATTCTAGAGGAAGATCCTTCTAGAAGCGGAAGATTCTATTAGGTCTTCTTACATTTGACTTATTCTTCCTTATTGCTAGGACTTATTAATATTGGTCTTTATTACATGGAATTTTACCTGTGATGACCTACCTCCAATAACAACATATCCTTCCTAAATTTTGTGAGCTCTGAAGATATATATGAATTGGGCCAGAGATCACAGAAGATAATAGAACAATCTAGGTAGGCTTCTATTGTTTGGATCTGCAAATAAATTGAATAAGAAAGGACACACATCCAGAAGTGTCACTAGGCCTCCACTATGGAGAAATAACAAACCTATGTTTTCCTATTCAATAAGAGATTCACTAGTTACCTCAATATTTCCCTCTCATACTAGCTCCATGGAATACCAATGGGATTTTTCAATAAACCATGTTGTATTAACTACTCCATAAAAGAAAGGATGTTGTTGTAGTTTAGTTTGACCAACTATACTACATTTGGAAAAATGTTGTTAGCATGGAGACTTCTCTATAGTCTTTTTTTTCAAAGAGGGGTTGTTAGACAATCTTTTATAATATGTTGTCGCTTGTGTTTGAATACCAGACATGTTGGATGTGGCGGTTTTCATAGACACATTTTTTGGTAGAATAAAGACTGGGGATGTACCAAGCAAATATGAAGGTTGAATATGGATGGAGTGTTGAAGTTGTCCAAATTGGTGATCTATCTCATCAGTCTCTCAGGAAGCGTGGTGATAGGATGGGTTGTTGGTTAAAGAAGCATCAAGAACGATATCAAGTTTGTGTGAGATAGAATGAGACGGGGGAAATACCATGGATTTGGTGATGACATATACACATTATTGTAGTAATGGATCCATGGACTAAGGGGAAGGGTTGGTCAGGTTGTCTCGGTGAATGGGGTAAGAAAAGAACAAGGAGATGCATTTTTTCAGACTAACATGTTTAATTTCCTATTGTCTAGTAATAGGTTGGGTGGATTTAAGAGCATAGGTTCATACCTCATTTTGGATGTGGTATTGATGATATTTAACATGATAAAAATGTGTCGGTCCTATTGGTAGGGAAGACAAAGTAATAAATCAACACAACGTAAAGGAGATAAATCACACATCATAATGTCCCAGAAAGGGTCAATAGAAAAGGTCATAACACAACACCAAGAGAAACTGAGACGAGGGACTTCCTTTTGTACCCAATCAAGTTGATATGGAGTCGAGTGTGGATTAGTGGGGAGTTTAAGGAATTGGATGAAGTCTTGGGCCATGAGGTTCTTTTGGATTCTGTTGTCCAAGATGAGATTATCCAACTAATGCTTAATGTGACATTTTTTTGTAAACAAAGTTACAAAAGAGGTGTTAGGTTCATTAGGAGTCATTAGGATGAGAGAGGGGTCAACTTATATAGGATTGGAGAGAGAAATGGTTTTAGGAGGGTCAAGGGAATATGACTACATGACCTATGTAAATATATTTGTGTTGGTGCAAAGGTTTGAAAGCACCCGACAATCAGCAGAATCATGCAAGGTGGTCTTGTGGAAGGTACACTAGTGCACATTTTAAGGTGTGTAGGGTGAGGTGGGTGTAATATAAGAAGGACCAATATTATAAGTATTATATTTGGTTTGGGGAGAGTGGATTTAAGGATTCACTTTATGTTCCATGACCAAGGCTCGAAGAAGGGCCCTATCCAAGGAAGTGATATAAAACAAATATAATTCACAACATAAAAACATTAACGAACCATAATTGAATTTAACAAACCATACCTATTCCAAATAATAAATAAGCAGTGGAATGCACAACTTGCAGAAGGCATCGAAGTATCCTCATACTAACTGAGTTGAGAGTTAGCAGATATGACACCATTTAGAAATGTGGTTGTGGAAATATCACAGGGGATAGAGGTGTTCTCTTAATGACCAATGAGGTAATCTCCAATTGATTATCCGACCAATATTTTGCAATTCCCTCCAACTATATGCTTTCAATATAAAGCTTCATGTTGTCTTCCATATAGAAACATGTCTTGAAATAGGTAGAGAGACAAGGGATCAAATAATCGAAAGTATGGACATTCATTTTTTCTTATAATTTGGGAAATTGGAAGAAAGTGTCAAGTTTCATGGGTGATGGAGCTTGATGATCCTATAGATGGAGTAATTCATGAAGGGATAGAGATAAATATCGAATTGGTGCAGACACATTTGAACCTTATTCCTATGTGGAGGGTTCTTTACGAGGAAAAATTATGTTCATCCACCAACTAGTTCAGTCTGAAAATGTATCAGAGAGTAGCAATAAAGAGGCACGACTGCAGAGGGTGCACTAAGAAATGTTGTGAAGAGGGCGCCCTGGAACCCTTTAGAGGAATTCATTGGAGATGGTCTATTGAAACATTGGGAATAGGGTGCATTGATACCCTATGGAGTTGGACCACTGAGTAGTTGGAAAACCATGAGATGGGCATGTTTTGAATAGGGTGTACTGATACCCTAGTGAGCTAGTGCACTAAGGCATTGTAAAACCATGAGAAGGGAATAATGGAATAATATGAAAATAGTATTAAGTTTTGAGAACTCACTACCAAAAAACAATTGTCTGAAATTGGTTGATGGCCTATCCATATACTTATTGATTATGAGTCAAGTCGAGATTGAAGCTCTGATGCTAATTGATCTGCAAGAAGACCTAAACATACAAACAGATAATTCTATATTCTTTTCTAGAAGAAGAGAAAAGTAGAGAATGTAGAGGAAATAAAAGCATGTAGGACATCAGAGAAGAAGCGCTTAGAACATAAAATACCATCAATCTATTCAGTAAGAGAGGGGCACTCTTTATGATGCAAGGTGATTTTCTCCTATGCATTATTTAGCAATTACAATTGATTTTTTTTTCTTTGTTCTAGAGTTCCCTGCTCAATTATACTAGTGAGGGTAATTTACAATGCAACTTCCTAATGAAAAATGGCATGGCAACTTTTATTAAGGAGTTCTAATGTCAACTAGAGTGGTGAGGGTTTTTTATAATGCAACTGTTTGACACAAGATGACATGCTAATATTTATTAAGGATATCCCTACTCAACAAGACTGGTGAGGTCAATTTAAAATAAAAATTATTGACAACATACTAAATGTTATAATGTTGAGTGGTGAAGGAATGTTTGCACCCATTCTGGTGGCCCAGAGGATCTTAAAATTATCAAACAATTTTTATTTATTTTTAGAGTGTATATATTACTCTATACTAGTGTAGCATATATCTTATTTTAAATATGATTAAGGAGATAAAACATTATAGCATGACTAAAAGGGCGATGTATTTTAATATTTTGATATATGTCAAGAAAAATATATATTAAAAATAGTAAACAATATTAACTTTTTTTTTTAAATTATATATTTTGAATCTACATAGTCAACTCTATATGTGTATGTAATTTTACCGACAATGGATTTGTGTAGCCTAGACAAAAATAATGTAAAAAATAGAGATATTGAGAGGTATTTAGAAAATGGAGGTTTTAATGTATTTGTATCCCAAACCACTAGGTTTGTTATTCCAAACCTAAATATGAGGAAACCAAATTAGCAAACACATATGCTAGGGTTATCACTCCCACTTGAAAAAATAAATGAAATGATTCATGAAACATGCACAGGTGAGTGCACGAAGTTGGTGGAAAATAAAGTGGAAATAGGGTGAACATGAATGTGCACCTGCAGGAACATGTCTGTGTTTCTAGGAACATGCACAAATTCCTCATGTGTCAAGTTCAAAAAAACATGAACATCCACTCAATGAGACAAGTAGGTACATTCCTAGGAGCATGTGCACGTTCTCAAGAATGTGAATGTGTTCCTAAGAAACATATATTTAGGAACACGTGCACATTCCTAAAAAAACTTTAAATCAAAATAACACATGCAAACTTTAGGAACATGTGCATGTTCCTAAAGTGCACAAACGTTATAAGGAACAAGAACACACACATGTTTTTGTTAACATGAAATATGTCTC
>JZKD02S2021076.1:133098-153408 GCA_000966675.3 Picea glauca
TCCAAAAAACTATTGAACAACTCTTCTAAAAACTCCATTTTTAAAAGTACACACTAGCTGGCCCACTACAACCCACGTGTACCTACAAAGTGCATGCTAGCAGGCCCACTATAGCCCATGTGTACCTTCATAATCATGAAAAAAAGGAAAGTTGTCGATGAGACAGAAAGCTATGGGTCATTTAACTGAAACTCCCGGCCATGCATGGCCGAGGGTTCGTCCAAAACCCTAGCTCCTTCTATCCTATAAAACAAGGGGTAGGGGTACCATTTGGAGGAGGAATAAATATAGCGAAGAAACTCTGCCCATTTGCTGAATCCATTGTCCCAACCCTTTAGCCTTTCCTCAAGCCAAAGGAGAATTAATGAAAAGCAGTTGGAGGACAGAAGAGGAGGAGCCCAAGATCAGGATCAAGGAGCGGTGGCTGGTCTCGACTTTGATTGTAAGTTGATTCATTTTTCAAATAATAAAAGAATAATTTTCCCATCCCAATGCATGAGTTATCTATGGTTTGTTTAATTTATGATTAATTTCTAACCCACAAGTAGAAAAGTAGCATGCATGGATAGTTGTTTGTCTTGATTGCAGGTTATCTTTGGAAGGAGCAGCGCAAGCAAGTGGTCAAAGTGCAACGAAGGATCTACACCAAACATCAGTAACAAGGTTAGTAGTTCCTTTCCATGCATGTATTGTGAAAGAGGGGTTTAAGTTTTGGGTGGTAGGTTACAAAGTAATTTCTTTACGGTCAAAATCTGCATGCAATTCTGACCCTAGTTTGCTAGTCCGTAGGGTATTTTTCCCAACAAAAGAGTTGGCGACTCCACTGGGGAAGATACTCTTTAGGGTTTCTGGATTTAGTTGAGGTTTTTGGGTAGTTTAGAAAGATTATATTTTCTATTTCTTTGCCTGTCATTTTCTGTAAGGTCTGGGCTAGCAGGGAGCCTGGTTCTTTATACAATTTTTCCCTAACTATTTCTTGACAGTAATGTCGGGACACACATAGGTACACACAGCCTAAATAAGGCCTGAACACGTGTACCCGTGCCCTAACCTCTTACAACCTGCGTGTGAATGCTAGCTATAGAGGTTGAAATAGTGTGTAGGAGTTCAAAGAACTTGAGAGGCAATCCTCCTCTTCCCTGTCAGAATTATACATTCTCAGGGGGTTTTCTGGATCCTTTCTTAGTCTTGTTGGTTCACAGTCCTATCTCAATTTGTCTTTTGGTGTTTTGTTATTCCTGGAAATTATTTTTCTTTTCTATTAGAAGAAGCATCGAAGCCTTCAAGAGACCCTAGTTATCAATACCATAGGCCTCTTACTAGTTTGGGATGCATGTGTTTATATTTTTCTTAGAATTTATACATGCATGTGGCCTGTACAAGGTTAGATCGCATGTACACGCTGTCTGTTTCAGCTCAACACGTGTTTGCACGCGTGCTGTTTTAGTGACAACAGTGTGCTTGATAGGCTACTTTTTAATCAGGGTGGGGCAGTCATCCCCTCCTTTGATGAGAAGTATTCCTCTCAGGTGTTTGATTCTATGGGTTGAACAGTTAGTAGGTTAGGTCCTCTTACCCTTAGCCTGCTTTTTCTTAGTTGATAGTTGACAGAAAACATAAAGAGAAAAATTTTGTTTTATGGTTTTTAGGCAAGCTTAAGAGTCTTTGTTTTCTTTATTGTCATTGTGTGCCTTTACTTTGATTCTTTGCGATCTGTTCTTTAAGCCAGAATTTGTCTTTCTTGGTTTTGTTCTTGTCGGTATTTTCCCTTTGTTGCTTGATTAACACTTAAATAAATAAAAAAAAGAGAAAAAATCCTTTCATTTTCTTCTTTGTTTGAAGATTGTGTTTCTGCATCAATAGCTAGGGAGAAGTCTTTTTGTTCATAAGTTTTTTGCAGTGCATTTAGATCATAAGTAGCTCATATTTGAGTGAAATTCCTTTATGTTTTCTGCATAAAATCTTAGAAAAATTGAAAAGAAAAAGAAATCTTTCTTTGTGAAAAGTTGTTGATTTTTGCATTTAGTAAAAGTCTTTTGTTTCCAGCTTTTTTCATTCGTTTTTCTTTAGTATTTACACATCATCAGTTTCACCTTCGTACCCCATGACATAAGAAAACCCATAAGAGCATCGCTAATTTAAAATCTATTAGACTTTTTGTTTGTAGGGTTCACACACTAGTTTAGGTCTAGGGTCTTGGATTAGGTTGGAGAGGAAACTCTCCAAGGCCATTCAAAACCAAACATTAGAGTCTGCGATACGGAGAGTAGAAGTCCAATTTTGTAGAAGTTATCCGAGAGACCCCTCTAACACAAGGGATAAACATGAGGTTGCGTGCGGAAAGGTAGTGGAGATAACCCCTCCAAAGGCGGACCAATCGTAGTGGAGAACACATATCGAGGGCTTGTTTTGGGATTCCGTCGTTTTCATTTGCCACGGGGATTCGTGGGTCTCGAATCCATTCAAGGTACTCAGTGGTCTTCCAGACCATTTTATCTCGATACCCTTGACATGTTTTGGGCTTGATACCCTTCTCATTGTGGTCTGCCTGAATTTCGACTGTACCCGCCTAGTGATTGTTCGCGTGCTGACAAACTAGTTGCCAATCTTTTTAGGGACATACACAGGTGACTGCGGGGGTATACTGCGGTACCTAGGATAGACATCAAGCCATGATTTGCAGATTATACCCAGAGGTTGCTTCCATGTTCGAGTTCACTTGCACCAGTAAGTTTCTCTAGTGTTGGTTGTTGTAACTATTCTTCCAACTAGTTTAGTGTTTGCTTGTCTTATCTCTTAGGGGCTTCTTTTTTAGTGTGTGTTACTGTTTGAACGTGTAGAATACCTTAGCCTGTCTTGGATCTTCTCACATAGTGGAGGATCCTGAGCTCCGCCAGTCACGAAGGCTTCTGGGCCTGCCGCTGGTTATACTGGAGCCACCCCAACCACCATTGAGGCGAAAACTAGACCAACAAGGGTCTTTCGAAGCGACCGAGTTACAAACCATTGTGCCCGAACAACTCCCGGAGGTATCAACCACCAATATTGTCTTGGTTGAAACCCCAACCACTAATACGTGGCCAACGGTTATTGTACTAGTCCAATTTTATTAACGCCAGTCAGTGCCTCACACAGCTATGGAAACAAACGTTGTTATTTCCTCTTGGAATTCTTCCATTCCCACCACAGTTGCTACCAAAGGAGAAGCATATCCTAAATTTCCATCATTGGTCCGAGCCACCATGGTCTCGGTTGCAACTACATCGCACAGTGGACTGATCCCATCTATCGTGGCAACCACAACTCCCTTCACACCTAGTGCGACAGGCCCTTCATTCTCATATGGTATGCCTAGTTCGGGCACAAGTCCTACACTCACTCACTCCACTTTACAGACTTTGGGTCTGGGGGTAGGGAGAGCTAACACTCCTCTACAAGGTCAACTTGGGGGCACTTCTGTCCCTTTTAATGCTTTTCCTTATGCTGGAGGTAATATCTCTCCTTCGTCCCCTTCGCTTGGTGGTCTGCATCAGCAGTCCGCCGAGCAGCCCGCACACACTAGTTTATTTGGAGCCGGGAGTCAAGGAGCACCTATGCACAGTATGCCAGTAGGTTCATCACCGTTTGTTTGGAATGGGACATCCGGTAACAACACTTTCACATCCACTTATTTCCCATCTGGGGGCACTCCAATTTTTGGAAAGTCTACTCCGACATAGGGTATTATTCCTACACCGGGGGCACATATAGCAAGACCTTGGAACTTAGGAGAAGGATTCGTTCCTTCCTCTGGAATGTCGTTCTGGGGTAATTCTTTCCAAAGTTAATGGAACCCTAGATAGAGTACTATGCCTCTCCCATCAGGACTCGCATGGGGTAATCCTTCCCAAAGTCCTTCAAACATGATGCATGCCCAACATCCCATGTCCTTTATGGGAAATCAGCCGATGATTTCTCCACAGATGCAAAATCCTTAAGCTGGTCAGGGCCATGGTTTCTACTAGAATTCAGGCCAGCAACCAAACTTTTCCTGGCAACCCGGTGCCAGTCAAACTCCATGACCCTTTTTCCCAGGTTATCAGCAACAACCCAAACTACCATTCCTAGCGATGTTACACTTGCCATATTTGACAAGGTTGTTAAATGATCCTATTTGTCATGATCCATGTTGGCCTCCTATGCCAACGAAGTTGCCTTCAGACATTCCAAAGTTCGAGGCCAAGCCTAATGAAGATCCAAGTGATCATGTGACTACCTTCCACCTTTCGCGTTCATCTAACTCATTGAAAGATGACTCTGTATAGTTGTGATTGTTTCAAGGTACTCTTATCGGGAGTGTCGTGAAATGGTACATCAAGCTCAACCACTCAAGATACTCTTCTTTTAGAGAATTGGTGGTGGCCTTCCTTAACCATTTCCAATTATCTATGAGATACGATGCTGGCATAGAGTTTCTCGCCAATTTCGAACAGACAACAATGGACCATATCTCTGATCATATCTGAGAGTGGAGATGCCAGAAGAGTCTAGTCAAAGTACCAGTCCCACCAACATTCCTTCTTGAGTGGTTCCTTAAGTCTCTGGTCCCGCAATTATCCAAAGATGTCGCAACTTCTAGAGTTTTCTCCGAAGAAGATGCCATCATGAGGGCTCAACAGTTTGAGCTCATTTATTCTCAGTCTGGTTTATTATACAACATCCTACGGGATGCACCACAATCGATACTGGATAAAACTAGACAAATAGCTAGACCACATGCCAATGGTATCGTCGGTTCAACACAAACCAAGCCCGCTGAGAAATTGACAAAGCAATTGCAACAGTTATCTATACAACACTCAGTGGCCAGCCAGACTACTCCTTTGGCTACTCCTCCTACCCAAACGTCGGAAGTACACTCTGTGCAGTCGACTAACCCAAAGGCCACCCAACAGCCTGAAGGGAAGAAAAAACAACGAAATAAGGGTAAGGGGGATAAAAAACCCACTGATAATGTTGGCGGGGAGACCACGAAAAAATGGAAGGCGAGGTATCTATGCAACTTGTGTGCAGAAGACCACCCGACCCATCTTTATGCTCGACTTATAGAGGCCCAAAAGTTTGTCACATAGCAAAAATAGGCAGTGTTGACTAATCCCTTTCAACATGGGCAGAATTTAACTCAAGCCTCTACAAGTGCCGAAGGGGGTAGCCAAGAAACCTACCCTCCTCCAACCAATCCCTCATCCGCTAATGTATATATGGTTAGGGGTGATGCTTTCATAAGAACTAGAGCACATGGCTATAGTAAACCAAGTTCCTCTAAGAAGGGTAAAGAAGTTGAACTCCCATCTCTTCCTCTATAGATTGAGAAGACGTTGGGAGAAACAATGACACGCATTCCAAAGGGTGCATTTAAGAAAGCTTCTCACAACCCAAATGCAAGGGCTGCCTAGAATTACTCTATGGTGGAGGATTTATCACAAACCCCTTGTTCAATGTCTACTTTGGAAGTCCTTCAAAGCTACCCTTCTCAGAGGAAATCCTTGTTAACTTCTTTAGGCTCTACTGAGACTTGTAACCCGGGTACCATCATGTTAGATACAATTGACTTAAAACCTCGTTTTCCTTACCACCTAGCGTTTCAGATAGTAGTAGCTCATCCCACGAAATTTTTTACACAAAATATCTTCCACACGGTGGTCGACGAGGGTGCCTCGACATGCGTTATGTCATTAGCATGTTGGAAGGCCATTGGCCAACCTGCTTTTTCTCCATCACCTACTCTTCTTACTACGTTCGACGATCATTCTTTCTGACCACATGGCATTGTTCCTTCTTTTTCTGTACAGTTAGGAGGGAAGACCGTGTGCATCAAGGTAGAGGTAGTCGATGCTCCCCTCGACTATAACCTCTTGTTAGGTCGGAGTTGGACTTATGCTATGCAAGTTGTGGTTGCTACAGTTTTCTGAGTCTTGTTGTTTCCACATGAGGGTCAGATAGTGACTATTGATCAACTGTCTTTCTCTAGACCTGACCTAGCTTTGGGGGCATCCACAGTTCCCATGATTGATAATCCTCAACCAGGTGTCGTTAACGTCGGAGTTGGTTTGTGCCCATCCTTGATGGGTACCTTCGATTACCCACCTCCTCATGACGATGTCAAGTTTATATCAAATCACCATAAGGTTGAGATTTTTCAAGTTTCGTTGTTTCGCACGACTTAATTTGAGGATCCTTGGATTCTTCCTTCCCCATCAGCCACGATGGATGAGACAGGGCACTCAGGAATGTCCATGCCCTTGTCTGTCGCTGAGGTAGCATACTCTTTAGTCCAGCAAGCTTCAGCTAACCCTGATCTGACTCCTTCCCAAGAGTTAGATCCACTTCTAGAACCTATTTGGGCTTAGGGTTCTCTTGCTAATGTCGATTCGTTAGACTTAGTCTTGCTTTCTGACGAAGAAGTAATCGAAGCAATGACTAGTCCAAACAAACCTTGGGAAGATATTCATCACAAATCATATTTCCTCCAAAAGTTAAGCCGAATCAAAGTAAGAGAATTCACCATGACTATGATTGGAGATAGGTCTTGTCATACTAATCCCTTAGCTACACACAAGATCTATGTTGAGGGTAATATGGCAACCGTTTTTGAAATGATACCTATCAATATCTCCAGAACCCCTAGCATCATAGACAATGTTTTCGTCGGAGCATACAACTTCCCTGAGGAGATGCCAGGCATCGACCCACAAAGAGTCTATCATGAGATAACTTTGTTGTTTTTCAAGCTCACTTTGAGATCCGAAAGCAAAATTTGGTGAGACTGTATTCATGCTTTTCGATATCATTTGGATTAACTGAGAAAAGTAACCATTATGGAGTCTTCTTTAAGCCCTTTTGAGACTCCTTAAAAATGAAAAGATTGCCGAGTGACCTTGTTTCTTCACACTCGTTAAATTGGTCCAGAAGAATGTTCCTTAAATGGGTCTTCTTTTAAGCCTTTTTCAGACCCTTTAAACATGAAAAGATTGTCGAGCGATCTTGTGGCCTTTCACGCTTGTTAAACTGAAATTTAAAGTCATGTCTATCCGACGGTAGTTTACCCCTTTTTTGGTCTGGACGATCAACTATACAAGCAAAGGTATACTATATAGAACTTTCGTTCTGTAGAAGAGTATCCTCAGGTATAATTTTATTCCTTTTTCGGGCCTGAGGAACTAAATTTATGAAAAGGAAACCCCCTTGGAGTCCATAGTTAAGCTCTTTTTAGAATCCCTAAAATTGAAAAGATCACCGAGTGACCTTATTGTTTCACACTCGTTAAATTGTTCCAAAAGAATATTCCTGACAGATTCCATAGTTAAGATTTTTTCAGGCTCCTTAAAAGTGAAAAAATAGCTGAGTGATATTGTCCTTGTCACACTCATTAAAATGGTTTTGAATTGATGTTTAATCGGTGCTAGTTTATCCCTTTTTCGAACCGACTAGACTATTGTCGAAAAAGGTACCCTAGAAGAGTCTCCTTTTATGCTTTTTCAGACTCTCTAAATATGAAAAACCACTGAGCTTACCTTCTTTGGGCTCATTAAACTTACATCGAAGGAAGTTACCATTGTGTGTTCTATCAACCACATTTGCATACCTTATCCACCAGCTTTGTGACAGTTTGCTTCTGTGTCTTAACACCTTTGGCCGCCGGAGGATTTTTCCCGAGTATCATTTTACCAGAACATCAGTCTTGTCCTTGTGCCTTGAGATTGTATATTTTCAGTACTCGTTCCTCCATTGTAACGTAATATTCCTTTATTCTTTTTCCAAAATTATCAAAAAGAACAAAAAAATCAAATATACCCCAAAAAGAGGATGGGAAAAGTATTTTCTTTATTGGCAGCATAATGAGTCGCCCTTGGATAAAGCACATCTGTGTGTTTGATCATCAGACTATGGGATGTAGTACGACCTTAGGAATCTTTTCTTGCTATATAGAGTTGTGTCCTCCACCGTTTGGTTACTCTTCCAAACATATGGATAGTTTGTGTTGCCTCCTGCTTCGTAGACTTATGATTAACATATATGTTGCCTGAGTCTTATCATTTGTCATGATATTATCCAAGGGAAGTTTGTGACTAAGCCTGAGTCGGCCCCTCTACAATATTTCTCTTGTCCACATACCCGACCATCTTGAATGTCCAATCTAGTCTTTGTTCAAAATCACTGAAGCCTTCAGTCTGATCATTAAGATTATCAAGCCCATAACCGGCCAGCCATTGAAGACCTCTAGGTAGTGTAGTCATACACTCATATTACACTCCTACCCTAGTTTTAGAAGATTTTGAAGTTGTTTCTCGAGTTCTGAAGTACAACCATCAGGCTAAATCAACTTCTGGAAGATGGATACTCTATATGTATATCTTTCTGATTTCGAGATGTAGCTCCGTTGTGTATTATTCGTGGCTACTCTTTATAGTTATTTGACATGGATCTACAGTGTACTTGATTGGTAGCCATGGTTCTATTTTATCCGGAGCATGGGTATGCCCACCTCGGTGAGACATTTGTTATTTTGCAGACGACACCTCCTGGTTCCTGATCCTTGGGCTCACTCATTCAACACATCAGTAAAGATTGGTAAAAGATTGGTAATGTATTTCAGCCATCAGATGCTCTTATGAACTCACACATTAGGGGGCATCTGTTATAGCCCTAAATTGCACCACACATGCTTACCTAGCATCAGGCCAACTCATATCCCTTCTTTGCCAAAAAACTACTGAAAAACTCTTCTAAAAACTCCATTTTTAAAAGTACACGCTAGCTAGCCCACTACAGACCGTGTGTACCTACAAAGTACATGCTAGCAGGCCCACTACAACCCGCGTGTACCTTCAGAATCACAAAAAAAAGAAAATTTTCCGACGGGACAAAAAACTATGGGTCAGTTAACTGAAACTCTCGGCCATGCATGGCCAAGGGTTCGTCCAAAACCCTAGCTCCTTCTAGCCTATAAAAGAAGGGGAAGGGGTACCATTTGGAGGAGGAAAAAATATAGCGAAGAAACTCTTCCCATTTGTCGAATACATTGTCCCAACCCTTTAGCCTTTCCTCAAGCCAAAGGAGAATTAATGCAAAGTAGTTGGAGGACAAAAGAGGAGGAGCCCAAGATCAAGATCAAGGAGCGGTGGCCGGTCTCGACTTTGATTGTAAGTTGATTCATTTTTCAAATAATAAAAGAATGCTTTTCTCGCCCCAATGCATGAGTTATCTATGGTTTGTTTAATTTATGCTTAATTTCTAACCCTCAAGTAGAAAAGTAGCATGCATGCATAGTTGTTTGTCTTGATTGCAGGTTATCTTTGGAAGGAGCAGCGCAAGCAAGCAGTCAAAGAGCAACGGAGGATCTACACCAAACATTAGTAACAAGGTTAGTAGTTCCTTTCCATGCATGTATCATGAAAGAAGGGTTTAAGTTTTGGGTGGTAAGTTACAAAGTAATTTCTTTACGGTCAAAATCTACATGCAAGTCTGACCCTAATTTGCTAGTCCGTAGGGTATTTTTCCCAACAACAGTGGTGAGGATTGGTCTGCTTAATTATGGGGATGTTATGAGAGGATTTTCTAAGAATTTTTCTATATGGCGAGGTAGATTTTCTCTCACGATACCTGATATCGAGTCCGTCTGTGGATTGGTAGGCTTTTATGTCACTGAGATGTCTTTGTGAAACATTATCCATGATAGTTAGTTCATTCCTTTCAAGGATTTTGTCTTGGGGGTCTAGGAGAGGAGAGTGCAGTCTGAGCATGATGGTCAGACAATTATGATTAGAGGGACCATAGTATTTGACAACTTGACAGTCAATACATATGCGATCACTAGTTTTCGCTTCCTGTATTTTACTACTGGAATGTCTATGTGTGGTTTCTTGGAGGAGTGGTCCTTTGAGGAGTTGATTTTTTTTTTTTGGAGCTTTTGATTGCTTGGATTATCAGAGGAAATCACATGTATTCTGGTGTTATCACTTGGTAGGTTAGGGCTATGAGTCGAGGGTGTTTCACATCATCCATGTTAGTTTGGGACCCTGGTGACTTTACCACTTATAGGTTGGTCCTAGAGAGGTTTTCATGGAGGGACTTTGTGGATGATGCTTGTATGATTGCAGTAGTTTGGGGGTGTTGTATTATTAGGGATTTCCCTTTTGATATCTGGAGGTTAGGTGTTGTTGATACCCTATTAGTTTGTGACCACATGAATTTCTTTGAGATGCTATATTTTAGGGTTGGTGTGGTTGACCTCACTAGGATACATTGGAAGGATATGATCCTCATTACTGGGGACAATCCTTTAAGGAATTATAACTTCTAGTTGCAGGAGTGAAGGATGTAGTCTAGGCAAGAGGCTTAGATATTTATGATCAAAGTGGCACAACATTTGCATGATGGATCATTGCTGGTGATTCTATGGGTAGAAATTTTTGTATTTGGTACAGATGGGAGATCCAGCTATTAATTTTAGGAGGCCCCTTGTGTTATTACCTTGTAGGAAAATATTGTGGGAGATAGGTCCTCTGCATATTTCATATTGGTTTGGGACCAAGGGATCATCATTAGTTTCATTTTCGTTAAGTATGTTGTTCCTATGGGTGTAATGGCATTGCTTGAAGACAAACAATCTTTGCTAAGGGAGGATTTGTCATGTCCCCTTTTTTGGATTCCCCGGTTTTGCAGTGGAAATGAATTTCATGGCTTGTCATTGAAGGAAAAGGGAGTCAAAGAGGTTATTTAATGTCACTTAGTTAGGAGATGTTATTTTTTTAAAGATACATGAAAGAAATAAAGTAACTTTAGATTAATAAGTTACTTAAACATTATTGAAAGTGAATTTTGATCTTAAAGTGAAAGCAAAAGGGGAATAAAGGTCATATTTGATTTATTCAAAAAGGGAAAATTTCTAGAAGGCATGGAAGAAGGATAAAAGGAGGGGTAGCACTTCACTTTGCATTGTGTTTTTGGATTGATCTCTTTGAATTGCTCTTGGAGCTAAGGTTTTCATTAGGGTTTTAGCAAAAACCCTTTCATTGTTGTTTAGTTTCGGTGGTGCAAGATCCTCCCTAGTTATACAAAGGAGGAGGATCCATCCAGGATCTTCACTTGAGCTTCATCTTATGGTTTGGCATCATCTTGGAGAGGGTTTGGAGGTTTGTAGTTATCCCTTTTGCAGTTTGTAGGAGGAAGCTTCATCAATTGAGGAGGTTGTGGCACCATTAAGGTCTTGGATTTTTATTGTGTGTTTTTCATTGATGTAATGCAATTGTCTTAGAATCCATTAGAGACTTGTTGGTATTTGGATTACGTTCATAAAAGCATGTCATGGTGACCCTTCCATTTCATGTGTACTGGTAATATTTGCAATGTGTTTGATGAAAGTATTTTATGAATGAAAAATGTTTGTAAAAATTTATCAACAGGTGTAGAGCATAATTTGACAAAGATATGGATATCCTAGCCTAGCCTAGCTGGGAATATGACATGGAGCCCTCTAGGGTTCACTTCCCCATCATCCCATCAGAGAGAATTTTCCATACCATTGTTAAAAACAATCCTTTATCTATTAATGCATTGTTAAAAGTGACTACATTTTCTTGTATTTAAATAAATATGGACTCCACAACAATGTGTGTTATAAATAATGTTATTAAAAAAATATATATATATTATACAGATATTTTCAATTAAATCTAGTTTGAGTGGTTGTGGAATGAAACACTATCCTCTCCATCTAAATTAAAATGATATATTAAACTCATAATAAATATATCATTGTAATGATTTATAAATTATATTTAAAATAATAATAATAACAACTAAAAACTAGTTTTCTTTAATTATGTTATATTATATTCTTATGAAATAATCACTTACAATAACTTTGATGATATTGATGATGATGATGGTGATTAACATCCACTAAGACCTAATTGATTTATAGGATCTTAAGAGGGTAAATAATTACTTGTGATTCTTTAGAATTTTGTTTTTGTGCTCAAAAAGCATTAAGAGAAGCTTTCCAAGATCGCCATACTTGTGACTATATTCTTATAAACTTTTCATAAATAATCACTTACAATAACTTTGATAAAAAAGAAGCCAACGTCAAAATTGCTCATTTAAAACATTTATAGAGAAATGAACCATGATGAAATTATTGAAGAAAAACTTAACCTACTTTCTCACGTGGGGTGAGGTTCAAGGGACATATCTTTGCGTCTAACTCCTAAATCATTAATTGATTATAGAAACTAAAGATGGCCACTTCCTCTAAGGGTGGGGTCTAAAGGGACTGACCTCCTCGTAACTCCTAAAGTATTAGTTAATTATAGAAATTAAAAGATTTTCTAAAAGACCATAAAATAAAATTTAAAATAAATGAGTTGTCTTTTCCAAGATGTAATTTGTGAATTTTTTTTTTTTTTTAACATTTAGCTCATTAGATAGCCTTGGAGATGAGAATATAATGGATTTTCAAGTTGAAAAATATGAAGGAAATTCTCATGATAAAATGTATTAGGCCTAGCCAATTCCTATCGTAAGTTTGGAGAGTTGAGGAAGTTATTTTTTAACATAGATTTTTTTCTTTTAAGAAGGAAGGTAAATACTAGTACAACGGACACTAATCTTGATACAGAAAAACAACTCAGAGGCATGAGGATTAAATATTGTGGCACAATGCATCAAGCGCATACAAGGTTGTAACTAAATTTTAGGGCAGTGAGCACACCTAATCCTGGCTGCGGAAGACAACAAAATCGCAAAGAGGGATGCGCATACAACGTTGCAACTAAATTTTAGGGCAGTGAGCACACCTAATCCTGGCTGCCGAAGACAACAAAATCGCAAAGAGGCATACGACGTGAGAAACTGGGTCTCTAATGAATGAATTATTTAGAAAAGGCAGATGAGACGGCATCTTGAAAAACCAATTCGCTATTTGGAAAACAAATTATTGTGCGGTTAGAGTTTTTCTCGTAAAACGAATTGTTGAAAAACTGATCCATCAACGATAGGTCTATCTGTTTCAATAACATCGTTGGGAAAAATTAGAATTCAAATTCTATCTAATTATAATTTTAAGGGATAATGCTTCAATACATATCATATTATAGTTACCAAGTTTGAATTTGAATTCTAATTTGAATTGAATTTTGAATTTGATAAAAAAAAATCTGGAGTATAAATCTTAAAAATAGGAAAACATGTTAAAAAAATTTCAAATATTTTCAGCTCTTTGCCCTTGGATGGACTGTTTTCCTCTCTTTAACATAAATGTTGTTCCTGCATCTAATCTTGTATAAATCTTCCTAGACAGAAACAGAGACAAACACACAAACTCTCTGATTTCCCTAATGTTGTATAAATCTTCTTTTTTCTTCTTTCTATTAGCTATGCTTCTTCTTCTTATAATTCTTTTGTTGGACGCCCCTGATCGATGCACATGGATAGTTGTTTTTCATGACTCCTGTATGAGGCTATGAACAATTGAGAATATGGAGAGAAGCCATGTCACATAAACATACAAATGATCATTTGTATTGCACACAATAAACATAGATACATCACACTTAAATAAGTGTTGTGAGATCCAACTTATTCCACTCTTGGAGGGAGAGGTTGAGAGAATCTCTCAACATCCTTCAATAAACCCAATCCAATCCCTAAATTCTAGTATGTAGCATTAATTAGGCATTATCTCTAACACCCTCGGTTAATGCCTACATTACAAAACTTCACAAATTACATAACAAAAAAAGATTACAGCACTTTATTTGGCATGATCCTCATCAACGTAACCCACTCTGATGCCTGTGGATTGCGCTCTTTCTCTTCCTCTTCTTTGAGCTTTCCTTTCAACTCATTTGAAGTATAAATGTTTCAGATCATCATTCTTGTACTTTCACAATAGACAATATTGACAAACTCAGCATAGTGGGGCTTCCATGAGAAAATATGTCAAGTAATGAATCATCTTATGGGTGTACCTCCATCTGTGAGATATTTGGCTTTCATCTATCCTTCAGTTTGTAGAAAGAGAGTCTTGGTACAAAACGTCTTCAAAAATCAATTATACAATGTGACTTCCAATCATAAGAACAATTGTTCTTGAAACCGGGGTTGCCAGCTTATATCAAGATACATGAGTTCCTACTTGCTTTTACATAACACATAAACATATAAAACCTTTAAGCACACCACACATACAAGATTTGAATTCATCATCTTGGATCTTTGTTCACCACCTACAACTTGTTAGAGTAGTCAATTCTAACAATCTTTGCTCTTACACATTGTGTTGACTAGACTCAATGTTGGGGTACTAACCTGCACATAGGAAGAAGAATATATTCATATGTAACAAAGATCAATATTTATAAGGCCTTTCAATAAAATAGAATAAGGGGGATGTAAGAAGACCTAATAGAAGCTTCCGCTTCTAGAAGGATCTTCCTCTAGATGCTTCTTTTTAGTTTAATAAGAGTCGAGGGTATGAGAACCCTAGCTTGGATATTATTATAATAGAGCTCTGCTCATCCGGAGGTTGTCCACTCAAAGAGGCCTGTGAACATTGCTTTCAGATTCAATGTGTTATTTCTGTTATTATTCTCATATCATTT
Organism: Picea glauca; assembly: GCA_000966675.3. NCBI lineage: Eukaryota > Viridiplantae > Streptophyta > Pinopsida > Pinales > Pinaceae > Picea > Picea glauca. The sequence continues at coordinate 147,744 of JZKD02S2021076.1, forward strand.
TAGTGTAATTGTGGTGAATGTTCTGGTTATATTGTTGTTATTCTACCATTATTAGCATTTTATTTCTATTCCGCATACATTTTATATCTGGTATATTACAAGTGGTATTAGAGGACTTTCCTCAGCAAAAAGTGTGGGTTATTTTTTTTTTTTTAGGGTAGAGACATATTTCCACATCTTTAAGCCACAGAGATCTATCGTTATGTGCATAAACCCGCGGTTCATGGATTCATACACGCAGGAAATACAAGTGGTACTTAAGCGCACATCTGTTGGACACCCTTGTAACCCCTGTTGGTACCCTTTCAAGTGGTATCACATCAGACAACACCTGTGTACCGATCGGCCTAGATTACCTTAAGCCCTCTTTAGATAAACCGATCGGTCACCTGATTGCTATAGTGTCATCGAGAACAACACTCGGGAAGATACTCTCTAGTGCCTAGGTAGTCGGGTTGTACGGCTAAGGGTATGGTCTATCCTCCTTAGTTAGTGCCCTGAGATATTGGGTCGAGTACTACTGTTGGACCTCACATGTATATCAGAGAGATATAGCACAGGGAAAACCCTTGTCTGTAAAACCCTTGAATACCTAACCCTTGGGGACAAAATCATAAAAAAATTAAAAGAAATAAGATTTATTGCCACACAACTGTGTTCGGGTTGCCAAGTAAATACACATTTCTTTCTGGTTACACATTTGGGCATTTCCTCTCTGCAGTATTCTTCAGACTGGAGTCTGAAAAATTTTTCACCATTATTTGAGACCTATTCCATTGGATTCATCTATTCGCCCTTATCACATTCATCCATATCATTTTTCAGCAAAAGTTTTGACTCTGCCCGTGCCTTTTTAGTTCCCCCATCCTCATGGCCCATACCCATAACCAAGACTTGAAAGCTCGCTTCAACACCTTGCAATCTGGTCTCATCAAGACCCAACAACAAGTGAAACAACTCAGTGCCAATGTTGCCGCCATCAATACGACCATACAATCCTCAATGGAGGAAATCATACAAGACCTCACCACCCAACTTGAATCGGTCTTTTCGACACTCTGCACCAAACTGCATATCCCTACAGATAACCCTTCCTCTTCCTCACCTCCACATAATGAAGGTGACCATTCCTCTCATTCCCATAACTTTCACAACCATCACTTTCAACGTGACCTATGCCTTCCGTAGGTGGATGTGACCAAATTTGATGGATTGGACCCCACTGGTTGTGTAACCCAAATGGAACATTATTTCTCTTTATACAACATTACAAATGAATTGGCCAAACTTTGATATGGTGTTCTCCATCTAGATCAAGAATGTTGGCAATGGTGGCAATGGAGAAAAACTTCTCGTCAAGGGTATATTGCTTGGAAAAATTTTGTGGAAGACAATTATGAACGCTTTGACACTGACACCAACCATTTGGGCCACTTGACAATGTTGAAACAATTAGGAACAGTGGCATACTTTATAGTTGTCTTTGAGCACCTAACTTTTAGAACAAAGGGCATGTCTGATGCCTTTATCCGAGAGTGTTTTATCAGTGCCCTCAAGGATGAGATTGGGGCCCATGTCCTCAGGGCTAGGCCTCAGAGTTGGTTGGAGGGTACTAAAAGAGATAAAGAAGCACAATAGGTTGTATCTTCTCAAAACCGAAAACCCTCCTTTATCCCTCGCCCTAAACCAATAAATCCCACTACCCCCTTTGCTCCACTAAAGATCCAAAAATTACCAGGCCTAAAATGGCTGAACGCCAACTCAAAGGCCTTTGTTATAACTGTGATGACAAATATTTCTTGGACCATAAGTGTAAAAAAAAAATCTTTTTATGGCCATCTCTGAGGATATTTCGGAAGAGGATGTAGAAACTCCCTTTGTGTCTGAGTGACTTGAATCCACTGACATAACCCCTCCCTCCGATCCTCCCGAGGTAGAACCGGTCATTTCCCTCAATGCTCTCGTTGGCTTTTCCGCTCCACAAACCCTCAAGATAATCAGTTACATCAAGCATTGAAAGGTCATCATTCTGGTACATAGTGGCAACACCAGTAATTTTATTCATCGCCACATTGCCCAAGAAAATCATTGCTACATATATGCCATCAATAATTTCCAAATCATGATTTCTAGTGGTGGTTCCCTGAAATGTGGAGGGCGTTGTGAAAATGTGCGTCTCCAAATTGGTGACTACAACTTGAAATCCCATATGTTTTCTATCAACATGGGAGGTTATGACATTGTGTTGGGTGTAGACTGTCTAAGGACTTTGGGTTCCATTCTCATGGATTTTAAAGACTTAACCATGTAATTCAACCAGGAGGGCCACCGATATAAGTTGCAAGGCATCACCGCCAGTTCACCTGAGATCATTGGTTCCCATCGCATGGAAAATATGCTCAAAAAATGTCATTCTAGTGTTATAGCCCAACTTCATGCCATACAAGCAACAAAGACAACCTCAATCCTAAAATACCTCCAAGCCATCCTTTCTAAACATCAATTGGTCTTTTCCACTCCCCAAGGACTCCCTCCTTCCCGTGGTGTTCATGATCATTCCATTCCCCTTGTACCGAGAAGCCTTTCTCCCAATATCCATCTGTATCGTCACCCCTTTTCCCAAAAAAATGAAATTGAGAAAATGGTCTAGGAACTCCTTAATGCAAGCGTTATCTGCCCTATTATGAGCCCCTACTCTTCTCCTATGGTCATGGTCCTGAAGAAAGAAGGTTCTTGGCGAATGTGTCCTGACTTTCGTGCCTTCGACAAACTTACCATCAAAGACAAATTCCCCATTCCTGTCATTGATGACCTCCTGGATGAATTGAGTTTCGCCCAATTCTTCACTAAACTTGATCTTCGTTCGGGCTACCACCAAATAGGCATGAAAGAGACATACATTCCCAAGACTGTCTTTAGAAATCATAAGAGCCACTATGATTTTTTGGTCATGCACTTTGGCTTGTGTAATGCCCCCTCCACCTTCCAAAGCCTCATGAATCATGTCTTTTGTCCTTTTCTCTTCCATTTTGTCTTAGTTTTATTTGATGATATCCTCATCTATAGAAAAACCTATACATACCATCTTTCTCTTGTGGATCAAGTTCTCCATCTACTCTCTCAGCACCAACTTTTCCTGAAACAGTCTAAATGTGCTTTTGGCACCTCAAAAGTAGAATACTTGGGTCATCTGGTTGGCAAATATGGTGTTAGGGTGGATCCTAAAAAGATTGAAGCTATGCAATAATGGCCTCACCCAAAGACTCTTAAGAGCTTGCATGGATTTCTGGGCTTAACAGGGTATTATCACAAGTTTGTTAAGAATTATGGGAAGATTGCATCACCTCTCACTACTCTCCTGAAAAAGAACTTTTTCACTTGGACTCCAGCCACTGCTCAAGATTTGTAAACCTTGAAGATGGCCATGTTCACCACTCTAGTCCTCGCCCTTCTCGATTTCACAAAGACCTTTGTGTTGGAATGTGACACCTCAGGGAAAGGAATTGGTGCTATCGTTATGCAAGAGGGTCAACCTTTGACCTTTACCAGTAAGCAACTATTTGAAAGAAATCTAGGAAAATCCATCTATGAAAAGGAAGTGTTGGCTATTCTACATTTCGTTGATCTGTGGCGCCCTTATCTATTGGGGCAACGTTTCCAATTTAAGATAGACCATCAAAGCCTCAAGTATTTTCTGGAACAACACATTTCCTCCCCAGAAAAACAAAAATGGGTGACTAAACTCTTTGGATATGATTATGAGATCATTTACAAGAAAGGCAAAGACAAGGTGGTTGCATATGCTCTTTCTCGAAAATATGAAGATGAAGGATCCCTTTTTTCTCTTTCATTCATTATACCAGATTGGCTCCAAGCCGTTCGCCAAGAATGGATACAAGATCCCAAAAGTTCGTAGTTGATCTAACAATTGCAATCCAATGCTCTAGCTTCCCCAGGGTACTCTTGGGTCCATGATGACCTTCGATACAAAGGCCATTTGTATTTAAGTAAACAATCCAAGCTTAAATCCATGGTACTTTCTTAGTTGCATGCTACACCCACAGTAGGGCACTCTAGGTTCACCAAAACCTATGACAGGGTCAAACATTCCTTTTTTTGGGATGGTATGAAATAGGACATTCGTAATTTTGTAGGTGAATGTGATGTGTGTCAACGCAACAAGGGAGAAAGAGTCAAATCTCTGGGAACACTACAATTGCTCTCAATTCCACCTGCTATTTGGAAGGATATCTCTATGGATTTTATTATCGGCTTACCCAAATTGGGAAATAAATCCGTCATCATGGTGGTTGTTGATCACCTCTTCAAGTTGTAACATCCCACTCTGGCGCACTTATAAAAATTATTCTTTGAGGACACTTGCTCGCAAGTGATCTGGATTTTTATGATGATAAAACATTTGTCCTTGATGATGATGTGTTATGATAGATGACATGATGTTTTACTTCTTTGACATGAACAGGTGCTATTGACTCAGTTTTATTGAGTGTGCATGATTTTTGACCTGGAGGATGCAGAGGCATCGACGGAACCCTTGGACTCCATATTGAGTCAAGGAGTGTGCTATTTGAGTTGATTTATTTAATGATATTTTATTGATTTGATGATATGTTGTTGACATGCTCTGACATGATGGTTGATGATGCAGGATGACGATAGCTTGCTGACCAAACTCACATATGGAGTAAAGGGGCCACACACGATTTCCAGAGAGGTTGAGGGAGAGGTGTGGACAACAGCCCTACCACGGACTACTAGCACTCCTGCCATGGATCGAACTGTAGTTTAACGATTACCTAGTTCGAGAGGATCCACAATGCCGTGAGGGTAGACTGTGACAGTCGCTCATGATGATTCTAAGGGGCGCACAATAAGGTAGGGGCCTTATTCCTTAGAGCCCTTAGTCTCCCACAAGTTCACCTGGCGGAGTGTTGACTCCAGGGGTTATAAATGTCTACCAATCAGTCAAGTCAATGAGTGGCACCCCTGGAGCACGTGGTGCCTCCTGAAGGGAACGTCGCGCAAAAGAAACACAAGTTGGCGAGTGGCACCCTTGGAGCACGTGGTGCATCCTGAAGGGCACGTCGTGCAACAGAAACAAGCGAGGGGAGTGGCACCGTTGGAGCATGTAGTGTGTCCTGAAGGGAAAGTTGCATTGAAGGGAAAGTTGCATTGCCTAGTTCAAATCTAAACCTAAATTTAGAACATCTCTAAGATAAAAATTTTGATTAGACTTAAGTAAAGGCCCTACAAAAATAAACATAAGGGCGTAAACTAAAACCCTCCTAAGTGTTAGTTAAAGTCTTCTTAAATTTAAGGGGGGTAAAGTGAAGATGGGGATAAATTAATTAAAATCCGTGGTTTTAATTGTAAAAAGGAATAAAAATTAAATAACGTGTGAGAGTATAAAAGTTATGAATTTGAAAATGTAATGAAAGGATTAATTAGCATATCTATCTTTTTGGTTTTAAAAAAAAAAGAAGGAAAGGAATAAATAATAGAAATAGGGAAACTTGTAATAAAGGAAACATATTAAAGGACAGTAGGGGACATAGGGTAAAAAGAAAAAAAGAATCAACAATTAAGGACTTTCTAAAATGTACTAAACTTGGCAAATTCATTTTAGGGAAAGTTATTAAAAGCA
>JZKD02S2021076.1:164002-175946 GCA_000966675.3 Picea glauca
TATCCCAAGTTGTTCTTAAGGGGGGATGTTAGGATATTTAGACACTTAGGAGTTAGTTAAGATCTACTTGGTCTAATATGTCGTTAGGTAAAAGTGTGTTTCTTTAGTCTGCATTCATATGCATTTGTAGTTAGGAAATCTGACGGTCACGATATGTTCCCGACATAGAGTGATCTGACGGTTCATACTCTCCTCGATATTAATGACCATTGATCTGTGGCTTAACACCCGATTGGTCCATGATCTCTATTTAAAGAGCATGGAGGGTCATTTGCTGATGATCGATTTTGAGAAACTCTCTTGTCAAATCTCTCTGTAATCCAAGTGGTCGCGTTGGCTGGGGCCGTGGATGTTTCCCCGTAGGGGTTTTACCACGTGAAAACATCGGTTTGTTGATATTTGATCTGGTTATGTGAGTGGTTACTGAAGGTGTTCATCCTCTATTGGAATACCTGTGTTGTCGAACAATCCCTAGTAATTTCATTACTCTACTTGCAACATCCCTTTGATATCGAGATAGATCCTTTAGACTATGCATTGGGTGTCATTCTCACTCAACACGTCCACCCCATGGCATATCATAGTGAGACACTATCAAATGTTGTTCGTAAGTACCCTACTTACGACAAAGAAATGTACTCCATTGTGTAAGTCTTCCGCCAATAGACACATTACATTCTGAATAAGGAGACAATCATCCACGCTGATCACAAGCCACAACAGTTCATGCAGACCCAAGGCAAAGTGCAGAATGACAACCATCAGAAGTGGTCCACATACTTACAACAGTTCCACCTCAACATCAATTATAAAATAGGAAATACCAACAACATTGTTGATTTCCTCAGCCGACCTCTAGTCACGACTGTCACCACGGTGATAGACTCTTGCGGAAATCATACCTATGGATGGCCCCACCTCTATGAGACAAACCCTGACTTCTCCACCACCTACCAAATGTTGGGAACAAACTCAGTGGTCACTAATTTCCATCTAATGAATGGGTTCTTGTTTCGTTTGGGCCATCTATGCATTCCATAAAGAGAGCACGTGAAGCTGATTTGGGAAGCTCACTATAGTTGGGTGGCATGAAACTTTGGCTTCGAAAATACAGTGTTAGTGCTGCAAAAACATTTCTACTAGACGAAAATTCAATAGGATGTCGGCAAGTATATCAGGTCCTGCACCACCTGCGCTATTGCCAAACCGACCACTAATAAATAAGGCATGTTAACCCCTCTTCCTACTCTTGAAAATATGTGGGAATCCATATCAATGAATACATGTCAGGCCTCCTGTCCACCAAGATGGGAAATGAATGTGTTTTTGTGGTTTTTGATCGCTTTTTCAAGATGGAAATTTTGGCTACCTGCAAGAAGAACATCACTACAGAGGCCACTGTCGAGATCTTCTTTGAACGCGCCTGGGTACACTTTTGGATCCCACAAACCATTATCTTAGATAGGGATAGTTGGTTCGTCATCACGTTCTCTTTGAGCCTCTAGTCACTGTTGGATACCAAGCTCACCAAATCCACTGCCTTCTACCCCCATACAGATGGTGAAATTGAGGTCGTCAATCGAATGATCATACATATCTTGAGCATGTAGAATTCCAAGTACCTCCACCCATGGGATGAGAGTCTTTCCTATTTCCAACATATCTACAATTGATCCCTGCATGGCTCAACTGGACACAACCCCTTTCAGGTGGGGTTATGATTCCAACCATTGGGCCCCATGGATATTGCACTACCCCTGGAGAACACGTCATTCAACTTGTCTCCTGCAACACCAGAAGCTGACAAATCCACCTGATTCATTGAGCAGATCCATCACATTCTCCAACAGGTTCAAGATATTTTACACAAGTCCAATTCCAAGTACAAGTAGTTCCATGATCAAGATTGGGTGCCACAAAAGTTTAAGGTGGGAGACAAAGTTTGGTTGTACTTGTAGAAATAACGCCTTACAGGGCCCCATCGAAATATTCGCCCACTACAATATAGGCCATACATCATCGCCAAGGTTTTGGGTGAAAATGATTTTGCACTCAACATTCCCCCTTTTCTTGGCTTGCACCCAGCCTTCAACGTGGTTGTCCTTCAACCATATTTCCCACAATTATTGGACACCTTAGAGATAGTAGAGTAGTTAACACCAACATAGCTCAACATTGACTGCATGCAACATGAATCCAATGATTGGATTGTGGACACATAGGTCAAAGGCTCCCAACAGCAAACGATCCAAATTTATCGAGTTTTCAAAGCAAGGCACCTCCTGCACCAAGGCAAGTGGCTCACCTGAGGCCAAATCCAGCAGAAATTTCCTCATCTAAAGGAGGAACACAATGCAATGGATATCATTTCCTCCTAAGGGGGGAGGATCGATCCATATGGATTTTGGTGGCCTCCGACCTATTCCAACTAGTTCATTTTGGCAGTTTTTCAGGTTTGCAGGTTTTTTCCTAGTTTTTGGGTCCCTAACTTGCGGGGCCATTTTGAGGCCCTAAACAATGTTTTTAGGGCTCGTAACAGTTAGAAATGGCCTTTGATAATTACAAAAAAAATGGGTAGTCCTCAGATAGACCTTTCCAACAGGCTATCGTGCACCTAAAATGAACATCGTATGCAAAATTTATGACCCTAGGAAGTTGATGTATTAACTTACCCAGACGGGGCTCACATGACTTTTGGCACTTCATGTCCTAGGGTTAGGTTTTTGGATGTCCAGGGTTTTTGACATTCCTATTTATTATAAAAAGGGATTCAAATCTTCATTGCAATCATCTTCTTGCGAATGAGCGCAACCTATTGATGAGTGTTTATGATCCGGTATGGGGTTTTCTACTTAACCCAAGCCATTTAGGATAATATACCCTGACGAGTTTATTGGCTCTATTAGCCAACTAGGATCCTAAGAAAACTAAAATATGTACACTAACTAAAGGTAAAATTTAATCAATCAACACACTAATATGATTGCTTAACTAATAGTATTATATACAATAAATATATAAAATCACAAGGTTTAAATAAAGCCTCGTGAAAATGATTGTTTTCAACTAATGGATTAAAACAAGATGAAAAATAAAAGAGAACTATTTTTATACTATACATGATGAAATAATAAACAATGAGTGAATAATATTATAATGATATAACATTAATGGACAAATCATTTAACATTTAAGTGATGTAATCATTATTCATTCGCAAATTAACAAATCTAATAAAATATAAACTAACTAACCCGACGTTGATCGACAATACTAATCTAGATTCATCTTTTTATATTTGTATAATCTCCACTTAACCTATGTCAAGTATAATCTATGACAAAAGAAAGAATGATACTTCCTGAAACAACTTAAATAAGTCTTGTATATTTCAGAACAAGTCTATGATGACAGAAAGACAAATAGATTTGATCTCATGTGACTTTAAAATATCCAATACCTGAAAATGAAAGAAACTCCAAATCTCAGCAAATGGTATTATCAACTACCCAACGTTAGATGTAAACTCAAAATGCATAGATAGATGATCAATCAAAGATATCAACAGAACCAAAATAAAATGAACCAAGTAAATGAAAACATAACATGAAAAGTTATATGCAGAACAAACTAAAGCTAGTTCAATACAAATAAAATTTCACATCTAGAAATTACATGAGACACAGTGATAACATTGCACATTCTACAAAAGGACGAAATCGAAAGAGTAAACTGTATCTCATATATTTTCAAAAAAATAAGTCCATCATATGGTCCAAGACAAATTTGCAGACTAGTAACTCGTGAGTATTTAAAGAGAACTTTTGGTTGTCCTGTATAAATTTTCTCCAACAACCTGTATGTTAAGATAAATCATGATCCTTAGTGAAGATATAATAGATTAATCGACAGTAAGAAAAATCTAAATTGAACAATTATATCTTTACAAATATTAATTACATGAATAAACTCAATATAATACAAGATTTGTATCAAAATAATACAATCACCAAGATCAAGATAATTGGGATAATAGATCTTAAAGATTGAAAAAAATAATACATAAATGATAGCAATTAACCATGTATTGATAAAACAGACTAAAGCTAATTTAAATCAATGCATAGTAAAATACTCAAAGAATATGAAGATATTATAATGAAAACAAAACCATTTTACTCACACGACAAAAGTCACTAAGCTTGATATGAAATTTCATATTGGTCTTCGAAAATATTGGTCCATTCTCCCAAATCTCCAACCATCCGTTACTCTTGAAAATAAAAAGTTTACAAAATAAATAATATACAAAAATTAAAGGATAAAATTCCTCCTCTAAATTTCTTAGATCTCTTGGGCTCTGAACTTTCTCATATATTTATGCAATGAATGAACAGTCTAGGTATCACTAATAATTTCCGCCACCTGAAATTTTCCTCGTAAAGAGAGAAAAATATCTCTAAAATCATGCATTTGTTTCAGAACAATATCTCGAGTAAGCTAAATGGGTCCATTTTGAAGATGGGTTTTCAATCGTTTGTTCAGACTTCTTACGGTTTGGTTACAATCAGTCTCAAAAGATCGTTTGTCTGTTCTTTAACCCATTTCCAAATATTATTTGTTATTACTCATAAATTATTTGCAATAGTCCAATATTATTTTTGGATCAATTATATTTAACGTATTTAGATAATAAAATCAAGCCATGATGAGATCCATACCAAATAATTGATAATAGAAACCTGTGAAACAAAAAGAAACCAAATTAATAACCTAAATTTTTTTAATAAAACAAAATCTAGAACAATAAAATTAAAATGAATTTAAACTAAGTATAAGTTCTAAACAAATATTGTTTATATTTTCCTTTCAAATATGATCTTAAAATTCCAGAAGCTTCAAGTTGATGGAGAGGAGAAAAATATTAATTTTGGGTTTTCACAAAATCAAACAAATGATAGATAATTATTTTATTTTTATTTTGAAATGACATGCAAAGTGACAAAAGAATTAAATTAATTAAACCTACCAAATGATTTTGTGAAAATGATTGCTAATGATCAAAAGACAAAAACATAATCATAATTTAAACGAAAGTAAACAATTGATTAAAATTAATGTTTTCATTTAAATTAGTATTTCTATGTTCATCTCTCCCTCATTCAAATTTGATCAAATGTGAACGAATGTCATAGAAAATATGCGTCGAAACAAAATTTATTCCTATAAAATCATTGTTATTTATCCATGTCTTCAACCAAGCCATTCTCATAGCTAGATAAATTAAATAAGGAAAAGGTAATAACAAACTCCCAAATTATGAAGCTTATCCATCAACATCAAAACTTTGTAGAAAGAAAAATGAAATGGCATTTGAATTTCATGAAATTCAAACCAAATAAAAGAAAAGAATATAAACTCAAACCAACCTCGAAACAGATAAAACCAATACCAAACCAATCAAGTCAAAAGGAAAAAAAAACCAAAGAATCCAAGTAAAATCTGGAGGGACCCTAGATTTTCATTATGTAAAAAGAAGGGGATTGTTGGGGCCCAACAAATGGAGAATTACTGGGTGAAGTAGTTATCTCTGACCTGGTAAGATTTCATCTCAAGAAAAAAGGAATAAGACTTGAAAAATTATTTAAGATTCCTGAAATAAATTCACTTTGAGACCATATAGTATTAGGATATAAGCTCAAGTTTATAACGAGACAATATAATTTTCTTTGCAGGGGATTATAACCGGAAAGACTGTATTAATCAAAGAGTCATGATGTTTATAAAAAGACTTCAATACCATTGAAAAAGAAACTGTTGCTAGTAGGCATCTATAGCCTCGACAAGGATGACATTTAACACACTCAAATGCTTTAATCCCATCCAATAGTCGTATCCACATGTTGTATACTTCCATAAAAGTTAATTTAAAAACATATACCTGCTACCTCTCGACCTGACATTGCTTCGCTGCCAACAGGCCTGTTCAGTAGCTCAACAAAGTTGTCTTGGTATCATGTGTGCATTTACTCACTACCAGCAAGCCTTTTCAGTACCCCAACGGGTTTACACACACTTCCCACACTTAAGTGATTTCAACCCTTGTATGCCACTTTGAAATAATAATACAATTATAGATTTATTGATGACAAAGAGAGTGGGGTGATACTGGAGGTTAATTGCAATACAGGTGAATAGTTGATCATGTTATTTATTTTCTTTCAAAACTGGAAGTTTTATCATGGTTTAGAGATTTTAGATTCCATTTAAGAAATCATCTAGAGAATGGGGAATCACTTAAAAGTGATTCCTTAAGAATATGGACAGTGTAAAAAATTTAAAAATCATTGTAATTATCGAAGATTTAAACCACATCTCTGGTGTAATACTCTGGAAAAGACATTTTGAGGACAAAAAGAAGGTGACAATTGACATAAAAATCAATTGTCTGAGCTATATCTTAATATCAGGACCTCTTTGAACTATTTCAAATTGCTTGAAAAACACAAGTCTTGAAATGAATGCTTCCTTCCAACGATTTCTCTTGGATCAACAATATAATGCTTCAAAAAGAAAGACAAGAAAAAAAATTCAATCAAAGCAATCAAAGAAAGCAAAAAAAAGAACCACACAACAAACTAAATCAAATTTTATTAATGGAATTCAAAATCGAAAGTGCATAAAAAAACAAAATTGAAATAGAAAAATAACACTTTTAGAAACAATTTTGGCCAAAGATAAACTCGAGCTTTGGGATCTACTAGCATCCCACTGTAAAATAAAGGAAGAACTCAATCATATAAAATCTCATGTGCGAGCAAGTTCTTTTCTTAAAATAGTGATGCAGAATATGATACTTTGACCAACCATTATAATTAAAAATAAAAGAGAGTAAAATAAAATAGAAAAATCCTTATTAATATGAGTGCATCCCACTCATGGAACCTTGGGTCAGGGTTTAACTCGGGTGAATTGATAGTTCAAATTAACTTATCTCTTTACTTTCCATTTTAAAATTTCCATGATGATAATGTGTTTTTGAAAATAAATATTCAACAAAAAGATGAGAGAAAAGGATTAAAGTGGACTTCCATAAAAACATTCATATTATGGTTCTCTTGGTGTACCCACTTGTGTTCATAACTGTGTTATTATAAAAAGAAACATTGAGAAAGAAAAGTAAAGGAAACATACTCGTAAGCCTACTCTAACTACTAAACAAATCAAAATACTAAGTGAAGACATGCTTCCAATGTAGCCATTGGAGTAACTCCAATCCTGCAACGAAAACAAAATCGAATATTTGTAACAAGAATGGTAGTATATTGAAATATGAAAAAAATACATCATACTTACCTTTATCATCATCATTTAAAAACAAAGAAAGCATGACCTTACCATTCCCTTGAACATTCTTTATGTATGAATCCTCCAATCATTCTGCAATTGTGTCATTATCTGGGTCACAAAAACATGAAAAAATGAAATGTGAAGCATGTTAGAGTTATGGGGACCTAACATAACCATCGGCCTACACCGAGGTGCCCCCATCCTCTTGACAAATTTCCTTTTGTTCCATATTTTCTTCATCTGAATGAAATAAAATTAGTGTGTCAAACTTACCTCCTTGATCTCTAAATAAGGTGAATATAATCTTACCATGCCCTGGAAAATTTTCGAGATATGAATACTCCAACCATTATGCAATCCTATCATAATACATGCAATTACTAACATGGGATTGTTTGAAAGAATTCACATATGACAAAATTTCATGGAAATAAAGTATTACATTATCATGGAAATAATCTTGTAAAAAGGTCGGATCAAGATTGCGAGAACTTATCATGATTTTCGATCGAAAAAGAAGTGTCCCGTTCTCTTGAAACTTTCCATTGATCTCGATTACTTCAATATTAAGTCTTTTAGGTGAACTAAATGGAACAACGAACATTTTTGAATAATCAGCATTGGTAATAGTATTTGGTTGACTATACTTTTCAACCTCAAATAATTGATCATGGAAAAATTTAGATCCTTCTTTAAACACAAATTGAGATGAATCAATGGAAGATGAAATTTGAGACTCTTTCAAATCATTTCTTGATTTACCGTCGAATAATTTATGAAAATGAAAACTAATATGTTCATGGGAAGAATTATTTTCCTCTTTATCTTCTATTCAATGATCTCTATTAATTTGTACCTAATTATTTAGTGCATAATTCATTCCAAAGTGATCTGGAACACATGAATGCATAACATGATGATAAAAAATATTAGGGTACAAAGAATAATATGTAGAAGAGTTGAGAAGATGATGCATCTCTTGAAATGATCTAAATATGAGTTTGGAATTGTGGTTTTGTTCCCTCTCCTTTTATAAACTGATCAACCTCCATTGTATGCTCTTTTAAAGAGTACGAGACAGTTTCTAAGAGACAATTTGGTTCATCATAAAAGGGTGAATGTGAGAGAAAATTACCAGAATTAGATTATTCATTATCAGTTTGACCAATGTTGTCATCTCCCACTAATTGATCTTGAACCTGTTCACATGAGTGAGGGGAAGTTTTACTGACAACAAGATTACCAAATTCATATTCCATCTCTTTTACTTCAAAAACAATTGTAATATCTTGGAGAGTTTGACCACAATCTTCTTTTGAATTCAATGTTCCTTCCTCAATAGAAAAAGACATTGTTGGCAAAGAAATATCAGAAGCCATAATTGTATCTTGTAAAATGTCATGTTACTCTTGAGCTGTCAAAATGAAAGAAGTTGAAAAAAAATGTGGTGCCTTAATGACTTCAATATCATCATGAACTTTTAAACCATCTTGAGATTGAGTATTAGTGCTCAATTCAGATTGCTTAACAATTAATTGATCTTTCTTGTCTGAGAGAGAAACGAGATATTGAAACCATTCATCAATAAGAAACATTTCTTTCAAAGGGAATCTAGTACAAACATGTATGAACCTAATTGAAAAAGTATTGAATGATTCATTATTTTCTTTCCTTAAGAAACTTAATTCTTCACTTAATTCATCATAATCATAATTGTTAAAATCTGATAAAAACTCAATTACAAACTTAAACAAAGAATGAATTGAATTAGATGGAAACGATTCAAACCAATATTTAATCCAGCCTTAGAAGGTGAGAGTGAACAATCTACATATGAGATTGAGATCATTGATCTTATTCTTTAAGCACTTATAAAAAAATTTACAAATATGGTCTACTGCATATGTGTTCACTTCACCATCAAAGGTGAGTTCTAAAAAGAGATCAGTTGTCTTGTTAGGAATAACTGGTAATGAGACATTAAAATAATATTCCAACACATTGATTTGGGTAGGAGCCATGAAAAATTAAGAAATTGAAGAAATTGACTCCAAATAGTTAGCATGTCATCTAACCTACCTTCTAGTGTATTATAAGATGACACAGAAGAATATATATAAATTTGGAATTATGGCAGGGTGAGGGGTGAAACATTTAATCATTAAATTTACCTCGACCCTCCTTCTAGCGCCATTTGTTGACAAGCGTTTATGACACACCATGAACGAGAAGGGAAGAACCGGTCTGGGGTTGTCTACTTAACCCAAGACGTTTGGGATAATCTACCCTAACGGGTTTGTTGGCTCTGTTAGCCAAATAGGTTTTATTGGAATAATCGGTAGGTGCAGACACTAACAGATCTCCCTAGATCCACCTGAATCTAGAACAAAACAGGACAAGACATGACTCTTTCCCTAATTTTTGACCATTGAATTAGCTAGTAGGAAGGAACAAGTAACATACATTTATATCACTTCCTAGGGTCTCTGTTTCTCCCGCTTGGCTCCGGTGCTCTTGTGAGGTCAAGACCAAGACAACACAAACCAACCAAAGTGAAGATAGAATAATATATTCAACAGTCAACTTATGTGTATGATCAAGGAATTACACAATAAAGTGAGAATAGCTTTATAGGAAAGGCGCATGCCACTGTATCATATTGATTGAAAGTAAAGATTACAACCTGATCACCTTGATGTCACAAGCTTCGTTTCGATGGCTCTTGGATCCAACACACACACTTGCTCAATCCTTGTATGAAGAAGATCAAAACCTCTTGATAGACTTGCTAGAGTCTTCAAGCTACTCTTCAAGATAAGCCCTTCACACAACTATTTCACCAATTCTACAATGAATCTTGATTAACCTTTTCCATGAGAATTCCCTCAATATATAAGAGAGAATAAGATAGTTACTTGGATAATAATGATCCCACAATATCAGGGAATCCAATACAAGGATAACCATTCAAATTCCAACCCATTCTTCCAGAAGATTCCCTTCTAGAAACATCGAGAATTCACCTTTTTCCATGCCTTAGGAAGAGTTCGCACCCTGGCTATTCAACACACTGTGAGAATTTCGAACCCCAGCTTAAGGCATCCTGTGAGAATCAGGCATTCTCGCACCCTGGGATACTAGCCGACTACGAACCCTCTTCAAAAATGAGTTTTCTGGGAAGAGATGAAAGTAACTTTTCTCATGAGAAAGTTCTTATGAAAATCTTGAGTACACCATCATCAATACATCATCATGATTACCAAAATCATGGGTAACAGAATGGCCCCCAAAGTATGAGGTCTGAATCAGTGACAGTCGAAAGACTTTGTAAGCTGCATGTGTGTGTTAGGAACCAAGAGAACATCTAATCGAAAACCTACGAACAACCAAGCATCTGCAAAATATCATATATACCAATTCTGCGGTAGGCATTCCATACTCAGATCATAGACGGATGACATTGTAGACATAGGTCATGGCCACCAATCATATATTGTGGATCCATGTCGTCAATATATAGCATAGCCACCAAGAATACACTGTGGATCTATGCGAGAAAATTCAAATTGAGACGACATAGCCATGAGACATACACAGTGGATTTATGTGTCATAGATTATACATAGTCCATCACAACCTGGACAAAGAGATGATATCCAGGGTCTTCAATTTCATCGCCCAAAGTATGAATCTAACCATGTGATTACATGTGTTGAAGTCGAACATAGCAGAAACCACTTGATTACTGGTCATTGATGAAACCATTAACAAGTGCGAGGGAAATCACCATTGATGTCAATGACTCCCAAGGTACTCTAGTACAATCCATCGAGTGTGAATGAATGAGTTGAAGTCGAACATCCAATGGAATCTTTCGATAAGGGGTCAATGATGTAAACCCACTGTCGAAAGCGAGGAAACCTGCCATTGAGGCATGCAAGCTCCAAGGTACCAAAGAATTTCTAAGTCTTGATTCTGGATAATGAGATGAAGTTGACGGAAAAATACTCATCATAGGAGGGCCTTGATGTATCCCCCATCAATGACACAAAATGAGTAACAGATTTTGAAGGTGAAACAAAGTATGATGTAAATTGGACTGGACATAGGGAAGGCCGACACATAGAGAATGGACAACTGTAGATGGCCGAATCAATAGAGGTTTCAGATGGACTTCTCTTGATCATGTGAATGACACGACCAATGATTTGGCAGCATTGAATCAAAGAAGACACATGGAATGACCTTGTAGAAAATTGAATGAGAGAAAAATGGATTTCCCAAATCGGCTTCAAATATAATGAATAGGGGGTGTCATGTTCAAGAGAGACACTTACTGCTAATCAATACAAAGATGATAACATATCCCTTTCCCAAATTTTCCCCCACCATTTCTGGCGAGTACCTCTTTATTTTTACGGAAAATTGAGGAGGATAACATATGCTTGTTCATATAAGCTTATCCTTCGGATAATTCCTTCGGAGTATGTTTAACGAACCCTAAGAAGGAGTGGTTCGGTCCCATTACGGGTCTGTCGATGTTTGTTTAATGAGTCCAAAGATAGAAAACTCGAAGGTTTTTCATGATTATAGA
>JZKD02S2021076.1:175996-199096 GCA_000966675.3 Picea glauca
TTTAATGAGTCCAAAGATAGAAAACTCGAAGGTTTTTCATGATTATAGAGTCTAGAAAAACACTTAAAAGAGAACTCTCTCAGTTCATTTTTCGTAAAATAGTTTGGATGAGACCTAAAAAGAGTTAAATTATCGCTCACCAGATGCTTTCGTCAAATAATTTATCAAGCGTGAAAATAGCAATGTCGTTCGACTATCTTTTCATGTCTAGAGAGTCTGAAAAGAGCTTAAAGAGGACTCTAGGGGGGTTCCTGTTTCATATAACCTTGTTGAGCCCGAAAAAGTGATAAAAGTATGCTCAATCGCGTTCTCATGTATTTTTGAGCGCGAGAACAGACAAAGACCACGCTCGAGGTTTTATACAAAAACCATAAAAAAACAATCACAACACGCGATGACAAAGAAAAATATGTCTGCCTCCCAGTACATGACCATCAAAGTTGTTACACCTGCAAAAGTTACACTCAAAAGGGAATTAGGGATTAGGGTTTAATAAATAAATAATCATTACAAAACCAAATAACATGGTAAAAGTAAATAAAAAGGAGTAAAACTATGTTTACCATATCATTTTCACATTTCCACTATTTGAGCTCAAAAACCCCTCTTTTACCCTCAAAGTTTGGCATCAGTTTGCAGGAGTTACGAGCATCCATTCAGTGATCCATCACCAACAGTGAGGTAGGCTCCTTGTCCTCTACTCTTTCATGGTTTAATTTTGCATTTTCATTGGTTAAAATTTATTTTTTAAGTTGATTTTATAAGCCCTACTTGCACTCAACCATTATCGCAGGTGGGCTACATGGGACCTGTGAGAATGGGTGATTCTTGCAGGTGAACCCACAATAGCCTGTGAGGTTCTTGCACTATGCCCAAAGGGCACCTACGAGAACCACAAAGAACAAAATTTTTTTAAATTTTATTCAATGAAAAAAGAACCAAATAATGAATAGAGTTGCTAATCTTCTCTTTGTGCTTCTTATGCAGGTAATTGGCTATCAAAATGGTTCTTGAATGGCGCGAAAGGGAGAACGAAGAAGACAATGCTATTGCCAGAAATCATCCACCCACTATTGCTTCTTTGAGAAACTGTGGCCTTCTGAAGTAGTTTTGTATCCCAAGCATGAGGGCCCAAGTCAGGTTATTAGAGTACTTGGTGTGTATGTGGGATCCCGATCACCAGGTATTTCATTTGGGGGTCCACACATTGTCCTTAGATATTGAGGACATTTACTTTTTGGCTGGATTATCATGGCGAGGGTACTACATGAGCCTGACTGGTAGCAGAGGTGGTGGAATGCCCATGAGTGAGTACTGTCGCATTCATTGTGTTCTCGAGGCAGAGAGGAAGAAAGGAAAAGTAGTTATTTGGGGGGTACAGGATTTGACCCTCCATACTATCTTGTTCACCATAGCTCGGATGGCAGAGAGCTCCGCTCCTCACATGGTGCTATAGAGTTACTTCCAGTATGCTATAGAGTGTACTGAACCTCGGGTTTTTAACTGGGCAGATGCAATGCTTCATAGCATAAAAAGGAAGTTGACCAAATGAATATGAGGAAACCTGAAGAAATTTGGGTACGGATCTTTGCTAGTGTCCTTCTTCCTTGAGAGGGTTGCATTACTGAGGTTGCAGGTTGAGTGGAATTTACAGGCTCTCAGGGATTCAAGGATGTTGAGATGGTGTCAGCTTATGCCTCGGCATGTAGCTGGACTGATTATCAAGTATGATGATGCCTTCTTTGACTGGCTTCAACCACATATGTTTATGGTTGATGATTACGCTTAGGCCAGGTTGGATTTCCGAGGAGATCCGGACTTAGTACTGCCAGAGGATGCTCAGTGGAGGGAACTTGGTAAGAAGTACACACATTTTTTTCTTTTTAAATGTTTTTTGTGAATTTTTATCATATTCAAATATTTTTGTTTTATAAGTTCCTCCAAAGACTAAATAAAAAATTCATTTTTGATGACATAGATGTCGGACCTTATCGACCTCCTGGTACTTCTCCCATTCAGTGATGAGGAGAGGTAGCGGCAATGCCAAAATATGCCGAGGATTATCAAGTAGTAGAACAAAATCTAGAGGGCCTAACCGCAGATATTCCAGACATGCCTCTTGAAGAGGTTCCACGATGCGATCAACGTCATACTGTAGGAGTGTCAGGATCCATGAGTCGAATACTCTATAGGGTTGCTCGGCCAGTCGTGTGTTACCATGAATGTCATCCATGATGTCATTTTGTAGAAGCTATGAGCTTCAAATTTTGACATTTTGGTCTTTGGACAAAATTTTTTTGTAAAAAAACTCTTTTGATCGTTATATATACAGATGGATTCTACCAGATTATCATGTGTTGTGTGAATATTGATGTGATTGATTTATAAATGATTCAAATTTCTGTCTAATACATAATTAGCCAATGCATCTGTTAATGTATTTAGACATCTAGGAATATGTTGATATTCAATGTAATCAAAATAACGTTCCAAGAGGCAAATTCGCAAATACACCCATAACAAAGTAGGACTTCGAATAGTATATACATTACTTAACTATAGTACTACACATTGCGAATCAAGTCGCACAACCAAATGATGAATTCCAAGCGAGATAGCATCAACCAATAATTCAATAACGACGCTCTACTCTGCAATGTTGTTGGTCGCACTACCGAGACACACACCTCGTAAGAAGACAAGTTCATTTGTAGGGGCGTAAATTTCCCATGCAGTGGAAGAAAGGTTTTGAGTACTACGACTAGCGCCATCAGCGAAGCCAATATAGGGTAGCGTAGACTCCGACATCTAGAAATCAAACACAATGTCACATAAGGGCAGAGACCAGATAATGACAAAAGCAAGCTATAGTAACACACAAAAAGTATGATACAATAAAAATACAAGTACTCATGCACAGACGATTTTATGCATAGTACTTCTTCAAGTACAACCCATTATTGGGTTCACTCAAAGGGATACCATCATAATATAACAACTCATAAGCTCCTTTTTCCAAAACTCATTGAACGATATAAGGACCTAGCCACATGGCTTCAAACTTTCCAGCTCCTAGCATATCTCGATCTTGATCATATAGAAGAACGAGATCTCCTTCCAAGAAAATGCAAGGCTTGACATGTTTGTCGTATTGGGCCTTGACATGCCTTTTCTGAGCTTCTATGACTAGGGTGGCATTGCGTCAACTTTCATCTAATCGCATAAGATACAATAGACATTCTTCCTCAACATATGTGTTGGGTAGGAGTTCAACAACTAGATTTAAAGAGGGTATCTCGCATTCAATTGGGAGAATGGATTCCACACCATAGACTAAATGAAAAGGTGTAAACCTAGTAGCGAACTTGACAGATGTTCGGTATGCCCACAATGCCGAAAATAACATTGTGTGCCAACTTGTTTTATGAATCCCTATCATTCGTCGAAGCATAGTTATGAGAACTTTGTTAATCACTTTGACTTGTCCGTTGGCTTGTGGATAATAGGGCGTTGAGTTATCATGGCGAAGACCCAACTTTTCTGTATGTTCCGACACCATAAAATTCCTAAAGTGGCTACCATGATCAGTGACAATAGCTTGGGGAACACCAAAATGAGCTATGATGTGATTAAAAATGAACAATGTTGTGGTCTTTCCAGTGTTGTCAAATGCTGGCATCACCTCGGCCCATTTCGTAAAGTAATCGATGGCTACAATAATATAACCATGCCCCCCGGCCGAGTGAGGGTGACATGTCATGAAATCGATGTCCCATTTCGCAAAGGGACCAATTGAGACCACAGGGTGAAGAGGAGGAGGATGTGACTGAATCTTATTATTATAGGTCTGACAAGCATGGCATTTTTGAACAACGGTGATGTAGTCGTTAAATAAAGAAGGCCAAAAATACACTACTCGTAAGATCTTCTGGGCAATAGCATACCCAGACATATGACCACCACAGGCTCTAGAATGGTAGTCATTCAAAGATTTCTCGACTTCATTGAACGTTAGACAACGTAAAAAAACAAAGTCAATCTCCCAACGATAAAGAGTATCCCCGAGGATAATGTATTGATGAGCTTGATAGCGTATGCGACGTCGGTTAGTAATAGAGAAAGTTGGCCGGAAAGTCTGGGTTTGGAGATATATAATGATATCCCCATACCAAAGATCATCAGTGCTAATAAGGAAAAAAGATTCATCGGGTAATGAATCAGCTACTACATTTTCCGTTGCAGAATGGGGAAAGTCGCATATCAACCCAGCAAAGACTAAGGATTTCTTGGATTTGGCATGTTCAAATTCCAAGTCAAACTCCTGGAGTATCACAATCCATTTGGAGTATTTTCCCCCTAGCAATTGGCGTGTAAGAATGTGTTTCATAGGGTTGCAGTGAGAAATCACCGTAGTCTTGCGTGAGAGGGTATAGTGTCGGAAGCGCTGGATGGATTGAACGGCATCCAAGGCCATTTTCTTGACATGTAAATACTTGATTTTAGTAGGCATGAGACTTTGACTCAAGTAGTAGATAATATGTTCATCGTTAGCATCATCCTCTTGGATGAGGACCATACCAATAGTGTACTCTGAGGCAGCAAGATAAAGGAAATAATTGTGACTTTAATTGGGGGGGAAGAGAAGCGGAGCATGTGTTAGGGACAATTTCAAAGCTTCAAAAGCATTGTTGGCAATGGTATCCCAGATGAACTCTGAATCCTTCTTTAATATCCGCGTATATCCACAAGTTATCTCGACGTAATTTGGGATAAAATGATGAAGAAAGTTTGCTTTCCCCTGCAAACTTTGCAATTGGCGAAGTGTAGAAGGAGGAGGGAGATTAAGGATCGTCTCAACCTTTAAAGGATCCACCCGGATCCCTTGATGCGAAACGATAAAACCTAGAAGACGGCTGGATTCCACACAAAAAATGCACTTATGAGGATTCAAACGTATACGGTAGAACTGACAGTGAACGAAAATGGCCCGGATGTGGGTTGGGTGATCGACTCTGTGCATTGAATGAGTGGGTAAATCGTCCAAATAGGGTTGAACGATGTTCTTGATATCATGGAAAGCATAAGACAGAGCGCATTGAAAAGTTGCACCAACGTTCTTGAGACCGAAGGGAAGTTTTCGATAGGCAAAAGTACCCCAAGGACAAATAAAAGCAGTCTTATGTTGATCCTTGGGAACAATGTTAATTTGATTATACCCAGAGAAACCATCGATGAGAGAGAATATTTCACTTCCGGCACAATCGTCGACAATTTGATCGACGAAGGGGGTAGGAAAGTTGTCTTTGGGACAAGATTTGTTGATATCCCTATAATCAACGCATACACGAATCGTACCTTGTTTCTTGTCAATCGGGACAAGATTGGAAACCCAGTCTGTGAGAGCCACCGGATAAATAAAGCTGGCCTTAAGAATTTTCTCGACTTCGAGCTTGATAGCAACCACTTTACATGGGTGAACTGGACGAAGGCGTTTCCAGATGGGTTTAGCGTCGGGGTATGTGTTGATCTCATGTATCACAATCTCAGGGTCGATACCCAGCATTTCTTCGTAGCTCTAGGAAAATATGTCACAAAACTCTTTGAAAAGGGACGTATAGGTGACTATTTTGTTAGGGGAACATGAAGCTCCAATATGGACATTTTCGACGATTCTAGGTTTGACAGATATGTCAATGGGAATAGTGGGTGAGATATTTCTTAAGTTTCCTTTGGAAAACACATCGTGCGTATACTCAGGAATGGTCGAGATGACGACAACGATCGAGGGGGTCGAAATCCATTGGTAGTTCTCAAGAGTATGTTTCTCCAGAAAAAGGATGGAATGATGATGCCCATCATCCCAAGGGGTGTCATCCATGACAGACATGATCATTTCGTCTGTGGGAAAAATGACATGGAAAGGATCGGGAGACAACTCATCAAGAGAGGGGGTATAAGGTGTTTCTGATTGAATGGCCTGATAGGTGGACTCAACCGGACTTAACGGCATGGCGTCGCCGAAACGAAGATGATCTCCAGGGTCAGGTACTATCCATGGGTCGTGAGACGTAGGAAATTTGTGAGGCAAAGTGGATATCATATTGATGGAAGCAACAGACGATCATGGAACATCGGGCAGTGGAATGGGGAAAGTACCCATTAACGAAGAGTCCTTGAGAAGGCCTACACCGACGTTCTCATAACCCGGTGGGGTTTTAGAGAAAAACGATACATTGCTAGTACGGGTATCGGAATTGAACAAGGCTAGTTGATCAACAGTGACAACCTTACCTTGATGTGGGAAATGTACCACACGAAAAAGGGTCGACACCACTGTGCGCATGGAATCGATCCAGCTGCGGCCAAGTAGAATATTATAATCAAGGGGAGCGTCAAATACTTCCACTTCGACTTAGACCGTTTTCCCTTCTAACGTGATGGTAAATGAAGAAAGAACACCGTAGGGCTTAAAACTGGAGCCATTGAAGGCTTTAAGAGTGTTCTTGGATTCATTCAAAGAAGGAGAGCCAATGGCTTTCTAGCAAGCAAGAGACATGACACTCATCGAGGCACCCTCGTCGATAATAATTCAACAAATGTTTTTGTCAGAAACAATCACTTGGATCTAGAACGTGAGTTGAGGGGGTAACCTTGGAATGTGATCTTCCAAGTCAAAGATTGTTAAGTTCTTATCCATTGGGTCAATTCCACCGATAGCTTTCAATAGTGCCTTCCGTTGTGCAGGACAAGTTTGAAGGACTTCAAGGGATGATATTGCAAAAGGTGCTTGGGCCAGATATTCAACAATGTTGTAGTTCTAGGCTACACGAGCATGAGGATTGAAAGCCAATTTTTGAACAACGCCCTTTGGGGGGGGTCGCAGAACTGTGTCAAGGCTCAGTTGTTCGAAATGAAGAGGACCGTTGGTAGGTGGAGTCGCTGGAGAGGGTTGTGCTGGGGAAGGCAGTAGATCATCAACCTTCTCTTTATAGGGAGAATAATCTTTGGCGCAAGTAGTGAGTGCACCGTTGCTCTTCTTAGAATCACCAATACACATCAAAACATATGATGTAGTAGAAGAGGAGGGTTGGTCATGAATGACCAACTGGGCCTGTTGTTGAGACAGGAAGGGTTGGGACAAAACGGTCGGTGCAGGTGGTTTTGGATCTCCTTGAAGGAACTTAGTGACCTTGGCACGTCATGGACAATCCTTCATGTAGTGATCATCACCATAGATAAGACAAGGGTATCGTGGTTTTCACTTATCCTGATCGTCAATAGGGGTAGTTTTGGTTTGCTCAGCTTGAGAATTATTTTTTCCCTCCTTATTCTTACCTCTCCCCTTTTTAGATTTTTTTTTACTGGCTGGGGTAGATTGGACTTCATTTACCTCATAAGTATTTCTGGTGGGAGGGGTAGGAGATGGAGCATTTTGAACATTAGAAGAAGAAGATTTAGGGTTTGCACTTGACACAGAATGTGGTTGGGCTTGGGCAGTACAAACCACACCGTCAGCTGCATGCGAGGCAGCTGGAGTAGTAGAAGTGCTGGAAGTATTAGGACGAGGTAAGTTAGGTAGTATATTGTAAAGGGTTCCCATTTGTGAATAAACGAGGTCAAGATATTGAGCACAACTTATAGCATGCTCTTCCCTGACTACGCCACCCATGGAAATGTCCTTACCGATGTCGTTCACAAATGATTTTGTGAACCACTTTGCCAGCAACTGATCAGGGAGCTCAAGTTTAATGAGACGTAGTCTCCTTTTCCACTCAAGGATGTGATCGGATATATGAGTGCCCTTGTTCTGTTTGAAGGAAGTCAAAATCTCTATTCCCGTGTCATAACAGATCGGTAACTGGTAATGCATAAGGAAAGCCATAGCTAGGGTGTTGAAGTCAGAGAATAAACCTCGTTAAAATTCGATATACCACTTTGCAGTAGAACCTATGAGGGTTCGTTGAAAAAGATGTAAATGAATAGAGTCATCCATCAACGAGTTAGATGAAAACCATAGGTGAAAATTCATAATGTGATTTTTGGGGTCCTCTCCCACTTTGTTGTCGAATATAGGAATGTCCGATGGAAGCTTGGCTAGTATAACAGGCCATTGGGGAGAGTGATGAATAGGATCATTTAAAATCCTTGACAAATCCAGAAGATCCAAAGTGGCGAGAAAGGGTAACTATTGATTCACCTACGGGTACTAGTGGCTTTGGGGAGGAAGCCCTGTCGGCAAACCAGTAGGACCATAAGTAGTTTGCATATAATGTGAAGACCCAGGAATATTTAGTGGTGGCTGGAGAGGATAGTAGCTCATAGGAGTATACCCTAGAATAGGGGCTTGAGTTTGAGCATTCGCCCCCCAAATGGGATTGAACGAACCTGGATATGGTTGGCCCATACTAGGGGGTGTTATGGACGCAATTGGAAACTGTTGCCCCCCACTCGTTTGAGGAGGATTTTGTATCAACTGATTCCAATACTGGGCCAAGGACAGAGGTATGTTTTACCCATAAGGTGGGGTTGGTCCTCCCATCGAAGGTGGTGTTCCAATTGGGGGCAATGTTCCAATTGGGATTTTCCCACTGAGAGGGGGTTGAGTCATACCACCTTGGTGAAATTTTCCACCAACAGGAAACTGGTAATTTGGAGTAAACGATGGAATAGTGCCACTAGGATTAATATTACCAGCAGAAAACGAAGAAGGTCCTCCAAAAGGAAATTGAGGGAGTGTTGGAATGAAAACGAGAAGAGAGTGCCCAGAAGAAAAAGGACCACCAAGAGAGTCGGATGGAGTTTGTGCAGGAGTAGGAATGGAAGCAGTCAATGCATGGTATCCAGGTGGTAGTGTCGGAGTGACATTGGGCATTCGCAGTGTGTTGATGGGAGCAAGACTAACCGCAGTAAACCCAGTTGGAAGACTCATAGTAGCTGTGAGATGGGTCATTTCAGCAGGGATGGTAAAGTGAAAAGTGATGCTCAATGGTACTGTCTCTGTACTAGAGATTTCATAAATCACAGGTGGGTTGATTTCAGAAATTATAGGTGAACCTGGACCAAAAAGGTCCCGTCGAAAAACGACCGTAGACCAAAAAGGATCTTGGTCCCCAGGTCCAGTTGGAGATCCAGAATACACAACAATTAAGTCTCCGGAAGATTTTTCTCACATAAAACGTCTCTCAGAATCAGGGTGAAGTTGAAATTCCTCTCGAGTATTTGTAATTCGAAAATGTTCTAGAGAGTTAGTGCGTTCCACTTGTGGTGTGGTGACGACTGGGACTTGACTTTGCCGAGGAGAGCCTTCAGGTGTACTTGTAGGCAAGGGTTGAGAACCTTCTAGATGCTCTGCAGATAAACCCTGCATTCTATCTGAACAACATGGAGGAGATATTTTAAATGAGTGACAAACTTCACGAAGAAAATCCTATGGTCAACTTCGAGAAACGAACAACACGCGGTAGTAAACAAAATCTAGGAAGCAACACCAAGCAAACAAGACCTTCTAATTTCGAAGCCACTAGTTGGTGATGAAATTCAACATCGCAACAATGAGACAAGAAGGGGATGGGCTAGGGTGGAAAAGTTACGTTGACGACCTACTTAACGGACTTACACCCTGGTGCAAGCTCCCACACATAATCGTGGGTATACCCTCCAAGGAGCCTGAGTGAGTTTGGTCAACGTCAATTCCAGGTACCATGAAGACTTTTCTCTTCACAGTCACCTCGTTTAAGAACCTAGAAAGATAGGCCACTAAGGTCACCACCAACAACAATAAATCCTGGGGGGACAATCGTCGATCCAATCCACACGCAAGGGAAGGGTATCTAGCCCGAAATCAACTCAAAAGGCTTCCACTCATCATTGTGGGTATACCTCCGAGTGATCCCTGTGATACATGCAATCTCTACACTAATATCAACAAAGCAGGGTGAGTAACTTTGTCAATGTCAATGCGACCTCGTGCTTGACCCTTGTGTGAGAAGGGCTTCCCAGGACAAGATGTTGCAAATTGAATTTAACACTCCCTAACACAATATGCTAATGTGTGTTTTGTGCTTTTGGAGAGTGTATCTCTCTTCCTACTCCAAAGTGCTATCCTAGCTAAATGTTGGTGTAATAGAGCCCTAGAAAAGAGTTACTAGATAAATTTTACAATTGTACAGTGTTATTAAGAGTTGTTGTTTACTCAAAGGAAATGGAGATGAAACTCATGTTGTATGACTCTGACCCAACAATGCATGGATGAGAATGAAATATAGCAATTTTCGTTCAATGAATCCTATGTATGGGAGGGAAAGAGAAATTTTTCCATGTCAACCTTGAACTACAATACAATTTCCTTTAAAATGCAAATGCAACAAGTCACGCATCAATAACAATTCTCTATTGTTTCTTTTTCAATAATTGCAACAATTGATTTTCAATGTTTTCAAAGATGAAAAAGATATTTTGAAAGAAAAAGGTTTGTTCACTTTTCAAAAAGGACCCACACCATGATAGTGAGAGTACTGAAAATCAAAAACCAATGAACAAGCAATGATAAAAACCCAAACCACTCTTCAATGAAAACAAAAATAAAAAGCAAACCAATATAGTCTTTTCAATTGCATAAGATAAAATATGATCTTTCAAACAATAAGAAAATGATAAAGACCAAGAAACTCAACTTTCAACTGATCACCAGTTTTTAACCAATCAAACACACTCAGATTTCGACATCAGAAAGTATAGCTTTGCCAGGAAAAGTCAAGAAATGAAAGTCAAGATAGATATGACAAGAAGAGCCTTGAAATCCTAAGACTTTTCATGCACAAAAATGAAGACAAGAAGAACATCAATCAATGGTCCAAGAAACTCTTATGAGGCACCTAGACTAATCTAGGCAGTTGAAGATGCCAAAACTCAAATCCAAAAGTTTGAAAAAATGGGTTCGCAGGCTGAGAGTGTTACACAGTGCGAGAATTAGTGATTCTCACAGGTGGCCCTTGAGAAGAGTGCAAGAACCTTGCACTGAAATTAAAGGTAGGATGTGAACTCTATAGATTCTCACAGGTTATAGTGAAGTGCAGTGGGAGAACCTCTGAAACTAGTCAAATTTTTGGAAAATGAAACAAAATTTGGAAAGGCCTCTGGACCTAGAGGGTCTATCAGGGTATTCTGAAGACTCAGATATTGATATAAATCAAGAAAAGTAAAACAAGAGCAAATGGCCACAGAAAAATACCAAAAGCCACAAGAAAAAGGGTTATGTCCCCAGTGGAGTCGCCAATTTTGTTATCGGACTAATCGGTAGGTGCGGACACTAATAGATCTCCCTAGATCCACCTAGATCTAGAACAAACAGGACAGGACATGACTCTTTCCCTAAGTTTTGACCATTGAATTAGCTAGTAGGAAAGAACAAGTAACATACCTTTATATTGCTTGCTAGGGTCTCTGTTGCTCCCTCTTCTCTCCGATGCTCTCATGAGGTCAAGACCAAGAAAACACAAACCAACCAAAGTGAAGATAGAATAATATATTCAACAGTCAACTTATGTGTATGATCAAGGAATTACACAATAAAGTGAGAATAGCTTTATGAGAAAGGGGCATGCCACTGTATCATATTGATTGAAAGTAAAGATTACAACCTGATCGCCTTGATGTCACAATATTCCTTTCGATGGCTCTTGGCTCCAACACACACACTTGCTCAATCCTTGTATGAAGAATATCAAAACCTCTTGATAGACTTACCGGAGTCTTCAAGCTACTGTTCAAGCTACTATTCAAGCTAAGCCTTTCACACAATTCTTTCACCAATTCTCCAATGAATCTTGCTTAACCTTTTCCATGAGAATTCCCTCAATATATAGGAGAGATTAAGATAGTTACTTGGATAAGAATGATCCCACAATATCAGGGAATCCATTACAAGGATAACCATTCAAATTCCAACCCATTCTTCTAGAACATTCCCTTCTAGAAACATCGAGAATTCACCTTTTTCCATGCTTTAAGAAGAGTTCGCACCCTGTCTATTCAACACAGTGTGAGAAGTTTGCACCCCAGTATAAGGCATCCTGCGAGAATCAGGCATTCTCTCACCCTGGGATACTAGCAGCCTACGAACCCTCTTCAAAAATGAGTTTTCTGGGAAGAGATGAAAGTAACTTTTCTCAGGAGAAAGTTCTTATGAAGAGCCTGAGTACACCATCATCAATACATCATCATGACGACCAAAATAATGGGTAACAATAGGATCCTAAGATAAATAAAATATGTACACTAACTAAAGGTACAATTTTATCAATCAACACACTAATACGATTGCTTAACTAATAGTATTATATACAGTAAATATATACAATTACAAGGTTTAAATAAAGCCTCGTGAAAATGATTGTTTTCAACTAATGGATTAAAACAAGTTGAAAAATAAAAGGGAATTGTTTTTATACTATAAATGATGAAATAATAAACAATGAGTCAATAATATTATAATGATATAATGTTAATGGACAAATCATTTAACGTTTAAATGATGTAATCATTATTTATTCGCAAATTAACAAATCAAATAAAATATAAACTAACTAACCTGACGTTGATCAACAATACTAAGCTAGATTCGTCTTTTTGTATTTGTATAAGCTCCACTTAACCTATGTCAAGTCTAAATCTATGACAAAAGAAAGAACGATACTTCCTGAAACAACTCAAAGAATTCTTGTATATTCCAGAAAAAGTCTATGATGACAGAAAGAAAAATAGATTTTATCTCATGTGACTTTAAAATATCCAATAACTGAAAATGAAAGAAACTTCAACTCTCAGCGAATTGTATTACCAACTACCCAACATTAGATGTAAACTCAAATTGTATATATAGACGATCAGTCACATATATAAAAAAAAACAAAATATAACGAACCAAGTAAAGTAAAACATAACATGAAAAGTTATATGCAGAACAGACTAAAGCTAGTTCAATCAAAATAAAATTTCACAACTAGAAATTACATGAGAAACAATGATAACACTGCATAGTCTACAAAAGCACGAAAGACAAAGAGTAAACTGTATCTCATACATTTTCAAAAAAATAAGTCCATCATATGGTCCAAGAGGAATTCGCAGACCAATAACTTGCCAGTATTTAAAGAGAACTTTTGGTTGTCTTATATAACATTGCTCCAACAACCTGTCTATTAATAGAAATCTATAGTAAAAGGTTGTATAATTCTAATATTGTGATAGTGTCAGGATAAAAATCACTTTGACTGACAATTTAAATCTTATTTAAAATGCAGAAAGAACAACTTTCAAATCATGATCCTTAGTGAATACATAATAGATTAATCAACAATAAGAAAAATCTCAATTGAACAATTATATCTTTACAAATATGAATTACATGAATAAATTCAATATAATACAACATTTGTATCAAAATAATAAAATCACCAAGATCAAGATAATTGGGATAATAGACCTTAAAGATTGAAAAAATTAATACATAAATGATAGCAATTAATCATGTATTGATAAAATTGACTAAGGCTAATTTAAATCAATGCATAATAAATTACTAAAAGAATATGAAGATATTATAATGAAAACAAAACCATTTACTCATAGGACAAAATCCATTAAGCAATCTGAAATTTCATATTCTTCTTCGAAAATACTGGTCCATTCTCCCAAATTTCCAACCATGAGTTTCTCCTCTTGAAAAGAAAAAGTTTATAAAATAAATAATACACAAAAATGAAAGGATAAAAATCCTCATCTGAATTTCTTGGATCTCTTGGGCTCTAAACTTTCTCATATATTTATGCAATGAATGAGCAGTCTAGGCATCACTAATAATTTTCGCCACCTGAAATTTTCCTTGTAAAGAGAAAAAAATATCTCTCAAATCGTGTATTTGTTTGGGAAAAATATCTCACGTAAGCTAAATGGGTCGATTCTACAGATGGGTTTTCAACCATTTCTTCATATTCCTTATGGTTTGGCTGCAATCAGTCCCGCAAAATCGTCTATCTATTCTTGAACGCATTTCCAAATCTTATCTGTTGTTGCTTATAAATTATTTGCAACAATACAATATTATTTTTGGATCAATTATCTTGAATGTATTTAGATAATAAAATCAAGCCATGATCATATCCTTACCAAATAACAGCTAATAGAAACCTTTGAAACAAAAAGAAACCAAATTAATAACCTAAAAATTGTGAATAAAACAAAATCTAGAACAATAAAATTAAAATGAATTTAAACTAAATATAATTTCTAAACAAATATTGTTTATATTTTCTTTTCCAATATGATCTTAAAATTTCAGAAGCTTCAAGTTGACGGAGAGGAGAAAAATATTAATTTTGGGTTTTCACAAAATCAAACAAATGATAGATAATTATTTTTTTATTATTTTTTATTTTTATT
This sequence comes from Picea glauca, assembly GCA_000966675.3. Taxonomy (NCBI): domain Eukaryota; kingdom Viridiplantae; phylum Streptophyta; class Pinopsida; order Pinales; family Pinaceae; genus Picea; species Picea glauca. The sequence continues at coordinate 190,436 of JZKD02S2021076.1, forward strand.
TTGAAATGAGATGCAAAGTAAGAAAAGAATTAAATTAATTAGACCTACCAAATGATTTTGTGAAAATGATTGCTAATGAGCGAAGGACAAAAATATAATCATAATTTAAACGAAAGTAAACAATTGATAGAAGATAATGTTTTCGTTTAAATTAATATTTCTATGTTTCTCTCTCCCTCATTCAAATTTAATCAAATGTGAATGAATGTCATAGAAAAGATGTGTCGAAATAATATTTCATCCTGTAAAATCATTGTTATTAATCCATGTCTTCAACCAAACCATTCTCATAACAGATAAATTCAATAAGGAAGAGGTAATAACAAACTCCCAAATTATGAAGCTCCTCCATCAACATCAAAACTTTGTAGAAAGAAAAACGAACTGGCAGTTGAATTCCATGAAATTCAAACCAAACAAAAGAAAAGAATATAAACTCAAACCAACCTCAAAACAAAGAAAACCAATACCAATCCAATCAATTCAAAGGGAAAAAAAGAACCGAAGAATCCAAGTAAAATTTTGAGGGACCCTAGATTTTGATTATGTAAAAAGAAGGGGGTTGTTGGGGCCCAACACAACCCTCACATATATTCTCAGAGATAATCTACCACCATTCCAACAAGCTTGTTTTCCACTACATTTTACAGTTTCAACTTATTTCCTTATTGAATAGAAAATCAATTTTATTCTATCTTTGTTATTCTATGTTAAACATCATTTAATAATATGTATTCATTTTCTTCCGCTCATAAGATCTGTATCAACTAGTGAGGGAATTAAGTGAAATCATCGGGTCAATGTCTGGTGGTTTGGAGAGTGGGGTCATATCATATGGCTATGGTAGTTCCTCCACAGGAAGAAAAAAAATATCTTCTTCAGAAATATCCTCAGTCACAACTGTTACCACTCAATTTTTTATGGAAATTTTAAGTGTGTTTAGCATCCTTGTGATAACCTTTTGAAATATTTTTGATCATTTTCCCTAGTTCATAAATTCCAATTTCCTCATTGAGTTAGGAAGATTCTTAATTCATAGATCTTTTTCTCCAAACACCTTTTTCCTTTGGCTTTTTAACCTGCATAACCAAAAACCAACTTTTAGTATTTTTTCCTAGATCTTTATTTTGTTAATTTCCCTATGGTTTTATTTTAGTTTCCTTTTTAATAAATGAGTTTATTGACTTTGATGGAAGATGTGGTGTGTGCTTTCAAAGTGGCTTAAACCTAGATCACACTATGTATTATCTTACAAGTCAAATCTATCTTAAGACCAAGCCACGATTCAAACCACAATCTCAATCTACGGGCCAAGCCATAAATTAAGACAACATTCCAGTTGTTCGGTACTCGGTGAAATTTCAAATTCCTGATTTGAAGGATGCATGCACAGGTGCCATGATGAGATATCAATGTAGTATTGTTTAAAGTTTCTACAGGTGTTGAAGAACTAAATGTAGCCACGATGTATACAATGATGTTCCCAAAATTCTCGTCCATTCCATTGTTTTCATGCATGGATGTGAAGAATGTAGTGCGCTGCCAAATCTCATGGACGTTGTCAAATTTCCTGGATGTTGTGCTACGTTTTCTCTTGGGCGCTATAAATTTCTTCGACGTTGCGTTTTCTCCTGGGCCTTGTAATTTTCCTGGGCGTTACCCAATCTCCTGAGCAATGTAAGGACGGACGCTATGGATTTTGCAGGATGTTTCAGTATTGGCACTACCTAATTTCTGGGAGGTGCTACCTAATTTCTGGCAAAGACAGATTCTTGCATAGAGAACATGATTTTCTTGTAAAATTCACAGTTCAGATTCAAGCTCAGATGGTAGAACTCTAATATGAAGGAAATACAATATGAATATATTTTCTCTACAACCTTTAGATGAAACTAATGCACCTAAGTTGGCATGACAAGCCTGGGAGATTAATATTTTACCTATAAATAAAAGGTTCATGCAAGTATCAAATATGCAGCTGGAACATCATTTCAAGTAGAAGACACCAACAATCCAAGCATGATGTAGAAGACAATACTTGATGTTACCAAGCTCACCTAATTACAGTCTCGGGTGACTTTTGGAGTGATAACAAGAACAATAAAAATATTTTGTTCCTTACAATTGTGCCTTGGAAAATATTTGTTAGCACAATTATAACAAAGACCCTTGACTTTAAATTCAACCATTTAAAACCTGGTTAATTTATGGATATTGAGGAGAGTTGCAGGAGGGGCATAATTGGTGGGTTTAGGGTGAGGAGGAAAGCAGGGCTTGCAGGTTTGGGAGGACACATTTTTTTTGTGCTTCCTTGCCTCACTAAGTAGCTTCCAACCAAGTATGGGGGCATGCCATGAGAACATGGGAACAAATTTCATCTTTGAGGCCACTGATAAAGCATTCCCTAAAGAAAGCATCTGATATGCCCTCCATTCTGAAAGCCAAGTACTCAAATGCAGAAATAAAGTCTTCCACTGTCCCATACTACTTTAACTTTGTCAAACAACCTAAATGACGGGTGTCAGAGTTAAAATGGTCATAAATTTCATTCACAAAATGTGTCCAAACAACATACCCTTAGCGTGTATTTTTTCAACATTTCCACCATTGCCATCATTCTGGGTCTAGATGTAGGACACCATAACAAAGCTTGGATAAATCATTAGTAATTCCATGCAAAGATAAATAATGTTCCATTTAGGTGGCCCAACCTATGGGATCCGATCCATCAAATTTGTTCACTTGAATTTTGGGAGGGTGGAGGTCTCGAGAAAAGTGGGTAGTATGAGGACCTTGGTAATGGGAAGATTCATGGTCATCCTGGTAAGATGGTAGTTCAGAAGAGGAAGGGTTTTGGGAACAACCCATGAAGTGTTCAAAGGTGTCTTTGAGGTATTTGAAGTTTTTGATGTAGGAACATTGATCCTAGAGGACTTGAATGGATGAATTGATTGATATAAGGTTTTCATTGATATTATTGATGTTTTCCTTGTTTTGGTGGTTGTCAACAATCAAGGTATTCAGTTCTTGGTATCTTGTGGTAGCCATTTGGAAAAATGTGCAGGTAAATGTTATAGGGGAAACAAAAGTGGTCTAGATGGGTTGATGGGAGCACTGAGAATAAGGGTGTAAAATGATAGGTACCACTATGATCCAGGAGAAAAAAGGGATCCAATGGGATATGGCATAAATAAGGGTGTCAGAGAAGGTTCAGGTCCACAAACATAATTCTGTTAAAAATGATAGGTATGACTAGTATCAGGGAAATGAGAGGAACCCAATGGGATAGGTCCCAAATAAGTTTATCGTCGGGATTACTACACTTTTTTTTTTATTATTATTATACTCCTGCGAAGTTATACTTTGGCCTGAATAATACTGTAGTGATGAAATTCTCAAATGATTAACAAGAAGAAATGTGTGGTAATTTCGCAACCAAAATCCAGAAGGCACAATTGTGCGACAATAGATATTGTATGTTCTATTTTTGTTTCCATTCCTAGGGGTAGGATATTCAGGTTTTATATAGACCAAGTTTTTCTCTGTGTTATATCTCTTTGATATATGTGCGGGGTCAAACAGTAGTACTAGACCCAATATCTCAGGGAACCAAATAAGGAGGATAGACTGTGCCCTTATCCGTACTACTCGACTATGCAGGTACTATAAAGTATCTTCCAAAGTGTTGTTCTTGGTGGCACTGTAGAATTCAGGCGGTTAATCAATTTATCTATCGAGGGATTCAATATATCTAGGTCGATATGTATACAGGTGTTTTCTGATGTGCTACCACTCGAAGGGGTACCAATAGGGGCTACAAGTGTGTCCAATAGATGTGTGCTTCAAAAACATTTGTAGTTCTTGTGTGTATGCTTCCCTCACCATGGATTCATGCACTGAACGACATATATTTGTAGCTTTAATATGTCAAAATTTGTCTCCACCCTGAAAAAAAAAATTAACGCACAATTTTCTACCGAGGAAGGTGCTCTAATACCACTTTTTGTACTCCATATATAAAATAGTACGCAACAAAGAAATATTTTAGCATATAAATGGGAGAGAAACAATGATATAACCAAAAAAATACCAAAATAATACAAGAGTAACTCTATAAAGAGAACCTTGATTAATGATAGCAATGTAGACTTGCCTCTTCGAGGGGGAAACCTCCAACAGAGAAGATCTCTATTACAATAATATCCAATACAATATTTCTCATACCCTCCACTCCTATTTATAATAAATCTATCTATCCAAAAGAAAATTGTAGAGGAAGATCATTCTAGAAGTGGAAGCCTCTATTAAGTCTTCTTACATTTGACTTATTCTTACTTATTGCTAGGCCTTATTAATATTGGCCTTTATTACAAGGAATTTTATTATTGTAACTACTTGAGGGGTCAGGGAGGTTATGTCCCTAACAAATACCATGATTCTATGCTGGCATGTGGCATATCGAAAAGATACTCATCCTGACAAGTGATTCTTTACAAAAGATGAATATTGGAGTTGATTATGTAGTTGAAAAATGGGGAATTGAGTGGGAGTACAACAAGATTGGTGATGTGTCCCTTTGTATTTCAGGAAAATTACTTTGTTGAATTTCTCCTCCTATGAAGGAATACTAGAAATGAATTTTAACGAAGAGTGTTCTTGGGCCATTTTTCACTTCGAGTGCTAATTTTTAATACATCATCTCGTTCCTCAGTTATATTTTGGAGTGATGACCTACCTCCAATAACAACATATCCTTCCTAAATTTTGGGAGCTCTTACTATATATATGAATTGGGCCTCAGATCATAGAAGAAAAAAATAATAATCTAGGTAGGTGACTAATGTTAGTATCTGCATATAAAGTGAATAAGAAAGTATGCACGTCCAGAACTATCATTGGGCCTCCACTATGGAGAAATAACACACCCATGATTTCCTGTTCAATAAGAGATTCACAAGTTATCTGAATATTTCCCTCACATAGTATCTCCATGGAATAACAATGGGTTTTTCCAATAAACCCTATTGTCTTAACTACCCCATATAAGAAAGGATGTTGTTGTAGTTCAGTTTGACCAAATATACTACATTTGGAAAAATGTTTTTAGCATGGAGAATTATCTATAGTTTGTTTTTCAAAAGAGAGGTTGTTAGACAATCTTTCATAATATGTTCTCACTTGTGTTTTAATACCAGACATGTTGGATGAGGCTCTTTGCATAGACAATGTTTTGTATATTAAATACTGGGGATGCACTAGGCGACTATGAAGGTTGAATATGGATGGAGTGTCGAAGTTGGCCAAATTGGTGATCTATATCATCAGTCTCTCATGGAGCGAGGTGATAGAATGGGGTGTTGGGTAAAGAAGAATCAAGAAACAGACCAAGTGTGTGTGAGATAGAGTGAGATGGGGGAAATACCATGGCTTTGGTGATGACATCTACAAATTATTGTAGTAATGGATACATGGACTAAGGGGAAGGGTTGGTTAGGTTATCTGGGTGAATGAGGTAAACCAATAACAAGAATATGCATTTTTTCAGACTAACATGTTTAATTTCTTCTTGTCTGGTAATAGGCTGGGTGGATTTAAGAGCATAGGATGTAAGCACAGAGGTGTGTCCCTCATTTTGCAGGTGGTATTGATGAGATTTAACATGATAAAAATGTGTATGTCCTATTGGTAGGGAATACCAAGTAATAAATTAACATAACATAAAGGAGAAAAATCGCACACCATAGTGTCCCTGAAAGGGCCAATAGCAAAGGTCATATAACAACACCAAGAGAAACTGAGATGAGGGCCTTCCTTTTGTACCAAATCAAGATGATATGGAGTCGAACGTGGATTAGTGGGGAGTTGAAGGAATTGGATGAAGTCTTGGGCCACAAGGTTCTATTGGATTATGTTGTCCAATATGAGAGTATCCAACTAATGCTTATTGTGACAGTTGTTTGTAAACAAAGTTACAGAACAGGTGTTAGGTTCATTAGAAGTCATTAGGATCAGAGAAGGCTAAATTTCTATAGGATTGGAGAGATAAATTCTTTTAGGAGGGTCAAGGGAATATGACTATGTGACCTATGTAAATATATTTTTGTTGGTCCAAAGGTTCTGAATTGCCCGACAATCAGCAGAAGCATGTGAGGTGGTATTGTGGAAGGTACACTAGTGCACATTTCAAGGTGTGTTAGGGTGATGTGGGTGTAATATAAGAATTACCAATGGTATAAGTGTTATATCTGGTTTGGGGAGAGTGGATTTAAGAAGCCACTTTATGTTTCATGGATAAGGCCCAAAGAAAGTCCCTATACAAGGAAATGATATCAAACAAATATAATTCACAACATAAAAACATTAACAAACCAGAATTGAATTTAACAACAAATATCTCTTCCAGATAATAAATAAGCAGTTGAATGCACAACTTGTAGAAGACATCGAAGTATCCTTGTACCGACTGAGTTGAGAGTTATCATAGCTTAAACCATTTAGAAAGGAGGTTGTGGAAATATCATAGGGGATAGAGGTGTTCTCTTAATTTCTGGAAAAAGTCATCCCAAGAAGTGGTAGGGGAAGGCCTTGTCTATGTTTCCTCATTGAACTTAATGACCAATGAGGTACTTTCCATCTGAGTATCTGACAAATATTGTGCAATTCCCTCCAACTATATGCTTTCAATATAAGTCTTCATCTTGTCTTCCATATAGGGACATGTCTTGAAATATGTAGAGAGACTAGGGATCAAAGAATCAAAAGTATGGCCATTCATTTGGTATGATAATTTTGGAAATTGGAAGCAAGTATCAAGTTGCATGGGTGATGGAGCTTGATGTTCTTGCAGATGGATTAATTCATGAAGGGACAGAGTTAAATCTTGAATTGGTGCAAACACATTAGACCCTTATTCCTATGTGGATGGTTCTTTATGAGGAGAGATTGTGTTCATCCACCAACTAGTTCAATCTGAAAATGTCTTAGAGATTAGTAGTAAAGAGGCACGACTACAAAGGGTGGACTAAGAAATGTTGTGAAGAGGGTGCCCTAGAATCCCTTAGAGGAATGCATTGGACATGGTCTACTGAAACATTGGGAATAGGGTGCATTGATACCCTATGGAGTTGGACCACTGAGGAGTCCCAAAACAATGAGAAGGGCATGCTGTGAATAGGGTGTACTAATACCCTAGTGAGCTAACGCACTGAGGCATTGGAAAACCATGAGAAAGTAACACTGGAAAACTATGAAAATAGCATTAAGTTTTGATAACCCACTACCACAAAAACATTGTCTGAAATTGGTTGATGACCTATCCATCTACTTCTTGATTGTCAGTCAAGTAGAGATCGAAGCTCTGATGCTAATTGATATGCAATAAGACCTAAACATACACACAAATAATTCTAGATTATTTTCTAGAAATAGTGAAAATAGAGAATGTAGAGGAAATAAGATCATGTAGGCCATCAGAGAAGAAGTGCTTATAATAGAAAATGCCATCATTCTATTCAGTAAGAGAGGGGCACTGTTAAGGATGCAAGGTGACTTTCTCCTCTTCATAATTTCACAGTTACAATTAATGTTTTTTCTTTGTTTTAGAGTTCCATACTCAACTATACTAGTGAGGGTCATTTACAATGCAACGTGCTAATGAAAACTGGCATACCAACTTTTATTAAGGAGTTCCATGCTCAACTAGACTGGTGAGGGTTATTTACAATGCAATTGTTTGACTCAAACTAACATGCTAACATTTATTAAGGATCTCCCTACTCAACAAAACTGGAGAAGTCAATTTACAATATAAATTAATGACAACATACTAAATTCTATCATGTTGAGCGGCAAAGGAACGAGTGCGCCCATTCTGGTGGCCCAGAGGATCTTAAAATTATCAAACAATTTTTATTTATTTTTAGATTGTATATCTTAATCTATACTAGTGTAGCGTATAACTTATTTTAAAGATTCTTAAGGAGATAAAAATGTTGAATTGGTGTTCAGCACCTCCTTCGGGACTCGCGACATGGTCTAACAGCCTCCCGTGGATCCATTAACTCTAGCGGTGGTGAGTTTACTAATCACCCGCAGGTTTTGGTCTAATGGCAGTCGTTCTACTTTAAAACTGGTATTAGAGCGAAAGGTTACAGGTTTGAGTCCACTCAATTGGTGTCAAGTATCTCAGTTGGTGCTGAGAGCCCTCAGTTGGTGCTAGGGGGAGATTGTTGAACTGGTGTTCATCACCTCCTTCGGGACTCGCGACATGGTCTAACAGCCTCCCATGGATCCATTAACTCTAGGGGTGGTGAGTTTACTAATCACCCGCAGGTTTTGGTCTAACAGCAGCCGTTCTACTTTAAAACTATTGTTGGACAACTGAGAGGGGGGGGGGTGAATCAGTTGTTACCGTGCTTAAACAATTATGCTTCTTTTAAACTCTTTGCTGAGACACTTAATGATGATCACAATAATGCAGGGAAATAATCAATGGCACATTCATCATCAGTCACATATATGAGAAACACAGAGACAGATATTTCCTAAGGAAACCCATACAGGGAAAAACCTCTTTTTCTTTATATGATAAGTAATGGTTACAATATTTACAGTATCATACATATGAGAACCAACTCATAATGAGGCTACAACCTCAGTTTT
>JZKD02S2021076.1:208346-236398 GCA_000966675.3 Picea glauca
TTTTCATTCTGTCCCTCTATTTCTCTCTCTCTCACTCACTCTCACTCTCTCCCTCTCCCTCCCCTCTCCTCCCCTCTCTCTCCCTTCTGCTTTCTCTCCCCCTCTCTTTCTTTACCTATCTCTCATTGTTTTTGGGTTGTTATATTATTTGCAGTGAAATTATAGTCAAGGTGGATTGAATGAAAGTCGAAGTCAAAGTTCGATATGGTTTGGCTGGGTAAATACAAAGTCGAAGGAATCAACAACAAGTCGAAGGTCAAGGCAGTTTGACCAGGTAAAAATGAAGAATACATCGACAACAAGTCGATGGTCGAGGTGGCTCAACTAGGTAAAGTTGAAGAGTTCAATCAACATGTGGTAGACAAGAGGGAGTGTGGGAACTGGATGAAGATTGAATGAAGGCTGACCAATAATCTACTTGTAATATGACTTGGTAGTCAATTGTAACAAAATCCTAATTTTCATGGGATTTGTAGGCATTTATATGCGTGGATCTATAACCATTTTTGGGTGACTTTTCTTTAGGTTTTTTCCTACTATAAATACTATAACTAATTCATATTGTAATACTGTAAAGTTTAATAAACAGATGATGAAACCATAGAGGTTGTTGGTCATGCAGATGTAATTCAAAATGGTTGTAGGCTTGTTCTTGTCTAAAGCACTCTCTCCATAGTTGTAGGGTTGATTTATTTCATAGTTTTTAGTTTGTTGCTGAGATTTTGGAAATAATTCCTAGTATAGAGGTTTGTTTATATACTTCAAGGGAGTTGGTTTTGCAGGAGCTATTTTGATAGGTCTGACAATATATTTTAAATTTTATAATATGACGGAGCTTAGGAAGACAAAGCGAGTGAGGAGGAGTGGTTTTGGAGAAATTCCATGTGTGCATGTTGTGAGACAAGTTTTGAATATTGTTGGCCCTCAACCAAGTTTTGGAGAACCTTGTTCATCTTTTACCATTTCTGGGACATCGATAGGATGGTCCAAGATGGAGCGCCCAGGCGAAGAGGAGATCACTCGATTTGTCCCCCTTTTACAGACTTTTTGGGTTTAGGGTTTATGTAATGGGTACGGCCCATGGGTTTACCCATGCTTAGGCCCCATTTTTAATATATAAATAATTAGCTAGGTGATGTAAAAGAAGGCCAGAGTGATAAGTGAAAATAGTTGTGAAGGCTTTGCGCATATTGTATGTTGAGACTTGTAGAGCTAAGTGCAAGTGTTTTGTAAGTTCTTTGTGCATAGACTGTGTAAAGGCTTGGTGCTAGACCTAACTCAAGGAAGGAGTATCTAGCGAGGTGCACGCATATCTCCTGTCCTATGTAGAGTTGGCTTCGTGGCTCTGTGCATGTAATAATATTAGAATAAGCTAATAAAGAAGAATAAGAATTGGTGGATGTAGCCCCACACTGGGGTGAACCATGTATATCCTGTGTTGTGGTTGCTTTGTGAGATGTTGTTGATATGTTACTAATATGATCTATGCTTAGTGTTGTAATATTTATGTATGTTAGATGCATCTAATGTAGTAGCTTAGTGACTTATATGTGAATGAATACTAGATGTACTTTGATGCTATGCGCTGAATGGTTACATATATTTAGATATTGATGAATACTACGTTGTTTTCTAATTAGGGATTTTGCCTGCGATGAGAATAAGGGTGCAAGACTAATGAATGTTAATTGTTAAGTGATATGTTAAGTATTGTGATCACAGATCTGTGTCCCGGCTAGGTTGTAGACACATGAGTCCTACAACCCCCCCTACCTTTACCTCGGGTGAGACTTCATTTTCTTCGCAAGTGATGCCGAAAGGGCCCGTAGTTAGGTTTTTGTTGGTGGATTGTTGAAGCATGGAACCCTAGGTCTGCCCTGTGCCAACAAATGGTTCCATTGTCAGGACCTGAAACTGTGATTGTTGGGAACTAAATAAAAGAGAAGGCTTTGTGCGTAGATCTATTGTTGTAGTGTGCAATATTCTGCTTGACTTGGGAAGCTTTGTGCTAAGAAGGGATCCGAATCTGAAGAAAAAAGGTAATATGTTAAACTTTATTCTCTAATAAAGGTAAAATAAGTGAAAATTTTTGTTTCAAAATAATGGATCTAGGTATGTTTGATAGATTTCACACTAGTCTGAAAACTAGGGCACTGCTAGAAGAAAGAAGATTTTATATGAATAGATCTAACCAAGTTAATGAAAGATATGTTATTCCTATGCATAGAAAGAATTTTTGGACTAACAAGTGGATGCAGGATCCTAGAAATAATTTTTTGCAGGTCCATCACTGTGATCCCAATGGACAATACAGGAAAGGTTGGGGATCATTTAAGAGAAAGAGAGGACTGACTCTTTGTTATAATTGCAGAAGACCTGGACATCTTGCCAAAGAATGCCCTGGTACACATCCTAGTTGTCTTTGTTGTAAAGTTGTTTCTCGTGAGGTTTTGGATTTTCCTTGAATGATTGCTAAAGTTGAAAGGATGGATATGAGACAAGAAAACCATGAAGAAGGTCAAGAGACTAAGGATATTCTAGAACACCAGAAAGAATCAAAGACTATATTATTGCAGATGAAAGAAACATTGAATGATCACAGAAGCATCAGTTTACCAGATATCTTAAAAGAGAAGCAGTGCATAGAAACAAGAATAGGATACTTCAACATAGACTGTTTATTGGATGTCGAAACATGAGTGAAAATTATGCTAGAAAGTACTTGAGAAATTTTGAGAAATCCTGCTATGATTCCTTCATTGGGAGGAATAGGATTGTTTAAAGGAAAGATGATAACCCTATGTGGAAGATTTACTCATGTATCTATGAGTGCTCATGGAACATCGAAAAAACAAGAATTCAAGGTCATTAAGTTTGTTGAGAACAACACTCCTTTTGCACCTTTGTTAGGAAGGACTTGGATTGAGAGAGATCAGATCCAAAGGAAAGAAGAAGAGGAACCTATAGAACAGAAAAAGAAATAACTAAGGGAGTTCATGGCTAGGAGAATAGTGCACTTAATAGAAGAACATGAGGAAAAGTCAAATCAACTAAGGGCCAGAGACCTGGCTGTCGAAGTTGAAAGAGCACAAGAAGGCTTAAATAACTTATCCATGCAGAAGAAAAGAGAACCTACTCTAGAAACAGTAAGAGAATAATTATTACCCTCGAACCCTGTGAATGACCCTCAGCAGTGCAAAGTTACTATGCTAAGAAAATATAAGAACAAGAATGGAAAGTGGAATCCAGAGACGCAGATCACAGGAAAGAAAGAAATAAAGCTTGGTAAGAAGAAAGAAAAGCTAGAAAAATTGGAGGAGGACTTCGTAGATGGAAGGCTTGCAGAAGTTGAACCCCGCAAAAATAGAAGAATATAACAGACTGGAACTTCGCCACAACGAATCAATATGACCATTGGAGGCATCCCGACCATTAGAACGATGCTCTAGAATGGATATAAACACAGTTATTGCCGGAAATATCTCCATTGGACCATTGGCACCATGCCATAACAGATGGAACCATATTGATTAAGGAATTCCTACCCATTGGAAGAATTTGTTACAAAGTTGTCTATTTAGTCTATTGCATGCCTCACTCGGAACACTTTTGCAAACTGTGATATTTGAGCCCATAGAGAACTGATTGCTACTGTACTATGCATTTGAGACCTCGCCAACTTCTTTTTTTACCTTAGCATCTCTTCATCTATCCGAGTTATGTGATCTAGACCGTGCATGTCAGACAACCTTAGTGCAATAGAGAAGTTTGTCAAGGAGATCATGATAGGCCTTATGGATGAAAAGGTCATGTCCACAGGAGAACAAGCCTCATTGATGAGAGGATTGCAAGCATCCTTGTTGACTGCATGTCGATCTGGGCCATCCCGAACTACAATAGAGAAAATAAGTAAGCACCGTGAAGACCTGGCGAATGTGAAGCCCATCCCGTCGGTATTTCCCAAATATATCCTGCCTCTAGATGGCACGGTTAGTTGTGACAATGTCCCGAGAGATTTCAACTATACACAGATCACTACCTACCTCCCGAAGGGGATACACGTAGTTGGACCGTAGTTGGGACAGATCCTAACGCTCAAGATCAATGATTTCAACTTAGGAGACCGCAAGAATTATGGAATGCTCACACCACATAAGTACTTAACAAAGACAATGGGGAGGAAGCCGAAGATAGTTCCCCAGTGAGACCATGGACATCATGAGATCAAAAATCCTTAATGTGATGAAGATACTACACTTTGGTAGACATCATGAGGTTAACGTGTGCATTTAAACACTCCTGCCGTGCTTCCATGGAAGGTACCTGTGAGTGGATAGGCACATCATTATAGATCCGGCGTTGATCCACAAAATCACTAGATTGACTATGCAAGGACCGAACCCTCAGGAATTCTACCTAGGGAACGTTGTAGATCGCACCCTGGCTTAACAAATACAGGACACCTATGGCGATGTGGAAAAAGGGAAGTGGGGCAACAAGGTAGCCTCCATCCAATATGGCACAATGCACCTAGATTTCCATTTGATCACTGGTAAGCTCGTTAGGAATAATAGACCGATGCAGGTCATGGAGTTTGTCGTCGACCTCACAGGAAAGTGAGTCGAAGGGATGCAGATGTACTGGACGAGCTACCTCATCAACCAATTGGAGAAAGATTGTTGCAAAGTGCAACACCAGGGTTACGAGTTTCACTTCAGTTGGTTGTTCATTCTTGTTGCCTTTGTCACTTGGGAGATGCTGGAAGGAGAAACCTTTCCTGAAGTTGATCAGTCCGAACCATTGCCTGCGAGGTTCACCACCTTGTGGTACTCGAGCGATATGGAAAAGATGTGGAAGTCAAATGTTTTTGTTAGGGTCCTAACCTGCACATAGGTAGAGAAATATATTCGGATGTAATAAAGGTCAATATTAATAAGGCTTTTCAATAAAATAGAATAAGGCGGATGTAAGAAGACCTAATAGAAACTTCCACTTCTAGAAGGATCTTCCTCTACATGCTTCTCTTGATAGACATATTTAGTATAAATAAGGGTCGAGGGTATGAAAACCCTAGCTCGAAGATTATTGTAAGAGAGTGCTACTCGACTGGAGGTTTCCCCTCGAAGAGGCCCGTCAACATTGCTTTCTAAATCAAAGTGTTATTTTTGTTGTTGTTCTTATATCATTTCTGTGTTATTGTGGATATTATATTGGTTATATTATTTTTATTCTCCCATTTTTAGCATTTTATTTCTGTTCTGCATACTTTTTATATCTAGTATATTACAAGTGGTATCAAATCACTTTCCTTGGTAGAAATTGTGGGATTTTTTCTCTTCATGGTAGAGACATATTCCGACGTCTTTAAGCCACAGAGATTTGTCGTTACACGCATAAACCTGCGGTTGAGGGATTCATACACGCAGGAAATACAAGTGGTTCTTAAGTGCATGTCTGTTGTCCACCCTTGTAACCTGTGACATCCCCCAAAATAAAATAATTTGAAAATTTAATTTGCTGGAAATTTATTCCGTTTTTAGTAAATTCGAATTTGGAATTTTTTTTTCCATATATGGCAATTCCAAATTTTGAATTTGTTAATTGTAATAAATTATTATGATTGTTGGGAAGAGATCTGATTTGACCCCACTAACTATTTGACAATGACACTTGTTTAAAAACATAATATTTTATATTGATTGCAGGAGGACAAATGGAACAACCATGTTAAAAGTAGCTGACCATGACTCCATGAGTGGGGAACATGTTGGAACTACCCCTAGGATGATTTTTAGAAGTGGAAAATTAGTGATTTGGCCATTGGTAGCCCTTGAAAATTAGGGATTTAGGAAGCTTCAAAAATTCCCAAGGGAGGGAAAAGACCTAGGCAATTAATAAATAAGCGTATGTGGGGAGGCAGGACGTTGCCAAGTATGCTGGGAAAGAGACTATTGATTCTTTTTTTTTCCACTTGTTGTTATGAACACTGAAGGAGTGTGAGGAAAGGGGGAGTTATTGAATTGAAGGACAGTGTTGTAGAGGGATTTCCTAGTTCACCCTTATGGACTCATGGTTAGGCTAGGGGGTGAATCGGGCAAGTGATCGTGGCTGCTCAGTTCTACGGTTGGGAGGAACGTGGTTGTTCCCTTTGTTTTCCCATGAGTTTAGTTCATATATGCTACTCTAATCTCTATATGTCTGAATGATTTTATATTGGATGTACTGTACATGTTATAGTTGAACTGAAATGGTTTCTAGTATCTATTTTAATGATCATATAATTGTTGTAAGTATTTTTCTATATCTAAATTTCAGTATTTCTTCCTCTGTGGGATGAATTGGTTATTTATATAGTGGAATCCTTAAAGTTGGTATGCATGTAATAACCTAGACAAAGACTGTTCGATTTCATGAAATATACAGTCCACTTAACTATCGAATAGTTACACATAAATTCTGGAATCATCCCCTAAGTAATCCTCTACTGTGGAATTAGAACCTGTATGTAAATATAAAATATATGATATCCTCATAGAATTCAATAAATAGACTGTAGGATTTAATTATGGAATTGTTTCCGGAAATTAAACTTTAAGTAGAATCGAATATGTATCAATGAATGAACAGATCCATTACAAGCATATATATTTCATTATGTAATTTAATTCCTAAAACATAATCACATATATAGTCGAACTTGGATAGAACTAGAATAATGAAGCATATGGGAATGAACATAATCAAAGGAACAAGACTACCCTAAACTTAATGATATATTCATGCTAGGATCATACTACGGGAAAGCGAATAAATGATTTTGTTGATACATCATCAACGTATGACACATCTTACATATGCTGTGCACAAAGAGAAACAAAGAATTTTATGGTTGTAGCATTACCATTTAGGATATCTATTAAATTTTCTTCACATTTTACAGAAAGTTGTTTTAAGAAATTACAGAGTAATGCAATCGATTCTAAGGATACAATCGATCAAAAAGACAAGAATCTACAAAAAAATTGAGATTTGGAATGCGAAACCCCGCCTCCGAATGATCCCCTTTGGGGTAAATTCCAAATAAGAATTGTGTTAACAAGAGACTAATCATACAGACATTAACAAAGTCAAGTAATGATGGCTATTATAACTATTTTAAATATTTCCGAATACTTTAAATTACAGAAGTAATGTACAGAATGTCGAGGATAAGCTATTTCCAAATAGAAAATAATGTCCCTCCATTACTAAGCTTAACATATTTAAGAGTTTCCCAAACAAGTAAACTTAGAGTTGTTTTCACCAATTATAGTATTGGATTATCAGTCATTTTCCTACATCATGCTCGACTATATATATATCCTTAAATGGAACTTTAACAAAAACAAAACGGGATTTAACCTTAAGATATCCAACACGGGAAATCGGTGCATAAGTAATGTTACTTTTAACAACATAAAGCTACAAACAAAATCGTGACCTCCATGCTTTGATTTAAGAAGCAAGTTGAGAGCCACATTTTTGGAACCTAAGTACCTTTGTCATGATGAGAAGAGGTCGGTACCTGCATTGTGAAGTGGTCATACCTGCATTCGGCCATCACAAAAAATATTAGTAAAGTACATAGTAGAACTTTAAATTATAGAATCGAAAGTGTAGATTGATAACCACAACTATGCCGGACTACTTAACTTAAGGGACGAAACACCATGCCCTCTAGTTGTCATGCCTGGTTTTGTAATCAACCCTATCCGAGGGGAGAATGGTTCCTGGAACTTTTGGTGGGTACCCTCGCAAGAAGCAGAGTCCCACCATTAATACAGAGAAACCCATTTTGTTACAAAATTAAACAATTACTTTGAAAAGATAAAATAGCATTGTGAATCAAGAGTTAAATATTTTATTAAAAACCCTTTATGAACAAAAATGAAGAATGTAAGGAATGACATCATACACATAGACAATAAAAGTTCTCATGGAAAGTACCCCAACTCAGTAAGAGATAAACTACTGGTAGACCACCACCATACTACAAATAATATGCATCAGTCATAGAGGAGAACATATACGTTAAGAATCCAGATTAACCTTTTATTCTCCTGGATCCTTTACACAACATAAGAATAAACCCTTCGGTGTTACACTGAGTGACTCCCAAAAACAGTTACTAGTCGCAGGGTAAAACAAAAGAAATGAACCAGAAGAATCCCACGGGACACAAACAGTGGACGCAAAGTAGGACTTTAGGTTCACAAAGGTAAAGAGTAGTGACTCTCGGATACAGCTTCTTCTACAGTCGATATTAGAATGAAAGGGAGAAACACGTAGACTCTGAACCTAACTACAGGAAGTAAAGGTTTTCTTTGTATAACCCACACCATGAACTCTCTGGTTTCGAGCTTGAGATATGACAGTTCCCTTAGAAAACTTACTAGGTAGTCAGATGTTGTCGTCGAATTCACCAAGGTTGGCCATAGAGGCGATAGCATTTCCCTGTGGAAGAATGAATAATACAGAACACTCTCCTTTAGAGTCACAAGGGCAGAAATGAGACTGCCAAAACCTAAGAGGGACGAGTACCACTCTTTACAGCATGGGAGGTACAATCCATGCACTAGGGAAAAGTTGGCGCATCAGGATTGGGAAGAATAGGAGGAAGATTCATCGAGACTGAGGTTTGTAGGACCCTAATTAATTTTATGACAAAGACTTAACTCCTCCTGACAGGTACATCCAACTCCCTTAATGCTGAAGATACAAAGTTAAACAACAGTAAAACCATGACTATCTAGTGAAACTAATCGGTCACTAAACTTTTGTCATTGAAGTTATCCTTCCGTTACACCAATAGGATGAGGATGGTTAGCTTGTTTAGTTATGCAAAGATTGATGTGGAATTGGTCAAGGTTCAATTCGTTATGGTGGAGACAAATTGTATCATAACTAAAATGAAACCATCAAAGAAAACACATTGATAACCACTCATAAATCACCATTAATATCCTTAGCCCATTCCTGGTACGTATTACATTTAGGATTTGAATTATGATGTCGACACAACTAGTTAGTAGTACAAGCATTTAATCTTAGGGTTATAAACTTATGCGCAAAGTCCAAATAGCCCAATTCTCTTAAATAAGGGAACTGAAAATTCAAATCCTAGTGTATGGGTGGATACATGTAAGTAATAATATCTATATGTGAGTAAGATATATGAGTTAGTAAAAATGCTTGTATTCGATGGAACCTCTCTTAAGTGTTAAGTTAGCATGGATAAGGGTTACTCCAAGCCAAAAAGAAAATGTAAGTACCCATCATACAAGTTGATAAAATGAGGATAATTAGCAAATAATGTACAAAAGAAAAAAAAAATTATGATAAATTTGAGGTTCATTACATAACCCCTGTTGGTACCTCTTCGAGTGGTAGAGCATCAGACAACACCTGTGTACGAAATCGACCTAGATTTCCTGAATCCCTCTTTAGATAAACCGTTTAGTTGCCTGATTGTTATAGTGCCACCGAGAACAACACTCAGGAAGATACTCTCTAGTACCTAGGTAGTCGAGTAGTATGACTAAGGGTATGGTCTATCCTCCTTAGTTAGTGTCTTGAGATATTGGGTCGAGTAGTATTGTTGGACCCCGGACGTATATCAGAGAGATATAGCACATGGAAAACCCTTGTCTGTAGAACCCTTGAGGGATAGAAACATAAACAAATTAAAACAGACAAGATCTGTTGCCGCGCAACTGTGTTTGGGTTGCCAAATCACTACACTTTTCTTACTGGTTAATCATTTTGGGATTTCATCACTGCATTATTCTTCAGACAGGAGTATAACTCCGCAGGTGTAAAAAAAAGAAAGAAAAAAAAAAGTCTAGAAATTATTTCACCATTATTTGAGACCTATTCCATTGGATCCATCTTTTTGCCCTTATCACATTCATCCATATAATTTTTTGGAAAAAAAATTGACCCCACCCACTCCTTTCACCCATCCTCATGGCCCATACCCATAGCCGAGACCTGGAAGCTTGCTTCAACACCTTTCAATCTGGTCTCCTCGAGACCCAAAAATAAGTGAAACAACTCAATGCTATTATTTCCTCCATCGATACATCCACCAATACAACCATGAAGTCCTCAGTGGAGGAATTCAAACAAGAACTAACCACCCAGATTGAATCTGTATTTGCATCACTCTACACCAAACTGAAGATCCCTATAGATGGCCCCTTCTCTGATGCACCTCCAAAGACTGAAGGTGAACATTCCTCCCATTCCCATACCTTTCAGGACCATCACTTTCAACGTGACCTATGCCTTCCACGGGTGGATGTGACCAAATGAGAAAATGGTCCAGGAACTCCTTAATGCAGGTGTTATCCACCCAAGTACGAGCCCTTACTCTTCTCCTGTAGTCATGGTCCTTAAGAAAGAAGGTTCTTGGAGAATGTGTCCTGACTTTCATGCCCTCAACAAACTGACCATTAAAGACAAATTTCCCATTCCTGTGATTGATGACCTCCTGGATGAATTGAGTGGTGCCCAATTCTTTACTAAACTTGATCTTCGCTTGGGCTATCACCAGATACGTATGAAAGAGGTAGACATTCCCAAGACGAACTTTCGAACTCATGAGGGCCACTATGAGTTTTTGGTCATGCCCTTTTGCTTGTGTAATGCCCCCTCCACCTTCCAAAGCCTCATGAATCATGGCTTCTGTTCCTTTCTCCATCATTTTGTCTTAGTTTTCTTTGATGATATACTCATCTATACAAAAACCTAGATAGACCATCTTACTCACGTGGATCGAGTTCTCCATCTACTCTCTTATCACCAACTTTTCCTGAAATAGTCTAAATGTGCTTTTGGTGCCTCAGAAGTAGAATACTTGGGTCATCTAGTTGGCAAGAATGGCATCAAGGTGGATCCAAAAAATATTAAATCTATGCAAGACTGGCCGCACCCAAAGACTCTCAAAAGCTTGCATGAATTTATGGGCTTAACAAGGTATTATCGCAAGTTTGTTAATAATTATGGAAAGATTGAAGCACCTCTCACTGCTCTCCTAAAAAAAAACTCTTTCACTTGGACTCCAACCAGTGCTCAAGCTTTCAAAACCTTGAATATGGCCATGTGCACCACTCCGGTTCTAGCCCTTCCTGATTTCACAAATACCTTTGTGTTGGAATGTGATGCCTCAAGGAAAGGAATCGGTGTTGTCCTTATGCAAGAGGGTTGACCTTTGGCCTTCACCAGCAAGCAACTATCTGAAAGGAATCTCAGCAAACCCATCTATGAAAAGGAAATGTTGGCTATTCTCCATGTCATTGACCTGTGGCACCCTTATCTCTTGGGGAAATGTTTCCAAGTTAAGACAGAACATCAAAACCTCAAGTACTTTATGGAACAATGCATTTCCTCCCTGAAGAAACAAAAATGGGTGACTAAGCTCTTTGGATATGATTATGAGATCATTTACAAGAACGACAAAGACAATGTGGTGGTGGATGCACTATCCTGAAAATATGAAGAAGAAGGATCCATTTTTCTCTTTCCTTCACTGTACCAGATTGGCTCCACGTTGTTTGTGAGGAATGGCTACAAGATCCCAAAAGTTTCCATTTGATCCAGCAATTGAAGACCAATGCTCCAGCTCCCCCAGGGTACTCTTGGGTCCAGGATGATCTTCGATACAAAGGCTGTTTGTATTTAAGTAAACAATCAAATCTTAAATCCATGGTACTTTCTGAGCTTCATGCTACACCCACAGCGGGGCACTCAGGGTTCACCAAAACCTATGACAGGGTCAAACGTTCTTTTTTCTGGGATGGTATGAAACAAGACATCCATAATTTTGTTGCTGAATGTGATGTGTGTCAACTCAACAAGGAAGAAATAGTCAAATATCTAAGCACACTACAACCGCTTCTGATTCCACCTATTATTTGGAAGGATATCTCTATGGACTTTAATTACCAGCTTACCCAAATCAGGAAATAAATCAATCATAATGGTGGTTGTGGATCACCTTTCCAAGTATGCTCATTTATGTTCTCTTCAACACACATTTACTGCATCCACGGTGGCTCAAATTTTCATGGACCAGGTCTTCAAGCTTCATGGCATGCTGCACTCTATTGTTTCTGATCGTGACCCAACTTTCACAAGCAATTTTTGGTAAGAACTATTCAAGATACAGGGAACCCAATTGCATCTCATCATAGCTTATCATCCCCACACTAATGGTCAAATGGAATTTGTCAACAAGTGTTTGGAAACATATCTGAGGTGTTTTTCCTCTAAAAATCAAAATCAGTGAGCTCAATGGTTACCCCTAGTTGAATGGTGGTACAACACATCCTACCATACAACTACACGCATGACTCCTTTTCAAGTGGTATATGGACAGAAGCCACCTTCAATTCTCTCATACTTACCGGGTACCTTGAAGGTCCAAGCAGTTGACCAAACACTTACAGTTCGAGAGGATATTCTCTGTACCCTCAAAGAGAACTTGGTCATGGCACAGAATCAGATGAAGCAACAAGCAGATCAAGGTCGCTCTGAACTTCAATTTGCAGAAGGGGATCAGGTGCTTTTGTGACTACAACCATACAAGCAAACTTCCCTCAAGGCAGAGCATTGTCAGAAGCCAACACCCAAATTTTATGGTCCTTATACAGTTCTCAAGTGTGTGGGACAAGTCGCCTATCAGTTAGCTCTGCCTAGTCATTCGAAGCTACATCCTGTTTTTCATGTTTCCTGCTTAAAGAAGGTGATTGGAACTAGGTGCCAAATTCAAACCAAACTTCCCGAGTTAGCTGAAGAAGGATCCATTTGGCTACAGCCAAAAGTAGTTTTGGACCAGCATGAGCATCGCCTGCGTCAGAGAACCATCAAGGAAGTGCTAGTCCAGTGGAAAGATACAACTTCAACAGATGCCACTTGGGAACCAACTACCATTCTATAGCAGTTTCCACATCTCAAGCCTTGAGGACAATGTTGTTTTTAAGGGGTCAGACATGTTAGGGTCCTAACCCGCACATAGGTAGAGAAATATACTCGGATGTAATAAAGGTCAATATTAATAAGGCCTTTCAATAAAATAGAATAAGGCATATGTAATAATACCTAATAGAAGCTTATGCTTCTAGAAGGATATTCCTCTCTATGCTTCTCTTGATAGACATATTTAGTATAAATAAGGGTCGAGGGTATGAAAACCCTAGCTTGGAAATTATTGTAACAGAGCATTGTTTGATTGTATGTTGACCCCTCGAAGAGGCCCATGAACATTTCTTTCTAAATCAAAGTGTTATTTATGTTGTTATTCTTATATCATTTATGTGTTATTGTGGAGATTATGCTGGCTATATTACTGTTATTCTGCCATTTCTAGCATTTTATTTTTATTCTGCATACTTTTTATATATGGTATATTATAGTTGTCTTCAACAACTAATATCTACAACTCACATGATCCATTAATTCATTCCCTCGAATGACTCTGAATACACTCCATCGATTCAGGCCACTAGCGAAGTTTCATGCAAACAAGCACTTCATTTACATCACTACACGTAGGGATGAAGCTGAGGTGTTGCAGTCGTACTATAAATTAACTAATGAAGATATGGAGGAGATAACTAATGAGTGGATGACAAAATTCCTTATACTAATCGAAAATACAGACCTCTCCAACCCTGATATCATTGAAAGTCCTATGGTCGCCTGAGAAGAATATGGTGGACCCAGTAGTAGCAAGAAGAAAAAGAAGGAAGAGGTGCAAGAAATAAACAACTCATCGGAGGAACATGCATCGGAGTCATCTAGAGGAGGAGGAGATGATGGATTATACCAAAAAGAGGACGAAGGGGAAGAATACAAGAAGGAATAGGGTGAAGTAACACCACCTAAAGATCCCCTTACAGAGGTCGAGACAACAAAGAAATGAAAGATTTCCCCAAATAAACCCTTAGCGTGGAAGAAGTCACGAGCAAATAATCCTCAATTATAGACTATACTTATGGTGGATGATATCGACCTCATCATCACAGCTATATCATATACTTTAGAGGACATTTTGTAGCGAAACAAAGAAAAATAGGAGATAATGTATGACAGGATTGAGGTAGAGCTCAAAGGGGTACAACAGGCTCTCTATTAGAGCCATCTAGTTTCTATTACATCATTGTCATCAGGGGGTATACAAGTAGGAGATGATCCTACCCAACTACACATATTAGTATATGTAATAGAGGCTCACCCTCATCAAGTACAGGAGGAAAAAGAGCAGGCCACAAAGGCCTTGAAGCAAGCAAAGGACGAATCCCTAGAGCAAAGTCAAATTGCAAATTAAGAGAAAGATGACCTCCGAGGGAAGTTTGAAGAGGACAGAGAGAATATCTAGAGAGAGAAAGATTAGTTGCTCGTGGAGAGGATTGGAGTTAGAGAAGCACTCACTCGAGATATTCGCTCTGTGCCAGGATTAGCACAGATGAAAGAAGAGACAACTGAGAGCCAAGTGGGGAAGCTCACTGAAGCCATTCAACAACTTCAAGCAAGAGTAGAGGAACTGGAATTGTAGCAGTGTTGAGCACTCTGCAAGAAGTGCGAGATGAGAGGCAAGAAACAACCTGGAACACAGTCAAAAGAATCAAGGCATTGGCGTTAGAATGCAAGCAACTCAATAACTAAAGTGCATAGACATATGAGTGCCTTGCAGAGGACCCAAAACTAAGAACAATATACGCACAACTTGAGGAGGAAAAACAACAAGCATTGACAGTGCAAGCACAGTTGAAACTGCTTTCAATAGTTGAGAAGATGAAAAGGTCACATGAACAACACACAGTTCAGCAGTAGGTCCATGCCATCCAAAGTAGAGTCGTGGGAGTGACCCAGAGACTCTAGATGGTATAGGATGCAGCCTACACAGTTTTCAAGGAGATCAAGGGACAAGGTGAACAGATGGAACAATTGGTCACCATAGTAGAACAACACTTGGAAGCATCTGTCACCAAGACAATCATTCAAGAGTTCATCAAGCAGGAGGCTCTGGCGAAGTAGAAATTCCAGGCCTTCGAAGAAGAATTGCCTAGATCAAAGTGACTCAGAATGAGTCACAGGTGAGCGTTGGGGGCCTGTTGGCCTTCGACCAAGTTTTGGAGAACCTTGGTCATGTTTGACCATTTTTGGGACTTCAACAGGCTGGTCGAAGACGGAGCGCCCAGGCGAAGTGGAGATCGTGGGATCTCACCCCCTTTTATAAACTTTTTGGGTTTAGGGTTTATGTAACGGGTATGGGATGTCATCCCATGGGTTTACCCATTCTTAGGCCCCTTTTGTAATATATAAATAAGTAGCTAGGTGATGTAGAAGGAGGCCACAGTGCTAAGTACAAATAGTTGTGAAGGCTTTGTGCATACTGTATTTTGAGACTTGCAGAGGTAAGTGCAAGTGTTTCGTAAGTGCTTTGTGCACAGACTGTGTAAAGGCTTGGTGCTAGACCTAACTCAAGGAAGGAGGATCTAGCGAGGTGCTCGCAGATCTATTGTCCTATGTGAAGTTGGCTTCGTGTCTGTTTGCATGTAAGAAGATTGGAAGAAGCTAATAAATAAGAATAAGATTTGGTGGGTGTAGCCCCACACTGGGGTGACCCACATATATCATGTGTTGTGGTTGCTTTTTGCGATGTGGTTTATATGTTACTGATGTGATCTATGCTTAGTGTTGTAATATTTATGTATGTTATATGCATCTGATGTAGTATATTAGTGCCTTATATGTGAATGAATACTAGATCTACTTTGATGTTATGTGTTGAGTGGTTAGATATATTTAGATCTTCATGAATATTGCATTGTTCTGTAACTAGGGTTTTTGCATGCGATGTGAATAAGGGTCAAAGACTAATGAATGTTAATTTCTAAGTTCCCTGTTAAGTATTGTGATCAAAAATATGTTTCCTAGCTAGGTTGTAGACACTTGAGTCCTACAACCCCACTTTCCTCTACCTTGGGTGAGAATTTATCAGATTCGCAGGTGTTGCCAAAAGGGCCAGTAGTTAGGGTTTTGTTGGTGCGTTATTGAAATGTTGAACCCTGGGTTTGCCCCTGTGCCAACAAATATTATGAATTAAGTTCCAGTGTGCTCTAGAAATTAATGTGTTAATTAGATAATCTATAATTATGTGTATGAGTAGAGTTGGTTTGTTTATTGAATGATTTTGTTGGATTACTGAGAGGGGAGGTGAATCGGTAATAGAAAAATTTAATCCTTTTTTACCAGAAAATGAAAGTGTTATATCAATTTAGCATTATTGTTGGCACAAGGGTAGACCCAGGGTTCAACGCTCAAGAGCGCACCAACAAATCCCTAAGTACCGACCCTTTCGAAAACACCTGCAAAGCAGATGAAGTCTCACCTGAGGTAGAGGCAAGGGTGGTTGCAAGACTCAGGTGTCTACAACCTTAGATGAGACACAGATCTATGATTATCTTTCTTACAACGCACTTAGCATCAATTATTACTTAACATACACTCATTAAGATACTTCACAGAAGGCATAGAGAATCACAGTGAATACTTATACTAAGAATGATTCAGTACTTATCCACATAAATGTAGGTTAGGTTCAACAGATCAAGCACTAAGCATCTCATATATCAGAGCTAATGTTCATTCATTCATCAACAACACAGATCATAACTAGATCTAATTAATCACATCAAGCACTTATCCAAGAAAGAGATAAATACATAAGAGTGAATCACAAAGAACTATACACACAGTTACTGTGGTTCACCCCCACCCTGGGGCTGCATCCACAAAGCCTTATTTATATTATCACAGTCAAGCAGTTACAACACAGAGCTCTAATGACCCTTACTTTTCACAGGATAGAAGATCTGTGCAGCTTGCTAGATCCTTCTTCCTTTCTCTTCAGAATATAACAACCTACACTTAGCTCTCCAATCTCATACACAGAGCACTCTAAGATACATCTGATCACGCAAATCCAATTACTAGCACTAAGCTTTCATTCATACATCACATAGATGTACTACATTAGTATCTCCTCCTATCTTACTATCTACATTGCCTATTTATACATTACAAAGTGGGTCTAAACATGGTTAAACCCATGGGCCGACATCCCTTTCCCATTACATCAACCCAAAACCCTAAAATGGACCCCAAAATAGTTCTTGCTTCCTTATTTTCTGCTTCACGTTGAGCTCCTTCCTTGGCAAGTTGTCGCAGTCCCAAAAAAGGTCAAGTATTACCAAGTACTCTTAAACTTGGTCAAGGGCCAACCCCAACACTCACCTGTGACTCGTCCCGAGTCACTCAGCCCTGAGCAATTCTTCTTCGAACACCTCAAGCTTGGCTCGAGCGGCTTCAACCTGCTGCATTGCAACAACCTCTTGTTCAGTAAATTCCTGAATTACTGTGTCATTGATCGGTCCTTCCAGGCGTTGTTCAGCAGTGATGACACCCTGTTCGAGTTCATCTCCCTGGCTTTCTAGTTTGACGAACAGTTGGCATGCCTTCTCTTAGAGTGGTTGCAGTCATTGAAAGACGTCCATTACTTTACATTGCAACATGTGTACTTGTTGTTGGGATGTGCGTTTCTTTGTGAACCTCTTCATTCTTTCGACTGGGGTCATGGAATTCAGATGCACTTGTAGCACATCTTCATGTTTCTTTGCTTCGTGGAGTTGTGCCTCTAATGTCTACAGTTATGGATTCTCTGTGAGGGTTTCATAGGTCTGGGTGCTTCTGGTGCTTAGTTACCTACATTCCGAAGCCAAAGTTTTTAATCATTCGACTTCACTTCGAGCAGCCTAGATCTATTATCTCTTGGGGTGTCTCAGGCATGGTGCAGAGCTCCGGATCCGTGATGCATTGTTGAAGTTGTTGGATTGCTGCTTCTAGTTGGGTCACCTCTTGTGGAAGATGATCTTTCATATTCACTTCTATGATCGTCACAGAGTGTAGTGCCTTGTGAACTCTTTCTTGGGTTTTAAGTTTCTCTGCTAGCAATTGGTCCTTGCTCTACTATTAACTGGGCTTTTTCCTCCTCCCATTTGGCTTGTAAGTCAAGATGCTCCTATTCTTCCTTTCTCTATTGCTCTTGATGTGCCCTCTGTGCCACATCCAAAGCCTGGGTGGCTTTCGCTATGTCTTCTTGAGCTCATCGAAGGCCAACTTCGACTTTCTCAACGATCTGGTGTAACTGTGTGGGATCATCACATGTTCCTGATATTTCCATTTTTAACGGCGCTGTAGAAACTGCTTGGATGGACTGAAGTGCCTGCTACGCTTCTTTGAATTCACCCGTGATCTGGCGGAATAGTTCCTCCTACTTTGCTTCTTACTTTTTTGTGAGCTCTAATGAAACATCATTTAGTGTGGAAATTAAGAAGTCAAAATCATCCGTGGTAAGCGTAGTCTTAAGCATGATCTGGGTGGCCTTAGTTTTCTTTCTGGATGAGGGCCTTGGTGCAGTAATATTCCTCTTCTTGGATGGATCTGCCTTATCCCTAGGCAGGGTAACCTCACCTTTGCTCTATTCAATTTCTATGCCCCCTAGTTCTTCATCATCACCTCCCTTCGTAGGTGAGAGAGAAGCAGTCTTCATGGATGTGTTGTGAATATCTTGAACTTCCACTACCTTCTTAGTATTGCTGGGTCCTGATGTATCCAAAATAGCTTCAGGGTTATCTACGTCGAACATCTCTGCGGGGTCTGTTGCAACAAGGAGGTCTGCCGACCATTCCTTGGTAATTTCCTCCAGGTCATGTTCTGTCAGCTTGTAATATGAATGGATTTTTTGTTTTTGCTTGTTTGCATGCACTATGATGTAGGTGAAGTGACGATCTGCGTTGAATCTCATAAATGGTCAAAACCTATGAAGGGTGTTGGGTGTAATGTGCGGTGTAGACTGAATGAGATTCCTCAACTGTGTGTAGTACGCATGGAATATGGCATTGGACTGCCACTATTTGTTCATGTCGTTGGAGTACCACATCATATAGAACTTCATGGCCAGGGGTTCGAAGGGTTCGATCTCTGGAAACATGACTCCCTCGGGCAGTTCCCACATGATGAAGGCGATGAGTATGAGCAACCAGCTAAAGTGGAACTCATACCTTTGGCCTTGCACTTGTCTACAGTCAAGATCTAGTTGATTTATAAGGTATTTCTCCCAATTCATTTGTATTCCCTCCGCGCACTTCCCTGCGAGGTCAACTACAAATCTGGTCACTTGTGTAGGTCTGTTATTTCGGACTAACTTGCTTGTGATCAACTGGCAACCAAAGCATACTATTGCATTCTCAATGGAGGCTACATTGTAACCTCACGTTCCTTTCTCCAGATCACCATATGTGTCTTTCATTTGTTGAGCAAGAGCATGATCTGCGGTCTTTCCAGGGTAAAAGTCTTGCAGGTCAGGGCCCTACATGCTTAGCCCAGTGATCCGATTGATCAGAATTGGATCCAAGGTGATGCACTGGTCCAACCATAGGTATTCTCTTTGGTAGTAGGACAACAACAATTGAACACAAGCATTTACTTCCTGATGCCTCCTAAAATGTGGAATCTTCATTACGTTTAGGAGGGTTGACTGCGTAAGGTTATGGGTCCATTGTTGCAGTACAATCTTGGGGTTCTTTTCTTTTCTAATAGTCAAATACTTGTGTAGGGATAGCATACTATATACCTTGCGATCTCCAAGGTTAAAATCACTGAATTTCAATGTGGTGATCTTCTCCTGGTCAGCATGAACTACGCGCACCCCTTTTGGGAGGTACGCAGTGATTACAGCATAGTTGAAGTCTCTAGGTACAGAGTATCGATTCATTGATCCTCTTAGTGGTGGGATATATTTAGGCAATATGCTTGGGATCATCTTCACAGTGGAAAAGTCATTTCCTAGCTTATATCATCTTTCCAAAGGAAGTCGGGATGGTCCTGCTCGAGAAGTAGAGGGGGAAGCTGGCAGTACGCCTGAGGGAAATGCATGTACACCTGTAGACATTCCACGTTCTGACATGACTCTCTTAACCATTAAATCAATTAGAACTTCTTCAACAATTTTCTCAGCAGCATTGAGCTTGTTCGACATATAAACTTGGGTCAGCTAGCTCGGGTGCAAAAGGAATTTAGAGACGACAACGAATAGTAAGGTGATGATTTCAGGGTAGTAAATCTAAAGGTTCATGCTCAGATTCTCAGTTAGAAAAAAGTATTCTCGATGCATGGCATGACAAGTTAAGTAGGCAATCTCAACAATGGTATGCTTGTAACGGACATGGGGCCTTCATTAACTCCATTCTATACTTTTTGGTGCTATCCAATGGTCTAGTGGTAACCCATAATTGCTTTTTGATCTGTTTGGAGTGACGGTCGAATGGGTATATCAGTTCCAACAACTATATTGCTTCGTCATGGTGAAGTATTCTATGTCGTTGTTATGATATCTCGACGAAGCTCCAATTCTGTAATTCTTCTCGATGTGAAGTTTCCTCTAGAACCTCTTGTAACCTTACAGTATTAACCCTTTTTCTTTCTTAACTTCCTAGCCTTCTTCCCAGTGAGTTTCATCTTAGTAATGGTTTTACCATTCTGATGTTTATCTTTTGTCGTCTTAGTTACTTCACACTGTGGAAAATCTTTCTTAGGGTTCCTTGATAATACTTATTCTGTATAAAAAAATAGGTAACTCAATCTTCTGCGGATCCTCAATTGTTCTATTAGCTTCGACATCGAGGGTACTAATATTAAATATCCGTGATCTTCTCTTCTGTTCTTCAATCAAGTGCACGATCCTTCTAGTCATAATGAATTTTAACTCTTGCTTATTATGTTCCAAAACTTTCTCTTCTTCTCTTTGTCTGGCATCTTCTCTATCAATCCAGGGTTTTCCTATGAGCATGGTAAACGGGGCGTTGTCTTCAACAAATTTAATGATGTCAAAGTCTTCCTCTGTCAAAGTTTCATTGATAGTCATAGGTATCCGGGCAAGCCTTCCACATAGGTTTACTAGCTTTCCTCTGAAGAAACTTGTTCCTCCTAGGGAAGGGATCATGGCAATGTTCACTTGGGCTTCTTCATCAAGAGTACAGTCAATTTCAAAGTCCCCTATTCTTGCTTTGATTTTCTCCTTTTCTTTGAATATCTCTGATAGCCTAAGATGTTGGTGGTCATTCAAGGTATATTTCATCTATAGAAATATCTTTTCTGATTCTTTCTGGGTTTCTGCTATAATCTTGGTCTCTTGATATCCCTCAGGGTTTGCTTATTCCATATTCATCTTCTCAAGCCTAGCAATCATTCTAGGGAAATACAATACTTCATGGACCATAACATTACAACATAGGCAACTTGGTCTTCTCCCAGGGAATTCTTTAGCAAGATGTCCCGGTCATCTGCAACTATAACAAAGGGTTAATCTTCTCGTCTGTTTAGATGTTCCCCAACTCCTTCTGTACTGCACACTAGGATCATGGTGGCTAGCCTGCAAAAAAAATTTCTAGGATCCTACATCCACTTGTTAGTCCATACATTCTTTTGATGCATAGGTATAACATATCTATCACTATATTTATCAGATCTATTCATATCAAACTTTCTTTGATTTATTAATGCCCTAGTTTTGAAGCTAGGACAGAATCTATCAAACATACCTAGATCCATGCTTTACAAACAAAAAAATTCACTTATATTACTTCTGCAGAGCACAAAGCTTCTAGATCTAAGACTTTTAACTATTCCTACCTTTATCAAGGCATATAACTTACAGATCTTACCTTTTTATTCACAAATCTGACTTCTTTTCTTCAGATCTGACCTCTCTTACTTCATATATGACCTCTTTTCTTGGCACAAATCTTCATAGGTCAAGCAGAATACTGCGGACTAGGGCAACAGATCTATGCACAGAGCTTATTTCATGCACAGATTCTTTTTCTTCAGTTCCCAGCAATCACAATTCCAGTCCCGACAACGAAGCCATTTGTTGGCACAGGGGCATACCCAAGGTTCAACACTCAAGAGAGCACCAACAAAGCCCTAACTATCGGCCCTTTCAGCAACACCTGTGAAGCAGATGAAGTCTCACCCGAGGTAGAGGCAGGGGTGGTTACAAGACTAGGTGTCTGCAACGTTAGATGGGACACAGATCTGTGATTATCTTTCTTACAACACACTTAGCATCGATTATTCCTTAACATACATTCATTAAGATACTTCGCAGAAGGCAAAAAGAATCACAGTGAATACTTATACTAAGAATGATTCAATACTTATCCACATAAATGTAGGTTAGATTTAGTAGATCAAGCACTAAGCATCTCATATATCAGATCTAATGTTCATTCTTTCAGAAACAACAGAGAGCATAACTAGATCTACTTAATCACATCAAGCACTTAGCCAAGAAAGAGATAAATACATAAGAGTGAATCACAAAGAACTATACACACATTTACCGTGGTTCACCCCCACCCTGTGGCTATGTCCACAAAGCCTTCTTTAAATTATCATGGTCAAGCAGTTACAACACAGAACTCTAATGACCCTTACTTTGCACATGACAAAAGATATGCGCATCTCGCTAGATCCTTCTTCCTTGCTCTTCAGACTATAGCAACCTGCACTTTGCTCTTCGATTTCATGCACAGAGCACTCTAAGATACATTCAATCACACAGATCCAATTACTATCACTAAGCTTTCATTCATACCTCACATAGATGTACTACATTATTATCTCCTCCTATCTTACTATCTACATTTCCTATTTATAGATTACAAAATGGGCCTAAACGTGGGTAAACCCACGGGCCGACATCCCTTTCCCATTACATCAACCCAAAACCCTAAAATGGACCCCAAAATAGGTCTTGCTTCCTTATTTTCTACTTCTCTTTGCGCTCCTTCCTTGGCAAGCTGTCGCAGTCCCAAAAGTGGTCAAGTATGACCAAGTAATCTTAAACTTGGTCAGGGGCCAACAATTATCATCCAATAGTTGCAGAGTAAATAAACAATGAACAAATGACCAATCATACAGATACAAAATACACCAATGTTTTTACATGGAAACCCAAAGCAGTAGAAAACCACAAAATGTTTCTTCTTATATGTCTTTAAGAATTACATTCATTGGAAACACCAACTTCCTTTGTTTCCCAGCTTCAATTGGAAGGAGACTCTGACCCCTAGTTTCTTAGGCTACAACCTGAAGGATGTTGCAACTCCCCAATTCTCTAGCTGCAACCAGAAGGAGTCTACAACCCCCTATGTTCTTTAGCTACAACCGGAAGGTGGCTACAACCACCTGTCCTTGCCCCATCCAACCACCCTGAAATATAAGTAGAATTATGGAACCACTATCACACTATCACTGTGAGATATACTACTGTAAACTTGTACCAATCAACCTGTAACAACCTGTACCAATAACATGTGCCAACATGTACCATACATCAAGCGGTACCTCAAACTATACCATAAACAAGTGCTTCAACCATGCAACAACCTATACCAAACAACCTGTAATCAACCTGTACCATAAACAAGTGCATCAACCATGCACCAACCTATACCTTAACCTGTACCATCAACACGTGCATTGACCATGCACCTCATGTATGTGCCAACTCATCAACTAATTCTCTCAACCATGTACCCAACATGTACCTCAACCAAAATCCCTCATCAATTTCATCATCCAAAACTGATTTGTAACTTTGTAATAGACCTAGTGTATATGATCACATACCTGCAAACCTTCCTTAACTTTAACAACAAGAGACTAGCATTTTCATCAAACTTTACTTTAGTCTCACGTGACTAGTTTTGGATTATTCAACAACCCTAACTTGAAATAATGATAACTATGTACCTATAATGAATAAAGATCTAAAAATAGTACACAATGTTATTTAGTGTCTTGTATGCAATTCCTCCATGTTTCACTACTTGGAACCTCATGATAAAATGTGTTACGCCTAGCCAATTCCAAACATAAGTTTGGAGAGTTGAGGGAATTATTTTTTAATCTAGTTTCTTTTCTTTTAAGAAGGAAGTTAAATACTATTACATCGTACACTAAAATCGGTACATAAAAACAACTCATGACGCTAGGATTAAATATTGTGGTACAACGCATCAAGCACATACAAGGTTGCAACTAAATTTTAGGGCAGTGAGGACACCTAATCCTGGCTAGGGAAGACAAAAAAATCGCATGAGAGGGTACCAACCAAGAAGCAAAAGATGTGATAAACCAAGTATCTAATGAAGGAATTATTTAGAAAAGAAATATGAGACAACAAGAAGATTTCTTCTAGAAAGTCGATTCTTGATTGTCCAATTCGCTATTTGGAAAACAAATTGTTGTGCGGTTAGAGTTTTTCTCATAAAACGAACTGTTGAAAAACTGATCCGTCAATGATAGGTTTATGGTTTATCCATTTTGTTAACATCGTTGGGAAAAACTAGAATTCAAATTATGTCTATTTATAATTTTAAGGGATAATGCTTCTATACATGAACCAATAACATGACTTCTGGAAGAGGAATAAAGTCATCGTGAGCTACGCACGTCCTAACACTAATGTGTACATTGAGTAGGGTCATGTACGGTATTTTGGAGGTTGTAGGGATTTTCAATGGTCCATGGTAAGCACAAGGCCTCCTCGAAAACTAATGCACCTTCCAAATTCGCTCAGCAGTAAAGACATCGCTCAAGAACAATGCCAACAATATGAATGGAGAGATAATTGTTGGTTACAAGGGATTGAGAATAGCAACGATGGCTAATAGCTAGTAATTATCCACCCTTGATCATTTGAGCTCTAGATTGACAGTGGTCATTCTAGATATCTTAGCATTCATTAAAATTCCAATGGAGAGTGAAATTCTAATTGAAACAATTAAAACAATAGTCATAGCTCAACAACACTCCTCACTCATCATGGGACAAGCTCATTGTCTTTTCTACTCCAATCATGAAGCAAACTACTTCCTTGAGCTCTCATATGCGGTATTACCCTTCTTCATTTCCTCTCTATTACATTTGTTTGGTTAGTTAGGCATTCCTTGCCGTCATTCATAAATTATGGGATTGCCATTCATAAACTATGGTATTGAACACTTAGAGATCAAACTTATAGCCAAGTCATATTTCTGTTTTGTTTTGATTTGTTTTTAAGTTCCTTATTGGGACCTTAGGTAGGGCCCACCCAAGGATACTATATACTATAAAAACATTTTGAACTTTTCTTTATTTACTTTGCACGGTTTTTAGTTTCTTTTATTTATAAACTAAGTTATACATAATTAGCTTACCAATAGTATGTTTCATGTAGTAGCAATAATAATTATGTTGTAGCATTTCAAGGTAGGTAGATTCTACTTGCAACATGTGGTTAGTGTAGTATTAAGTACTTCATGTATCAATTTATCCAATTTCATAACATCACTTCCAAACACTTTGTAAACACTCTTTAATTGAATTATAATCTTTTGTCGATTTATGATATTTTACCATAAATAAAATAAAATAAAATAAAAAATTTCTTAAAAATATATTTAAATGTACCTCTGAAATTTTATGTTGCGAACAAAGCCCCACATTCCTATGATTTATTTCATAGCTCATACATTTTGACACACTAAATGCTTCGTCTAAACTTATAATACTTCCTCATAAATATAGATTAAGCCCATGCTAGTGACCTCTTATTTTAATTCAACTCCATTCACATTGTTTGAGACGATTACCCTCGAGCTCTTCTCGAGACAAGATGGAGTAAATAATGTGAAGTTGTAAAGACAAAGACAAAGACAAGGACTATAAGTGTGGATGACTTTATTTACTTAAGTTAATATTTTATTGGAAATTGTTTTTTTTATGTTTAATATTTTAAATGAAAAATAATTTATTTCAATAATTTATTGTTAGTAAATTTTTTAGATAAAAATTGTGTGAGGTTTTACATTGTTTAAGGTTTTGAGTGGACACTTTATTCATTATCATTACTAACATAACAATGATAAATGAAATGTCCACTAAAAACATTAAAAATTTCAAATTTTCACATACATTTCATAGTTTTTATCCAAAAAAATTTAATAACATTATAACTAAATATAAAAACCTATATATTCACATTAATTTTTTTCTTATAAATTACAAAGCAACTAATCATTACTAAAGATAATTAGTTTTATTAACTTAATAATGACCAATCTAGTTATAATACCAATAATTTATAACAAAAACCTCATCCCATTATTAATCTCATGGAAATTTCGATCTGTTGATTGGGTTATGGAAATTTTGCATTGCATGCTTATACTTCACACCTCATCGTATTATTAATCCGTGGATTATTTACGGCATGGGGTTATTGGATTTTTATGTTTTACTACGTCCGGGGTTTATTGGATTCTTTACCGCATATTGTCATAATGTTTCAGATGTTGTTTTGCATGCTTATACTTATTTTCTTAGGCATCGACAATATCTTAGAAAAAGGTTGATGAAGGTAAGATTTCTTCAGGTCATTTAGATCAAAATGTTTTACGGTAATACAAAATTGTTTGGTAATGAAAAATTAAAAGTTGTGTTAAGACTTGATTTTTCTTAAAATGTTTGCTTTGATATTTATCATGTACAAACCTGATTTTCATTAAAATTTTGTGTAGATATAGTTGTTATTTGAAAGGATTGTACAGAGTTGGGTTTACTCATGTTTTTAATGCTGGTGATTTTCCTGGTACCATTCAAGAGGATTGCTATGTTCAGATTCATTTGAAGGGCGATTTTAGTTACATAGGTTTAATTTTAAAATGTAACATATGTTAAATTTAGGGTTAACTGTTGCATTCTTTGAAAATAGGGTTTTGCTTTTATATATCTTGCAATAGGTGCATGTATATATGGAGATTTGTATACTTTTGTGTCAACATTGTTAATGCTATTCAAAAAAGCTATTTTCAATAACCATGGGATATTTTTCAATAAACATGGGATATTGTTGGTGAAAAGTGACATATTTGTTATGAAACGCACAAATCTTATCTTTCAATTATTTTATTATTGAAACAATTTTAGTTTATAGTTAACTAAGTCTGCAAAATATGTTTTTTTTTGTTAGTGAAAAACATTCTAACTAAATCTGCAAAATAAGTTTTTTTTTTGTTAGTGAAAAAAATTATAGAATTTTTTTTGTTAGTGAAAAGAATTATGTAATTCTTTTTGACACACCCCAAAAAAATTCAAAACGAAAAACCCTTAATTATTAAAGTCGCGCCCATGCTCCCACTACTGCATTCCGATCTTCATCTCGATCTGCAGGTGATGGTTGTGCCTATCCCCAGTTTATTAGGGTCGAAGTTGGTGCAGTTTTACTGTGTTGTCAGAACCCCAACTCAACAATTACTGCAGCAACAACAGCACTGGAACGCCGTCTTACCTGAACTTGCGTTGGTCTTCTCACTCATTTGAACCCGGTATCCCAGCCAGTCTAAAGTAAGGTCCTGTCCTGGTCTTTTGGGAATTATTTCCATAACGTAAATGTATGTACCATGTATTTATTCAAAAGTTAACTTACTAATATATATTACATTTTTATGGCTGAGTTGGAAGTATTTATTTTAATTCTATAAATAATATATATTATATTTTTAGGGTTTAGTTGGAATTTATTAATTTTATTTTGTTTAGTTGGAAGTTATTAATTTTATTTTTGATGATTCTATTATTTTAAAAAAGAGATATTTTATTTATATTATTTCTTCTTAATTTTATATCTTTAATATAATATTTTATTTTAAAATGGTTGAAAAGTTTTATTTTATTATATTTTATGGAAATGGTTATGAATTATTATAAAAATGTTCTTAATATAAAATTATTTTATTTGATATTGATGAAATAATAATTAGAAAAATCACATTTATCATAATAGTAAAAGAGATTGATATAAATTGTTAGAAATTATTAATTTGAAAAAGTAAAAAATG
>JZKD02S2021076.1:275048-285796 GCA_000966675.3 Picea glauca
GTTTACTATTTTTAATTTATTTTTGTCTTGACATATATTAAAATCCTAGAATATATACCTCTCTTATTTCTGATATAACTTTTTTTTCAGATTAACCATTTCTTGAAGGAGTTATATGTGACAGTGGAGGAGACTAATATCTATGATATAAAATAGATAAATAAATTATTTTGATCATGTTAAGACCCTCTTAGCTTGCATGAACAAAATACAATGTAATTTGAGGGATACATTGACTTTTATAATTTAAAAAAAATACGAAATTAATATTATAAATTTCCAAAAAATACACCGCAAAATAAAAACGGGTTCTTTGCAAGTATACAAGTTTTTGGAATGAAATTACATTGTTAGGGTACTCAACACCTGCATGAACAAAAACATATACCTTTTTAGAATGAAATTCCATTGTTAAGGTACTCAACACCTGCATGAACAAACACATATACCTTATATTGTGTTGGAAAAATAAGATATCATTGTTAGAAAAAATCAAATTTGACATAGTTATTCACAATTTCTATGAATACAAGTTTTCTATTTGGAAAGCTAACTCAATTTCCTACATTTCATCTTGTCACGCCATATTCAAATTCATTGTAAAAGTACCTTGAATAATCCCTCCAAGTTAACAAATTGTTGTTTTCCCAGGTTTGCATTGCCACAAACGTGTCATAAGACCATCATGTTAGTTTGCACTCATAGTAATATGTATGTAATATTTTTCCAAATGACTATCTTCTAATGTTGTCCAATGCATATATGCATATTTTTTAGTTTTACTGCTATCAACTAAAGATAATGTCCTTACACTTCAAATGTCTACTTGCTCATGTGATATTGTTGGATTCTATTAATTTTTTCAAACTATCAATTTTGTTAAAATTACATTGATAACACTTTATATTTATTGCTCATGTGATACTGTTGGATTCTATTAATTTTTTCAAACTATCAATTTTGTTAAAATTACATTGATAACACTTTATATTTATTGAGACCACATTTTAGATATTTTCCATTATATTTTTTAATATATTTTGGAATACATAATACTTTTATAACCTTAGATTTAAGATTGTAATATTGTTAAGTTCTAACAACATTATATAATTTGAACAAGAATTTATAAATATCTCAATTCATTTTCCATGTTCACTTGCTATACACAAACAATTTCACTTATTTTTAAAATACAACTATATACCCATGTATTCACTTGCTTCACACATATAATTTCATGTCTCTTTAAAAGACAATTATAATACACTTGGTTTGATTTGGTTTGGTTTGAGTTTCTCTAGCCTTATTAATAAAGATTATGGAAGTTTTTATATTGTTATCTTGTATTTATTTAAAACTATAGCGTTAAAATTTTGGTGCATTTACATGCATTCACATCATTTAACTATTGAATAATTTAATATTATTAAATTTTTTTTATAACATATATTTTTTTAATATTTAAATATACCATTAAGATGTTATGGTACAAATAAAGCCCCGCTTTCTTATGGTTTACTTCATTGTTCATACATTTTAATACACTTAAAGCTTTGTTTAAGTTTATTATACCTCCACATAAATATATATTAAGCCCATTTTATTAGTGACTTATTCTCATTCAACTCCATTCTACATTTAAACGATTACCTTCTCTCAACACAAGATGGAGTAAATAAGGTGGAGCTCGACTATACCTCTCGATGACTCTTGGAGTAAATAAGGTGGAGCGGGACTATACCTCTCGATGACTCTACTTACATTGAAGTAAATATTTTTATTTAAAATTGATTTTTTATGTTTAATAATTTATGTGGAAAAGTAACTCATTCCAATAATTTAATTTTTTATTTTATTTAAAAAAATTATTATAATATTTTTTTTATAAAAACATTTACAAATAAAAAATTGCGCTCGCTATAAAAAAACAACACAGAATGATTTGATATGTTAACCTAACTTACAATTAATTTTCTAAATCTAACAATTACAATCAATTTGTTTATATAAACATAGTTATATTTCTCATCAACTGGGAATTTATATATATATATATATATATATATATATATATATTTTTTCTTTCTTACTTACTCGTAAAAAGAAGTAGATTGTAAAAAATGTAACTATAAAAACACGCAATGGTATGGAGATCCACGAAAATCTATATGAATTTCAATTTCCTATTTATATAAATGAGATCTTATTTGTTGCGAAATGGTCCTTTTGAATTTTTGTCGGACACTAATTCGATACAAGATTTTGACTGAAATGAGAATGAGCCATGAATTTATGTAAATGAGATGCTTTCTATTTTATTATATTTTCTATTTAAATTATATTAATAAAAAAAATTCAATATTGATAATCCTACTTTGTGGGAGTTGAACAGTCTTATCTCTCTTCTAGGCAAACTTAGAGATGGAGCTTGAAGGACATTTATAGTTAACATCCCACTCATAATTGTAACATCCATTCATTGATCTTAACTTGATTTTACATTATTCTAAATGTTGGTTGACGACTCACTGACAAAGGGAATAATGGGAATGATCTTAACTTGATTCTACATTATTTTAAATGTTGGTGGAGGATTTAGTGGCAAAGTGAGTAATGGAGTTTGTCGTTGGTCTCCAATAACCCTAATTTACATTCGGCTTAAAAAGCCCATGCCATATAGTGTAAATGTAAAAGTGATTTTAATGCATGCAATTAAAATAAGTTTTGGCATTGAAATTTACATTGTGTTTTATGAGGTTCAAACAATATAAAGATACGGGAGCATAGTGTTATGCGCATATCATATCATAGTGGAAAGTAGCAAAAAAATGGTAGTGGATGGTATTGATCGAGAGTCTTAAAGACATAGGATCATAGTGTTATGCGCATATCATAGGGGAAAGTAGCAAAACGAAGGTATTTGATGGTATTGATGCAGAGTTTTGGATTGTGGAAATAGCCTCAGATTCCAAGCTCCTTATAAAATATATAAATAAATATTGAAAATGCATAGGATTTTATGATATGTTTGGTGGAAAAACAGAAAATTGGCAGTTATTGGAAGCCAACAAAATTTTATATAAAGTAACTAAAAAGCCAACAAAATTTTATATAAAGTAAGTAGAACATTTGTATTCATTCATCTCGAAATAAATGAGATAAAAAATTATTACAAACAAACCTTGTTCTATCTATTTGCAGATCGTACTAGCGAACCAAAGCAATCAGATGCCATGCCTCAGAGTATATCGGTGAAGAATTTATGTCAGAAGTGTTAGGAAGCGGAAGAAAAACAGAGCATAAAATAAAAGCATCAACAAGAAAGATTAAACCGAGAATAGAAATCACACAGTTGACACAATGATTTATGTGTAAACCCAATATGGGAAAAACCACGGGAAATGATAATCAATATTCTTATTATTTAAGGGAGAATTACAATAGCCAACTAATGCATACAACCATCATCTCCTCTCATACACACAACACCTTACTATTATGTATTTCTCTCACATGCTCACTAAACATTGCACCCTCACCTCTATGGGTATGCTTATATATATAACATCTCTCAAATAATTAGACTAACTAATTTTAATTATATCCACCAGTTACACAATATGTTAATAAAGAGTGCATGCATGCACATTCCTAATATAGTTGCATGCGTGTGCATGTGACCACATGAGAAATTCGTTGGCATGTTTCCAAAAATCTCCACCTTGATAACAATTTACATGGTATATCATGCCCTTAATTAATTCATCACCTTTCCTACAAGCCAAGAGAAGCCAAACACCATCATAGCTCCACAACTTCTCTAACAATACTATTACGTGAAATGTCTGCATGATTCACTTCAATATGGATCATTCTTCATCCATCAGTAACTTGTCTAATAAACCGATGCACTTGTCCATTTTGATATGTTGGATTGTTAGTCAAATGCACAACACTTTCACAACCATGGAACGCCGCATCATGTAACTACCCAAACTTACCCAATATAACCTTTCGTTCTTGCAAGACATAACCTAAGGTAGGTATCCTCTTGTCCAAATCTCATGAATCATAACCACAAACTAAATCACTGCAACCAATGTAGGTGATCCTTGTGGTTATGTGTTTGAAGCACCCATTTCCATGCTCTTCACCTAGTTTTTCCATGTTTCTACTGACAACACCAACTGCATGTGAAATGTTGACCATTTCTCATTGCAATCATTAAACTTCCTACTAGCATATAATACTCGAGACATATAACCCTTTTCTTCTTCATCGGTTAGGACATAAACCTGAAGAAAACTTACAATGGAAAGCAAAAGGGATTTTACTTGTTTCACATTAGTCATACTGAATTGAGTATCTTCACCACATACTTTGTTGCTCCTAGATCCTTCATAAAAAACATTCTAACCAACTAAGCCAACTTGTTCATCTCAAACATGTTTTTGCTTGCTACAAACACAACATTTAACACCAAGATAATAAATATACCATAAACAAAATGGTTATACTCACTTCTTATAAAATTTGGCTCACCATGAAGGAATCAAATATCTTGTACCATTTTCCTGACATGCTTCAGGCCATACAATGATTCCCAAATTTGCAAAAAAATATTTTTTTGTGATTATAAACCAACATTTTTTGTTGTTCCATATACATCCCCTTTTCCAAAAAAATCCGTGTAAAATAATTTTAACATCTAGTTGTACTAACTGAAGATCAAGTAACACAACTAATGCTTACACACCTTGAATAGAAGAAATCTTTTACCAATTGGTGAGAGACTTTCATGGAAATCAATACCTTGCAAATACCCTTATGTTGTCAGTCATGCTTTGGACCTTTCATTTTTAACTGTCTTATTTTATAAAAGGAGATTAATAAAACACTGCATCTCTATCTATCATGATTCTATTGGTTGTAGGATCCCACGGTCCGCACCCCTTAACATCATCACCATATCAAAGATCTACCTGTTTCATCTGGGTTCTACTCATCATGATGATAAAAAACATAAGTGTCATAACCGAATAATTTCACATTAAGTAATTACCATATGACCTGTTCATACCTCTTCAATAATATTCAAGTCTTTTGCAACCAATGGTGATTGAGTTACCAGATAGAAGAACTACTTGTTCCCACAACTATTGTTTCAACTTGGAATTACTGAATATGCCTATTCGATCCAAGTTTCCTTGCAATACTTTCCAAGTTCCATGGATATGAACTTACATTCATCATATATTCTCAAACATTTGATTCACCTTCCAACGCATCATCTTTTATACCAACCCACCTTTCTAAAATGGACACATCACTCCACCTTGAACTTTTCATTCAAACAAATTTGACCAAATCTGACCAAACCAACCCAAGTGAACCTTTTCCGGTCACCTAGAGGGACTTTCAAGTAGAGTCTAAGTGTTCAAACTTAACAGGAACGTTACCTTGGCCAAATCCGCCCAAGTTGTCCAAGTAAGCCTTCAATACTTACCTACATACCCATTTACAATGGTGTTCACCAAGCCTTTTATAGGCTTCATTACATGCAATCCATGGACACAATACCACGGGCTACCGAAAAAACCACGTGCTTTGACCTAAAAAATAGATTTAACTCATTAATTCTTTCACCGAGTCAAGGTTAACCCAACACACATGCTCCCCCCTCACATATTCAATCTACCT
The DNA here is from genome assembly GCA_000966675.3 of Picea glauca. Classification (NCBI taxonomy): domain Eukaryota; kingdom Viridiplantae; phylum Streptophyta; class Pinopsida; order Pinales; family Pinaceae; genus Picea; species Picea glauca. Next base: position 280,752 of record JZKD02S2021076.1, read on the forward strand.
AAATCTATGTCTAGAATTTTCATAGGTGACCTGACAAACCATCGGTACGCATGCCTATCCAGGTCTTATAGACATATTCTCATCTACATGCAATCAATAATTTTTACAACTCCAAATTAAATACTATTTTTTTTTATTTCACGATGACTCAACCATCATTGCCATGCACCTTCTATGTGAACATAGGTGGTGAGATACAATAGATAGACAAAACTTCATCAAATGTACCTATAGATGTATTTTATTCTTTTGTGGATTCCTCTTTGGATGCTTTCATTCTTTTCCAACAATCCTTCTTGAGATGCTCATATTCTCCACAAAACCAACATTTTCCCTTACTCTTACTGTATTTAGACTTAAACCTGGGTTTACCTTTCTAATCTTTCTGTCCTTCTGTAGATCGACCTAGATGTACCTTTCTAATCTTTCCCTCTTTACTATATCTTTTCCTCATCTCCTCAGACAACAAAGCTCCCAAAACAGTGTCATAATCAATGGCATATGTTGAGTTAAACCACATAGTTGTGACCAGATGATCCCAAGATTCAGGAAATGAACACAGTAACATAACCGCCTTATCCTCATCTTTGTACGTTACATCCATACTATCTAATTAAAAAACTAGAGTATTGAAAACATTCAAGTGATCAACAATTTTTGTACATTCTTTCATCCGGAAGCTATAAAATTGTTTCTTCAAGAAGATTATGTTCGTCAAGGACTTTGTCATATACAGACTTTCGATTCTATTCCACAAACATGTTGTTGTATCCTCTTTAACGATGTTAAAAACCACTTCATCTTCCAAACACAAATGAATCGTATTGAGGGCTCTTGCATCCATATCTTCCAAGTCCTCATCTGTCATGCTTGCCAGTTTCTTTGTATTTCCAGCCAATGCCTTTTGCAATCCTTGTTGCACAAGAAGATCCTACATCTTGAGCTTTGATGGCGCAAAGATATTCCTACAATTAAATTTCTCCACCTCAAACTTATAACTCTGCACTTTCTCCATTAACACAAAAAATGACCAAACCACTGCTTATAAAACCAAGCCTTTATATAGAAATATAACCATTTAATTCAAATTTGAATCCAAAACTAATAATTAAAAGTTAAAAAGTTTTAAAAATATTTAATAAATATTTTATACCTTAATAAAACTTTATATGGCATGCATAATAATAAAACAAAAAACCTTTAATCTTTAATTTATGCCATGAACTTCATACCAAGTCGTAAACCTTTAATTTGTTATATAGGTGCTTGAAAACTCACTCAATCATATCCTCTGGTTCTCATAAAATATTTGGGCTCCTTAGTACTTTGGTTTACCTGTTCTTACCTGTCAAAAATAGGTTTAAAGGTTTTTTCGCTCACATGAGACCCACACACAATTGGCCTTGGCTCACCTAGGACACCTACTCAATCTTGTGTGATACCACTTGTTAGAAAGTGGAAGAAAAACAATGCACTCTATAAGTATGTTCGTATATATAGCATGTCTCAAACAATCAGACTAATTGATTATAATTATATCCACCAATTACACAATCTATAGTTACACAATCTATTCACAAAATAATGCATGCATACTCATTCATAATATAACTACATGTACATGAGAAATTAATTGGCATTTTTCCAACTAGAAAGGAAAGAGGGCTAGACGATCTAACGCAGGGTCGAGATACAATTTGCACAAGAACATCAAGCCTATTAGATCTTGAATTGTTCCAGCATTGAAACACCAACCACACATCCTTACAATCTCAGAAAAATCATGAGATCGGTATCGCAAAGTTAACTTGGTTGATGAACTTTCTGTAGGTAACAATCAAGATCGGAAAAGAGTATGTGTCCTGTAAAATAGGTACGTACTATGAAATATCTCTCTTCACTCTTTCCACACACAATTCTCGTTGGAAACCAAGCAAAAAAATTCAGAGAAAGTACTGTTTGATTTCTTTTACAGATCATTTCAGGGTTTGGATCTACTCTGAGGCCCTCAAAAACTTTGATACATGGAACATGATGGAATTTTTTGAATCTAAATTTCTAACTTTACCAAAAAGAAAAGAAAGTTGTTTTGGATAAAAAATATCCTACTCCTACTGAAAGAGAACACAAGAAACTGCAACCATCAATATTCCTCCAAAATGTACACTTGTTTTTTTTCTTTAAATCTTTGAACTAACTTTCTCACGAAGAGAGGATTTACATGTGCTTCCTCCTCTGCATCAAGCCACCACAGTAAGCCAACTTGATCTTATGATTGCCAATTCTATTCACATGAATATGACTTCTAGGTTACCTACTAAGAAATTTAAACAGAATCTGGCACCGGTAAGAAACGTTACTCCATCCCATACTTGCTAATATGTCCAATAAATCTTTCGGTTTGGTAGAAAGGGGCCATTCTGGGTAGGAATAAGCTACCAACACACACAACATTACTCTGTTTCTATGGATCATAAAAAATAAGTATTTACATCCTTAACAACCTGCGAATTCTTACACTTAAATCGGATAAGCTCTGATCAAATAATCACTCTGGCCATTCAGGAAGTTCATAACCTGGATGGTGAGAGCGAACTCCAGGAATCCAATGTGCCTCCTTTAATACTTTCAATGGTCCACTCCAAAGAGAGCCATGAATACAATCACTCCTGCTGCGGGGAGCCTGCTTAATACAAAGTTGCTCCTTACTTGGCATGGTTCAGACCAACAAAGGGGAAGTGCAGATGAGATAAATATGAGGATTGATCGATTGCTTCAATGGCAGATGGGAATTTGTAGGCTTCCAAAATCCCCACAGACTCCATGAATTACTGGAATATATTCTTTCTTTTCTTTTAATAAGGTAGTGGATTTCTTCATAGGTAGGAAATACCGAAAAGTCTCCAAAGGAGATTCGGAAATTCCCATAAAACGTTGGCACTAGTTTTGTAAATAGTATGTCCGGAGTCAAAGATATTTGTTTCTTTAAAAGTGGACATATTCTCTTTAGTTTGCATTAAAGTAAAAAAAATATCCTTAACTCAAAGCATCTAGAGATCTATCGCTGATTCACTACGGGCATTGAGTCCATATTGAGTCTTTCCAAAATGTGATTTTTTAAAGTTAGGTTGATCCTAAACGTGGGCCATTCTTGGTCTCAATGTTGTATAAGAATCATTTGTGCAGGAGTGAGATGTGTCCCAAGACAATTTGATCTCCACACATAACTCTCATTGTCAATCCTTCCTATTATAATATGATAAAGACTAATACCATACAAATCAATTAATTTATACTTAATAAATAATCTAAAATATATTATATTTCATAAATTTTACTAATATAATGAAAACTAAATCCTACATAAACCAATTAGTTTATACTTTATAAATAATCCAAAATATATTATATGAAAACTAAACCCTACATAAACCAATTATTTTATACCTTATAAATAATCCAAAATATATTATCTTCCATAAAATTTGGAAATGTTTGTTTGAACAAGACACCTTATGTGATTTAGCCCTTCCATCCATGCAATCCTTTGACAACTAAACCCTACACAAACCCATTAGTTTACACCTTATAAATAATCCAAAATATATTATATTCCATAAACTTTGGAAATGTTTTCTGAACAAGACACCTTATGTGATTTAGCCCCATCCATGCAATCCGTTGACATGTATATTTTCCAATCTATCATTCTATGAAAAACATAGGAAGTGAGTTTTGACCATGATGAAAAAAAACATATTAAATTTAAATTGTAGTGTATGCCCTCCAATTTTTTTAGATACCTTCTATAATTACATTGTAGTTTGTACAAGTTATAATTACACTAAATTTTGTACAAGCGGTGGATCCATATGTGGTTTTTAATTAAATCCACTTTGACTCTTAAACAGATATTTCATGTCACTAAAGTAGGTTTATAATTATAATTATAAATTACACTCGAGTTTGTATAAGTGGATTTAAATGATTTAATCAATGATTTTATATCATCAAGGTAGGTATGTAATTATAATGATTTGGTATAATATATTATGCATTATGTGAAATTAATCATGGATGGAAAAAATATATATTAATTTATAAGTAAAGGGTAAAGTAAGATTGTCAATCAGCATCACATCTTTTCAATGTTTAAAGATGTTTTTAACAATTGCATTTAAATTTGTATAAGTATATTTATTTATTTTTATTTATAAGTAAAGGGTAAAGTAAGACGGTCAATCAGCATCACATATTTTCAATGTTTAAAAATGTTTTCAACAATTGCATTTAAATTTGTATAAGTGTATTTATTTTCTTTTATTTCGTGATTGCATATCATTAAAGTAGGTGTACATTTTTAATGTTCTATCATAATATGTTATCTAGCAATAAGGAAAAGCGTATCTTAGCTGGAAATTAAAAAGGGAAAAACATATCTTAGTTGGAAATTAAAAAGAGAAAAACATATGTCTTCATATTAAAAATGGATAAACATATGTTAGATGAAAATTAAAAAGGGAAAAACATTTATTTTCGAGTTATAGATGGCAATAAGAAATTATCATTATTGACAGAAATTGAAGTCTACATTAAGCTTGTAAATCAACATCATACTTTTTTCCTTTTTCAAGGTTTTTTTAATAATTACATTTAAGTGGATGGTGTTTTTAACTAATGATTTTGATTTTATATTATTAATGTAAGCACACAATTTTAATGGTTTCTCATCATATATTAAGTGGTATTGGAAAAAAAGTATTAAAAGAATAATTTGATGTACATGTGTTAAATTTACATGCAGCAGTGAGAGCCATTCTCCTGGAGGATGGCCAAGACCCTAGACGAGATCTAGGGCCCCCAGTGCACTCCTGGGGTATGTGGTCGGGGACCAATATTGATGAAGACCCTAGGTTTGTAACTAGGGCCCCTGGTTTGTAACCAGGGTACCCATGCCTGGTACATGGGAGTCTTGGTTTGTAACCAAGCAGTTAAAGACCCTAGGTTTGTAACCAGGGCCCCTGGTTTGTAACCAGGGTACCCAT